>JAHFWF010000064.1:0-169114 GCA_022545495.1 Chrysanthemum lavandulifolium
CATAGCATGAGTAAAATGTGGTACTGTGGTAGCAGTAGCACACTTCCATAGAAGGTCTTTGAATGCTTTACCACTCCATTTCAGCTTCATATTCTCATGTGATCCATCATTTTTACTTGGCCCAACTGAATCACCAGCATCATCTGATCCAAGTGTTGGAATGGTACCAAAACATTTTGCTCTCATTCTTACCTTATCATTCTTTTTCAACTCAATTTCCCTCCTTGTTTCAATTGAATGGAGCTTAATCATCTCCTTAGCCTCTTTTGCAGTTCCAATACTCTGCCCTACAAAGAAATATGTTTGGTTACTCCCACCAACTGCATTCTAACCAATTTGTTTCCTTAACTCCTTTAACTTTCTTTTCCTAGACTTTTCTATATCATCATCTCCATCATCCCCACTTTCAAATTCATCATTGTCTAATACTTCCACATCAACAGGTTCTTCAAAAGTAACACGTTTCTTACTCCCACTGCCCATGAACTCTTCATTCACATCTACATTAGCATGGAAGTTTTCCATGTCTACTTCCACTTCATTGATATCATTAACTTCATCAACAATGTAATCACTGTCATCCTCATCATCACTATCTTCCCCACTTTCATTATCTTCCCCACTTTCAAATTCTTCTTCTGCTACTTCTCCTACTTTATTAGTGTCTAAGGTGTGCTCAACCTCTGTAGCCTTAGCAACTACCTCATCGTCATCTAAATCAAGGAAAGGATCAAAGTTTTCATTGTCCAAAGCAGAGTAAAATTCTTTTTCAAACTCACTTTGACCCATTTCCTTAGCAGCACTACTTTCACCCACATTATTAACCCCACTTTGACCTATTTCACTCCCTATCCATTCTAAACATAACTGCTTAGCACAAGATTTCTTACCAACAACTTCCTCATTTTCAATTTCAGTAATGGTACACATCTTAGATGGTGCAGGATTATAAGTGTCTACTGTTGATTCATCATGCTCAATGTACACATTCAACAACCTATGACCTAGCAATACATACCTACAAAGTTCATGTACATCTTGGTCACTACCTAAAGCTCTAATCCCATGGTCTAAATCAAGATCAGGAATCAAATATTGGTAGTACATTATCCTATCCCCTTCATAACCTAACAACATAACCATCTCATTCAACTCAATCACAGAAAACATATCCACATCTAGGTTATTGTTAGGAATTGGAAATTCCATATTAAAGTGTCGGTCACCCCAATTATAGTCTGGCATATGTTAGCTCGTAGACTTGTAGTTATTTACGTTGTTAAGTAGTTAATTAGTTAATTAATAGCGTAGTATAGTTTAGAGTAACACCGTGGAGGAAGGACGGGTCTTTACCCACTGTATGCCTGATCCACAGTCCGATAGGAGGACGGTATGTTTGTAACTATAAATACCCCTTCCATCCATGGAAGGGGTGGTGCTTCTCATTCAATCTAACATTTCCTTTGTGTAAACCTCTAGCAAGAACACCCTCTCTCTCTACTTTCTCTCTCTAAAATGGAAAACATGTATTTTGATCATCCAAGACCACCCGAATCATCAAACACAATAAATATCGATCCTACAATTGGTATCAAGAGCCAAGGTTATTGTGTTGTATTGATTTGTGTGGCTTAGTATCATGGTTATGGTGGTTTTTGAATCATTTTTTTAAACAGTTTTGGTACTTTATACGGCAAACATTTGTTTATGTTCTACTGTGGTATAACAGTTTTTTTGTTTGGGCTTCAATATTTTGTTTCGTTTCTGTCCATATATATTTGGTCCGTTTTATGTATTAGTTTGGTCATATAAGTTTTATCCATATTATGGTCATGTTTTTTGTCCAAACAGTTATGGTCATATGAATATCTGGTCATCTTTTTGTGGTCAAAACTTGGGTCAAGGAAGCAGTTTTATGCAAGTTTTCTGGGTTGTGCAACTTGGTCGAAAAAAATGGTCCTCATGTTCATCATAGCGACTTGCCTCAAACAAAAGTCAGCGATTTGTGTTATCATCTAAATATAACGAGTTGATATTTTGGTCAAGTTGGGTTTGCTTGACTTTTGAGTCAAACAATCAAAGCACTTATCTGGCATAAAATGTAGCAACTTGGTGGCTGTTTTTTTGGCGACTTGGGTATGAGCAAAGCAAAACCTAGCGACTTGACTCATGTAGCTATTTGTTATTTAACAAGTAGCGAGTTGTGTTTAATAAAAGATGCTAGCGACTTGACAAAGAGTAGCGACTTATGATGACCTAGCGACTTGAATGGTTTAAAATGACTAGCGAATTGTGAGTTGTGAAAAATGGTAGCGACTTGTCATTTTTGAATGACAAGCGAGTTGGTTTTATTAATGGTAGCGACTTGTGAGTTGGTTTTAGACCTAGCGACTTGTTGCTAGGTATGGTCTAACAACAGCGAGAAAAAGTAGATGAAGAATGTTAATAGACATGACCATAAGACCAAATACAAAATACCACAAAGACACAACGTGAACAAAATCATCAGCTTCTTCATGAACATCAATCTGTCACAATAAATCAGTCCGCATCCAAACTCAAAACAAAACCTACTACCCATATCCTTCCACAACCTATCTCAGATCATTCAAGACTCGAATTTAAAAATAATATCAATTACATTCACGATCTCAGTTTAATTTTATTCGTGATTCTCAATGACAAATCAGAACTTAAAGGTTCATTATCACGAAAAATTAACATCATCGATCTATGTTTGAAGTTCTTACCTCAAGTAACTATCCGAACATAAAGATATGAATGCAACAGTTATGTTACTTCACTTTCTTGGTTCGGTTGAATGAAAAAGGATAAACTAAACGACTCAACACATTAAACCTACCCGAGACCCTTATTAGGCCTTGAAGAACGTGTCTATGTAGCATCTTTTGTGGGTTGATCTCGATGCCATATCAAAGTCTCGTGCCATCCCTGTGGCTACCCCATGTCCTTCGAATCAAAGATTCTCAAACCATCTCTGTGGTGAGGTCATTTAGGTTAACAAGGATGTTATGCTTGGCTTATGTTGATGATAGACTGAGATTATGATATCAATTAGATGAAAAGCAATACGATTTGATTGGAGTGAGAGACGTTTGAGTGTATAACATGAGGAGGGGCGGAGTTTTCTGATAAGTATGTTAGGGTTAAGCTGCTTTTGGGCGTGAGTATGTGAGGATTTTAGGGTAAAAACGTTAGTCATGTGTTAAATACCCGTATGATTAGGTCAATGGTGCTATTGGATCGTGGGTATTATAAATGGGCCGTATGATTCTTTACTCTCATTGTTGGGCTCTATCAATCATTTGAGTAAATGGACTGGTATGACTAGCTTGGACATATATCTTGTATATGCTTTAAGTTGAACGCATATATGGACATTAAGTGATGTGTGAATCTGCTTTAAGATGAATATGGTTAACGTAGGATCTGTTTCATTAGATTTTTGAGTTGGAGTTTATTTTGTTATATGGACTATTTTTTTGATATTGAACCTGACCTATATAAAACCTTGATTAAGTAAACCAGAAAATGAGCATAATTGAATATGGGATTTATAAAGCTTAATATTGATCGGGTTTTGGATCGGGTTCATAGTTGCGGATGGGTTTCTCAAAATTGGATCATATCTATGAGAGTTGGATTATCTGTGACTTGTTGAAGAGATTTGAATTTGTTGAGATTTGTGATATGAGATTTGTCGATGTCTTGAGATAATGAGTTTTGATGATGAGATTTGGTGTGATTCAATGTGATATGCGATTTGGTACTTTGGTGTATACACATTCACGGAGAATATTTTGTCCTTTGTTTGAATTGTTATTGGAACTAGGATGACTACGGGCTTATTTGTTGTCGGCATTTCTTATTTGGATGTGAAGTGAGGTTTTCCGGGCGCGTTTACTTATTTCGTCTTCTTTCTTTCTACCCTTCCGCGAAGATGACTTGTTTGGGCGTTTATAGAAGGTGATAAAGACTTGGCTATTTAGTTGCGTTTGTGATTCTTTCTCACCTAACCCACAACGTAGCTATCACTTCGCTGTCTCGCTCAGTTGAGAATGTCAAGAGGTTTTGTACATTGGGTACACCGTTTCTTGTTCACGAGGATTAGTACAAGTTTAAGTAACAAATCTGGGGAATTTTACTTCTTGTTCAAGTTTGGCATATCGGGTCTACTTCTCCATGTGGTCACTACATTGCCGACAGAATGCGTGAATGATGTGTTTACCAATGTGTTGATTGGATGGTTGATGATGTTGTTGATGTTGGATAATGAACCACTGATGAACCGCTGCATATTCCCCTAAAACAGAAATTCACCGAAACCAAAGTTGTCACAATACATTCAAGCTGACATTGCTTACGGTTTTGTCTTGATTTTGTAAAATCCCGTGAAAGAACCTATTTCTCGGTTTAAATCATAGACTTGTAAAATCCCGTGACAGTGGAAACATTCGTGTAATTGTAAAGTGCATTTCCGGATCTATCTTACGGTTTATTCTTGGTTTTGTAAAATCCATGAAGAAACTATTTCTCGGTTTAAACCATAGAGTTGTAAAATCCGTAATGACGGAACCATCTTGGAGAAAGGAAAGTGTATTTCGAGATCTCTTTTGATCTTGATGCTTCGTTTTGTTTGAAGAAGGGATAAAGAGTGTACTTCATGAATTGGATGTGTGTTTGGATATTCGTCATGGCGGTCTGGTTAATACTAGGTTTTACGGGGTTATGTGCATTTAACCTTGGTCGGGATGAAACCATTATCAAAGTTCACTTAATATCAAATGAGGCTATATATGAGCTTTTAACCAAGATAATGTGACAGCGGGGTTAATTCACTATTATTTATTTGAGGTTGAAGTGAAATATCACGGGCAAGTGTACTTAGTATCTGAAGGTATCGGGGATGGTTGGATGAAGATCCTTCATGATCCTTGTTCGATGCTTATTATCAAAAACGAAGACTTGGAAATCTAGTTATTGTTGGGTGTCTTTTACCTTTTCTTTTACCACTTGGGGGAATTGGGCTCATACCACTACAGAATAACTAACTTTAAGGAGTTACGTTGTAGTGCTCAGTGTCACATTCAATTGATGGTTGGTTGGTTGAAGAGTATAGAGTACATAGAGAGTACTTAGAGATGCTAATGGAAATCGGCACCGCTCTTTGTTACATATGTGCAAGTTTAAGTCACGAGTTCGGGGTAGTTTACTTCAGGGTCAAATTCATCATATTGGGTTATCTCCATCAGCTGTCACTACAAAGAGCCTACTGAATGATAATGGGTTGATTACATGTTTTGCCAAAGAGATTGAAAAGAGAGATTATGGCGTCTGCTCACATCGATTCGGGCCTCGTACTTCAACATTATGACGTATGAACACAACAGTTCATGCCTCGTTCTCTAAAGAAAAGAAAAGTGTACGTTTCACTGCGCTTTATCTTCTGAAGAAGAGAAATTTTATCTATTATGACCATTCTCATCAACATGCTTCATACTTTTTCCATGCGCTTCAGTCATCAAGTGAACCGGGCTACCATTGATTGTTTTCTTATTCCACTTGCTCAACTATAATGACGATGGCGACATCATGTGCTAATTTTGCGGGGGAGAAGTGTGAATAGAATACTTTTGGATGATTTCACTTATTTAGTCAAGAATGGCATCTCCGTATTCAATTCTTGAGGGGGAGAAGAAGTGTGAATTTTTTGCATTGTTGATTGATATTTAAGAATATAAATGGTCATACGGCTCTAAACTCATGTAAGAACCGAGCTTCTTCTTATCGGGTCATCTTCACATGGAGTTTTTTCTCTTCTAAGAGCCGTTGGTTGACATCTTCACTCGGATTGATGAGTTTATCGACAAAGTGCTTTCGGTTAATGCTTCACGTATACATCAACATGATGATTCCGAACAATCTCTCTGTTCTTGTTTGATGTGATTGGTAGTTTGGTGTTACCATCTTGTGTGTTCGTTGCGGCACGATTCTTTGATTTCCTTGATGAACATCTTTCGTTCTTGTTTGATTGGGAGGATTCTAGTTAAGGGATTTGCAAGATGTAAGTTAATTGAGATGCTTTTGGTAGGATGTTTTTGGTGTGAGTTGAAGATGTTAACTATCTATTCCCAACCGCACAATCTTGAAGAAGGTCGAGTCTGATCATTCTACATTTTACGCTACATGTTTGAAGACTAAAGGCGAGTTGCATTTAACGATCTAAAGACTTCTTCTTTATCATGCATTTATCAAAAGATTGTCGGTCTAGGGAGAGCACTAATTGGGGAATGTGATATGTCTAATTTAATCCCCAATTAGACTTGCTCACATTATTGACATGTTGATTCTCACAAAGACTTCAAGCAATCTTCTCAACAAATTTCAAGTATTTGGGCATTCAAAGAGTTCTTGATTCTAAAGTGTCAAAACCGGCAAGGCGTAAGGAGACAAGCACCCAAAGCGAGTAAACTTGATGAACTTAATACTTCTAAGTAATTGAAGATACCGGGAAGACAAATGTTATTACCGAGAGAAACTCAAGGTTTGACTCATGACGAGTAAACTTGATGAACTTAATTCTTCTAAGTGATTGAAGATATCCGGGAAAACAAATGTCATGACCGCAGAGAAACTCAAGGTTTTACTCATCAAGGCGTTTAGTGTTAGTATTTCAACCACGTGGGTGAAGTGATGTTAGAAAGTTTCGAAGATAAAGAGGTACACTAGTGTGTGGTGATTTCGATGGTATCGCAATGATCGGGGGAGAGATTGTGTACATTGGGGATGCTCATTTGTTTCACTTGAGTGTGTCGGTGATTCGTAGATATAATCACTTATTCGGAGTTGACATCCGAAGAGATTGTCATCCATGAGATAATCGATGACTTGGCACGCTTCTTCAATATTATCGATTATTCCTTCCTTGTGTATTGGTATACTTGGATACTTGAGCTTCATACACGATCGTCGGGGAAGAAAAATGTGAACATGGGGAGATGTTTTCATTCCCTCATGATGTGTATTCGGAGAGCTCTTGGGTATTGGTGTACCGGGTTCTTGAGCTTCATACACGATCATCCGGAAGAAAAATGTAAACATGGGAAGGTGTTTTCATTCCCTCATGATGTGTATCGGGAGAGTTTGTGAGCATTATTCAAAGAGGTCGACTACATCAATTCATCTACTTGGGGAATTGTTCTCTTGACACCTTTTGGAATGGATCGCTTGAGACTTGATGGAAAAGGAAATTTGAGAAGATTATTTAAATGTGGGATGATACGTTCTTTGTTGTTCTATTGGATGATATAGCCTCGAGCGAAGAATCACGGTGATTATTCTTAAAAGGGCAATTTGGATCAATGATAATGGTGTGCTTCTTTGTGCACTGGCTAAAGCAAGCTTGAAATAGAGCTTTGAATCGCTCAACATAAGGATTTTCGGTTTGGGGAAGGCGCCAAAGTCTCTCTTTCTCAAAGGCTCATGTTCTATCTCTATTCGGAGCCTCAAAGCTTTGGTGGTGGAAGTTTAAGAGATGGCGAATTCTATCTTCTACGACGTCTTTGCTCGATATCCTTATCTCTTGCATCGTATCATCATCTTCTTTAACTATATTATCTTCTCTATCTTTGTATATATTTATTAAAACCAAATACAAAAATATAAAACCAACAAAACAAAATAGAAAAATATAAAATCTTCAAAATCCATAAAATCGAAAATTTGAAAAAGACCAAAATATGTTTTCTCAAGACATGTCTTCTGGTATCGATAACATCTACGGTCTTAGAAATGTCATTCAATAATGGCACGGGACTTTAGATGAAGTTCGAGCAGGAGGTGTAAATATTCCTTTTCAAAACATGTCACAAATCATATGGCTTACAGTTATTTCAGACTGTAACCCGGGCTTCAAATGATGGCTTGCAGTTACTTCAGACTGTAACCCGTGCTTAAAATATGGTTTGCTATTATTTCTGATAGCAACCCGCTCTTCAAAAGAAAGGAAAGTGTTGCGCTAAACCATTTTTCAAATATTTCGTGCACTTATCCTAAAACATATTGAGGAAAGTATGTCGAAGGACTGCTGTTCCTACACAAATGTTTTTCCGTCTAAAATTCTTCAGAAAAATATTTGTTGTTTTCAAAAAATGGTGGAAAATGAGTTGCTTGAAAAACAATCAGATTCAGAGCTTTTGTAAAATTGAAAACTCAATCTATGACTTCAGCTCTTTTAAACTTTTCATAAAATGAGTCATGGATTGAGGGGGATAATTTTTTTCAAATCTACATCATCTAACGGGCTTTCTTAATTATCCTAATTTGCTTAATTAAAAATGATGTTAACCTATGTTGAAGGACTAGGTGCCTAGGATATGATTGCAAGGATTAGATGATTAAAGTTTGATGAACACATAATTCCCATGCTTTATATGATCTGATTGACATGTTGAATTGACTTTTATTAGCCGATTCTTTGTTTGGGTGATGTCGACCACCATATATACGTATGTGTGTTCACTAACGTATCACGGTATATTGGTATATAAGAATGTTCGATCCGGATCCCACAACCGAATATGATTGGATGCCGAAAGGAAAGGGTAACTATATCTTGGGTTGACAAATGAAGAAGCGGAGCTTAATTGGACTTCAATGGAGAGTTGGCATAAATGCAGCGTAAGAGGTGTCCTTTGCATCGCCAGATGGTTTTCTTCTAAGTGATTGAAGAAGCGGAGCTTAATTTGACCTCGGTTGGCATTAAAATGCAACGTAAGAAGTCTCATTGCATCGTGACGGTTTTCTTCCAAACCCTACGGCATCAATGAAGCTTCTCAACCACCTAACGTATCTTTGTGCGGGATACCATTTTTAAACAATTTTCTAAAACTTTGATTAAAATTGTTTTGAAAATGGAAAAATATTGTTTTGAAAATAAATTGAACTAAAATTTGAAAATCACGGATTTTTTATCAAAACCTAAGCCACTCAATTATTGACTTACATCATTGATTGAGGGAAGTGTTCAAATTATATATTTTCAAACGATATTTCTTCATAAAAGTCCGTGTGTACGTTAAAATGTAGTGATCTAAAGATTTAATGTTATGTCATGGTATGATTTTCTTTAAAACTCAAAGATCATCAAAATGAAATTTTTTTGTTCTTGTTTGATTGTGAAATTGTTTTATTTTACTAAAAGATCTCTTAAAACAATCATACGATACTAACAATCTTTAATGTCTTAAAATGGTCCTTATCATCATTTTCAAAATCAAATCTTGCCACGTCTTTCCCCAAAATATTCTAAATGATTTAAGTCAGTTGGGATCACAAATCTCAAATGGTTTGATATTTCTGATCGGGGTAGAGATCATGATTTAAATCTCAAATCCGTTTCAAATGGAATTGGTTTTAGTCCTTCAAAGGCACTCCTGCCTCCATGTGCCAAACGATTTCAAATACACAATGCACATGTTGAGGAGGAGGATTTATCCAAAAACCAGATGAGTATTTAAACAAGGCCACATTTTCTCCCATGTTTTCTAAACCTAATTAAATCACTTGGGATCCAAAATCTCAAAGGGTTTGATATTTTTGATCGGGAGAATTTGTGATTTAATAATGAAATTTGATAAAGGTGATCGTTTTGATTTAATTGTGCCTGTTGCTTTCATATGTGCTAAACGCTTTCGAATCTTGAAGCACATATTGAGGGGGAGCAAATAAACTATCGAGGTACGAAAGCTTTTTAAAGTAATTTATAAAGTACCTTGATTGAGTTTTCAAATGGTTTCTTAATGCTCTTGTGATTGTGGATGTGCTTCAAATTAAATCTTGCCTCTATGTGTTAAAATGATTTCTCTTATCCTATGCACATATTGAGGGGGAGAATTTATCAAGAAAATCAAATGGCTTTTTCTATGAAAATTGTGATCAAAGAAAATATTTCAAAGTCCTCTTGCCTCCATGTGCTAAAAAATTTCTAAATCATATGCACATGTTGAGGGGGAAGTTTTCGAAATGATCAAAACTATTAGGGTACAAAATGCTTTGATCTCGTATCACAAGTACCTTGATTGTTTTTCCAAATGATTTTTCAATTGGTTTCATGAAAGAATGAACTGTACCAAAAGACCAACCATTTTACTTTATGTATGGAGTTATAAGGATGGTGAGGTTAGGTATTAGTTCCACGATCCGCTGAGCCGGAGGATCTTCGAGGACAATCCACTAGATAGTGTAGAGTCCTTAGGAATATTGAAAAGGAGAAAAATAAGAATATGGGAAGAGTGCGGATCGAGGCAGAGCTAGTCTTGGAATAAACCCAACAAGGTTCTAGTTATGAAGTCTCGGTAAGCTTGAAGGGGTTGAAGAATGAAAAGAAATGAATATGAAAAGGGTGAAAAGAAATAGCCTCCAATAATTCAACCTTAGGGCGATGAACGGGTTCAATACATATGCTCTTGGTGTTTACTAAGGTAACACCGGTATTGAAGACAAGACATCATGGACCCGATGATGCACTGCACTAAACTTCCCAAGCTACTCAAGTTCCTCTTAAAAGGGCTTGTTTCATTCTCACGGGAACTACATAATCTATCGACTTTCTCTTAGAGATTGTTGATATTGAAGAAGAAGACCCTCTCCCTAGTCTCCGGCATAGGAACCAAATGTGCACTATTGAGTCTAGAGCCAAGAGATCATCCACAATATCTCATTAGGACACTAACTTCTTGAAGGCTTGCTGTTTCACACTATGTGGAAAGTAAATATATATTAAGAGTCCTACGCATTATCCTTGTGGTTTTGCCAGAACATCCGAGTGATATGTAAAAATATTCACAATGAAGATGGAAATCCTTCTAGAGCCAACATCAAACAAGCTCTTGGTGGGTGACATGTGAAATCTTGCAAAAGATCAAGCTTGTGACAACTGGATAGAAACGATGGGGCGATTCACTCTTGAATCAACCTTGGTCCAGGAAATGAATTGACGAATACTTTTGGAAAAACCGTTCGATGTGCAAATCTCTTCTTTTCTCTAGCACATCAAATGTGTATTCATTTTCAAACTCAAAAAGTATCTCTGATTGAAAAAATACTTTTGCAAAAACCGTTCGATGTGCGAATCTCTTCTTTTATCTAGTACATCGAATGTGTACTCTTTTCAAATACAAAAAGTATATTTGATTGAAAATTGATCTTTCTTATAAAACCTTCGTCGTATTGCAAAACTCTTTCTTCAAGCAATACGCGATTGTGTTTCAAATCATTTTTCATCAATCAGTGAATCTCAATTCGCTGGTTCACTCACTCCGTGTTGTCTTCTTTGAGGCGTTCGGTTTGAGAACGACTAAACGACTACGAAACCACGTCAAGGAGATTCTTAGCAATCCTACATGTTCGAGGCGATGCTTGTCGCGATCAACGGGAACCGTGGGCGTGTACCTCAATTCAACGAAAGTGATCAAAGACACTTTCGTGCGCTTTATTGCTAGCTGTTGTTTGCGGTACATTTGGACGGTTGCGGTGATCGTAATTGAGAGTCAATCCAAAGCCGCATGCTCACGGCATCCACACTTAATTGAAGAAATCATGACTTGTGCATATCTACGTAACACGGCTCGGATATTTTTATACTATGCTTACGCTTTCTGCTCAGTAAATATCTTGAACCAGTAAAAGCTTCCGCTACTCTGATGAAAGATGTCATGATCCAAAAGTGTGAGCATGTCGGTCCGAAAGTCACAACTTCACATGATGGCAACACAATAAAGGGTGATCCAGAGATTTACTGTGGCTGATGATCTCAATGAAAGCTCAAAGATCATCAAAGATGTGGATCAGTTAAAGGCCTCCACTTAAACTACAAATCAATGCGGACTTTGAAGAATCGCTACAAAAGCACAAAGATGCAGATGTTGAAGAATTCAAGTCTACGAGCTCAAGAACTAAAGACAAAGATAGAATGCTAGGATGCAAAATGTATTTCATGGGGTGACCTCCCTTAGGGGGAGATTGTTAGGAATTGGAAATTCCATATTAAAGTGTCGGTCACCCCAATTATAGTCTAGCATATGTTAGCTCGTAGACTTGTAGTTATTTACGTTGTTAAGTAGTTAATTAGTTAATTAGTAGCGTAGTATAGTTTAGAGTAACACCGTGGAGGAAGGACGGGTCTTTACCCACTGTATGCCTGATCTACAGTCCGATAGGAGGACGGTATGTTTGTAACTATAAATACCCTTCCATCCATGGAAGGGTGGTGCTCTCATTCAATCTAACATTTCCTTTGTGTAAACCTCTAGCAAGAACACCCTCTCTACTTTCTCTCTCTAAAATGGAAAACATGTATTTTGATCATCCAAGACCACCCGAATCATCAAACACAATAAATATCGATCCTACGGTCACTAGTACAAAAGCGGATTTGGTCACACATGGTGAAATGGAGCGACCACACATTCGCATATTTGTGTGGTGAAGGTACGAAATTGACAACATGTACTAATTAGTCACACATGAAAATTTTAATTGTGTGACCATTAGAAACTATGTCGCCACACAATTAAGCGTTGTGTGGCTAAAGGTATCTGGTGATTTTGTTTCGGATCATTTAGCCACATATGAATTTGGAAGCGTGACAAATACAAGTAACCTTGATGCGTTAGTCACATGAAGTAATTTTGTGTGTCTAAATCATAGAGTCAAGTTTTGTCACACATTATTTAAGGGTGGTGATATGTTTTGCCAACTCTTTAGCCACATCGAAATTGGAACAAGTGACAAATAAAAAGTAAGGTTGAAGCATTAGTCACGATATACATATAAACGGTGACAAATATATGTCACACACTTGAACACCGTGACCAAAAGCCATATATGGTCACACTAAATGTTTTGTCACACATTCGTTAAGTGTAGCCAAAATCCAGTACATATGTTCACGTAAGTTAATATGTGTGTTTTAAGTTTAGTTTGTGTTAGCTTGTCGAAAGCTAATCTATAAAGTCACATTTGCTACTAACACCGTGACCAAATGCCATATATGGTCACACTAAGCGCTTTGTCACACATATTATTCAAGTGTAGCCAAAATCCGGTACATATGGTCGCGTAACTTAATATGTGGCCATTGGATGATGAATAGTCACTCAAAATACACGTTTCCTCACTTGAAACACCATATGGTCACACTTATTAACACGTTTAGCCACTTTATGGTTAATTGTATGTGACTAAATACCCAAAACAAACATGCTTTGTGTGACTAAATGTTAGAAAAGGCCACACAAACATAAAATTCATGTGGCCATTGGATGATCAATAGTCACACAAAAGACACCTTTCTTCACTTGAAACACCATATGGTCGCACTTATTAACACTTTTAGCCACTTTATGATTAATTGTATGTGACTAAATACCCAAAACAAACAAAGCTTTGTGTGACTAAATGTTACAAAAGGCCACACAAACATAAAATCAAGTGGCCATTGGATGATCAATAGTCACACAAAAGACATATTTCTTCACCTTAAACACCATATGGTCACACTTATTAACACTTTTAGCCACTTTATGCTTAATTGTATGTGACTAAATAACCAAAGAAACATGCTTTGTGTGACTAAATGTTAGAAATGGCCACACAAAAGAAATTTGATGTGGCCATTGGATTATCAATAGTCACAAAAAACTATTATGTTTTCATAAGCAGAACTAACTACGAATACTAAGCAGACTTATCTTATTTGGCAGCAGTTTAGAATGATTCTTTGCAAAGATTAAACGAGTAAACAAACTACCGACCTCATCGATTATACATTTCTTTTTGTATGATTTCCCTCGAATCTTGCTCTCTTCTCCCATCCGCTCGATCAACTTTTTCTCCTCTGCTATGTCTTGCAATATCAACAACACGAAAGCATCACGAGCTTGCGGATTCGATGGCGGCTTTCATTTCATCGATATTAGGTGTGGAAGACATTTTGTGTGTTTAGGGTAAAATTATTGATAGTTGTGTTTTAAGAGTAAAATGATTGATACTTAGTGTGTTGATTTTATGGTTAGGTAAGTATACATAATTACAATGTACCTCACAATTTGCACAAATAATCACAAAAAACACTTAAGAGGCATCGGAAAATTTATTTTGGGTGTTCTTGTAGCCCTTCATATTCTTCCATGCATAAATGTGATATGCAATAGTTCAAGAAAAAGAAAAGAAAAAAGTGATATGCAGGAGGAGTATTTAGGAAGATATCTAATATTGCAATTTAAACCCTTCATTTTTCATTGGATCTAAACCGGCCCCTATATAGTAGGGGTGTTCACGGGGTTCGGCTCGATTCGTTTAGAATTTTAACTATCGATCACGGGCGGTAGTTCATTCTACTATCCAAACCGAACCGTACTAGGCGGGTAACCGGACATGCGGGTATCCGAAATAATGATTACCGCGGTTCGGGTCACTGATTAACCATTCAAAAAATTAATCGAATCGAATCGGGAACAATAACATAAATTATAACGTAATATGTCATTTTAGTAAAATTAAATAACACTAAAGATATTAGAATAATAGTAATGTTGTTGTGTCGCAATAGCAACATTCAAATTACCATATCTAACAAAATAAGTAATACTACTTATTTGGCGTTTATAGATTACGATCACATTAATGATATGTAATCCATGGGCGTTAGTAAATGATCAAATTAGATAAGTAAAATGCATTATGAACCGTGATAAGCGGGTTTTCGGTTCGGGTTTCTCGATTTGAGTTTCTTGATTATCGGTTTTAGCGGTTATCGGATTTGCTCAAATTCTTAAAATTTATGTCAAGCGCAATACATCGACCAAAATCAAAGTTAGTCATCTTTACAATGTAGCACATTGACAAAAATCAAAGTTAGTCATCACTACAACTTTGGCAAACAATGAATTCGGTGGTTATTAATTTGCGAACCATGCAAATTTGCATAACAAACCCCACGTAAACATTACGAAACAAGGTTACAACAACATTACGCAACAAGAATTGCGACACAATAGGATCTTGACACATGATAACATCAATTGCAATACCTTACATGTAACTACTTGCATACAATATTACGTAAATTGCTTACACAATAGGATGCTCTCACATATGTTTAGCCATACTATATGAGTTAGGGGTTGTTTACTTTTTGAAAACTTTTTCGCCCGTGTATACACGTTTATACACACATTCATACGTTTATACACGTTTTTTTTATGCATTTTAATACGTTTTAAATGCGTCTTTGTCCCTTTAATCTGTTTTTATCGTTTCCGGTTTGTTTACGAGTTTTTCGTCCGTGTTTACACGCCGCTAGTTTTTCATGTTTCCGTCCGTTTGAATAAGTTTTAGTCATTTTACATACTAACGTACATTTTCAAACGTTTCATACATTTTCATATGTTTTACATATATACGTTTTTCGTCCGTTTTCATCCGATTTACCCGTTCTCATCCGTTTTACCCATTTTCGTATGTTTATAAGAATTTTTCAACCGTTTTCAAGGTTTTCTTACACTTTTACACAGTTAAATGCGTTTATACAAGTTTTAAATCTGTTTTAATACGTTTTGGTCCGCTTTCTTCGTCTTTGTCCCTTTTAATAGGTTTTATCGTTCCGTTTTGTTTCTGAGGTTTTCGTCCGTGTTTGCACGTTTAGCCGGGTTTTTCATCTTTTAGTCCGTTTGTATAACTTTTTACACACATTCGGCCGATTGCATCTGTTTTGCGTTTTCGTCCCATTTACCCGTTTTCATTCGTTTTACCCATTTTCGTATGTTTTAAGAATTTTTCAACCGTTTTCAAGGTTTTCTTACACTTTACACGATTCGTAAGTTCTAAACACGTTTTCTTGTTTTAATACGTTATGGTCCGTTTTCTTACGTTTATACACGTTTTATCATTTTAATACGTTTTAAACGTCTTTGTCCCCTTTGTCTGTTTTATCGTTTAGGTTTTGTTTACTGTTTTTCGTCCGTGTTTACGTTTTCGCTAGTTTTTCATGTTTCCGTCCGTTTGAATAAGTTTTAGTCTGTTTTACATACTAACGTACATTTTCAAACGTTTCTTATTTTCATATGTTTTACATATGTTTTCGTCCGTTTTCGTCCGATTTACCCGTTCTCATCCGTTTTACCCATTTTCGTATGTTTATAAGAATTTTTCAACCGTTTTCAAAGGTTTTCTTACACTTTTACAGTTAAATGCGTTTATACAAGTTTTCGTACTGTTTTAATACGTTTTGGTCCGTTTCTTCACGTCTTTGTCCCTTTTAATCGGTTTTATCGTTCCGTTTGTGTTTGAGGTTTTCGTCCGTGTTTGCACGTTTAGCTAGTTTTTCATCTTTTAGTCCGTTTGTATAACTTTTACACACATTCGGCCGATTGCATCTATTTTGCACGTTTTCGTCCCATTTACCCGTTTTCATTCGTTTTAACCCATTTTCGTATGTTTTAAGAATTTTCAACCGTTTTCAAAGGTTTTCTTACACTTTACACGTTCGTAAGTTCTAAACACGTTTTCTTGTTTTAATCGTTATGGTCCGTTTTCTTACGTTTATACACGTTTTTGTCTGCTTTAATACGTTTCGTCGTCTTTGTCCCTTTAATCTGCTTTTATCCATTTTCGGTTTAAAACCATATGTGTCAACCCAATAATCAAGCTTAATTTGGTCAACCCAAAGCGAACTTAATTCATAATCGGTTTCGGTTCGCTTTGGTTTAATTATAGTTCGGTTCGTTTCGGTTTCGTATTGACAAAAATAAAAATATATGATTTATGAAACAAAACCCGATAACCGAACGGATCAACACCCTAATTTATAGTCATAGTTTAAAGAAGGAGGACTTAGTTTGCCGCTTTTAAACATTAGGTCCTTAAGATTGGTGGATCTTAGGGATGACAGGGGAGGCTGCGAGGTCTAAGCTGCGGGGTTGAATGATCTCATTACTCAATCTTAGGAGGAAATCGATACCAAGGAAGAACAAATTCGAGGCGATGAATGGTTGAAGGGTTTCTCGCTATGGAATGGGATGTTTTCTTTGCTCTAGTGTCATCTGTTTATGTCTAATGTCTAATGTCTAATGTCTTGGTTTAAAGGGATGGTATGTAGATATATTAACAATGGAATATGTATGGATCTTTTGATGGTTTATCCATCGAATGCTAATATTATGTTTGTTAAAATATGTAATGTGTTTGCTAGTTTGTTTCATCTTTTTTTCATGTTGTTTTGAATTTAGGAATTGGTTGTGGTGTTAAAGTTCATATTCGCACTAGTATAATGTATTATTGTAGGATTAGGATGTTCAATTTTAGATTGTTGTCAATTTTTTATATTGATTATGAAGTTTAGAGCTGGGCGTTTGTTCATGACAATTATTTTGATTGAACCACTATATTGGGTGTTTTTGTTGTTGTTTACGCTTTAAGTTAATTGCATTTACATGTTTTCTTGATTTTTTTACTACTTGAGGATGTTAGAGCTTATCTAATTGCTTATAAATAGCTTATTTATAGCCTTAAAGTAAGGTCTTAGAACATTTGATGTATCGCCAGTTCTTGGTTTGATTTGCCTATTTTTGTGCTTAATTGTTTATCCGGGCGCTTATTAGTTATAGTTGTAATTAGTTGCTTTAAGTCCATTTTAGCTTTTGATTGTTCATTTGTATGCGCCATGTGGTGATTTTAGTGTATCTGATTATATGTGTTTTTGACATTTGGTTTGAAGTAATATGAGTGTTTGGGATTGTGGTAAGCACCATTTCATCGGGGTGTTTTGGTTTAAAAATTGTTTGATTTGGAGCCACATTTTAAAATTATCAAATTTGGAGCCAAATTTTAGCCAAAATTTTAAAATTACTTTGAAATTATGGTTTCCTTAATTGAAAAACGCCCATCATTAGCCCTATTTTTACTCCAATAAATCGACCTTCAAGCAAAACAACGAACTTCAATTTTACACCATTATTTACCAATTAAGTTTACTAATTTTCTTTAACACATTACTTCGACGAATCATGTCAACGCAAATCACTTATCCGGATGATTTGGTTTATTACGATCGTGAAATTGAAAACACTTTAGAATATGAATCGAGGCGTATTCGGATGAGGGTGAGGATGTGGAAACAACCATTCAAATGCGAATGTTGTTAAGAGGGCATAACTAGGTTAGCTAAGTTTCGCAGGAATATGGAAAAGCAGGCGGAATAAAGGTCGGTGTAACCTTGATGCAATGGATAGGTTATCGAGGAAAAAGCGAGCATTGTTTTCAAGTTTTTGGGTGATTTGGTTCGTGAGCATATAGGTGTCGGATTCTAACTTTGGAGGAAGGTTGATTCGAAGCAAGAGATAAAATGTGGGATGAAATCACGGTACACATATACTTTTTTAACTAGTAGTGGCTTGGTCATCGAGATACAAGGTGTTAAAAGTTTATCTCTGCATTTACGGTATGTGCAACTAATTAACAACAATTTCTTAATCTTTGCGGCGATATTTTGATGTTGACTTGACGGTCGAAAGGCGATAATGAATCGTCTTGGTCAACTTCTAAGGAATTTAGAATGAAATTGATACAAAACTACATATTATGACCAAAATACCCTTTCAAAACTAAATGAAGTCCGGCAAAGTATAGTGCAATTATAAAAGCCGAAGATTGGGTTAATTTTGTAAACTACGACCAGTGAGGAATACAAGGTGTTAATTATTCATTTTATTCAAGTTCAAATATCTTTCACCTTTTCATATGTTTCCATATGTATTAGTTGTATACTATCGGCATTACTACATCTAAACGCCGTATGATTTTGTGTTGCAAGGTGAGATCGACAAAAGCTAAAGTGTCGCGTTCCAAGTACATTTATGATCATACAATGGGACGAGGTGGATACGCCCGTGTGATAGAAAAAATGGTAACGATAAACATTTGCACATTTACATTTGCATTTAATAGCATCATAGTTTCGTTTATATTCGTTTATCTTACATTTGTATGTATTTGATGTGTATAAGATCGAGAGTAAAGAAATTGAACAGATGAAGAACCACCGCGTGATACTGCTGTGGTTGAAAGGAAGGGTGAAAAAGGCGGAGAATATCACGATGAAGATATCGGATCGATGGGAGAAAAATTTGTAAGTTTGTTGCAAATTTTATTATTATGTTTGTTTAGTTATAAGTTAATCGCTCTTGTATTACTTAAAGCGTAGTTATAAGTTAATACTGGTAGTGTTTTAGTTAATACTTTTAGTTAATCACGCTCTTGTATTACTTAAAGCTGTTATTTATAAGTTAATACGGTAGTGTTTTAGTTAATACTTTTAGTTACAAGTTAATCTTGGTAGAATTAAATAACATATTTCCCATATTGTGTGTGCGAGAAAAAGCGGACGACAAGATCAAACAAGGAATCTTGAAGCTTGATCATGGCAATGCGATGCCATGGCGATTGTATTAGGTAAGGAAAAGGGAGGATATCACGAGAGAGTGGGAGGTGGAGTAACCTACAAGAGGTATTTTGATGCGCCTCGAATCGACAAGCATCGATGAAAGAGTGGTGTTACTTCAAAGTGAACTTGCGATGAGAGAGGCCAACGTCAAGAAAAAGAGGCGTGTCTGATTTGATGAAACAATTGGTTGCGCAAAGGCGATTGCGATCAACTTCAACTCCATTGATGAAAGCGGAAGTAAGACATAAGAAAGTAACATTCCATCTTTTTACCCTTTTAAATCTGCTTGATCTTCTTAAACAATTTATATTTGGTGTCTCGGTGAACATTAATCTTTTAAATAGCGGTCTTGATGAGGATGCCGAACACGTGTTCTTTGGGCGATGAGAAAGTTGCGAGCATTAAGAAGTCTAATGGACTTGCAACTTTGGAAAAGGAAATTCAAATAAGTGTAAGTAATAAATCACCCCACAGGATTTTTGAATTCTACATACATTATTTATTTACCGTGTGTTATACATATAGGAAGCTGTTAAACTGTCGCACCTAAGAAATCGACTAGATCAAAAGGAAAGGATTCTTCACGTCAACTTTACGGATCACAAGAGCGAGAGTCTCCATTAACAAGTACTACCACAAGTATGTATTTAAACATTTTCATATGTTCTTTAGTTTAATTAAAATTAATTCTCGATACATATATACATGCAACAAATTATCTTTTAGGTAATTAAGTGCGGATGTGGCATAAAGAAATCAACTATTATTGCGGAGGTACAGTGTACAAAGCGATGGAAAACAAATGCTTCATAATGAGACCACTCCCGAAGGATTGCTACAGAGTATCTATTGAAAAATCTTTAGTGGATGCGCGTGCATACGGATGTAGGAAATAACGGTCTCAAAGCAGTTAAGGATGCGATAGGTGGTTTTTATGCATGGCCAAAGGATCAAGTGGTTTTCGATGAAAAGGTACATAGATGCATGTGTTTTATAAACCTACATATATCATTCTTCATATTTAATTCGATGTTTGATACCCGGCTTTTGTTTCCTCTGGTAACACCACCAAGTACCATAAAGCGATTGGTGAGAACAGAAGCGCACCTAAATTAAATATGAAGCGCCACGTCTCTAGTCATACCATGCAAAGGAAGCTAAGAAGATCAAGAGTCGAAGTCGTTAAATTATTGAGAATATTATTATGTACGACATTACAATTTTATATACATTCCAATTTTATTGTATTTGAATATACTTTTATATATTAGAATTTGTTTTGATATATATTGATTTCTTATATGTGACTAAAAGATTCATATAGTCACAATTATTAACACTTTTTGGTCACAGTTTGCTTAATTCGATGCGTGACTAAATGTTAGAAAGCGCCACACAAACATAAAATTAATGTGGCCATTGGATGAGCAATAGTCACACAAAACACACATTTCTTCACTTAAAACACCATATGGTCACACTTATTAACACTTTTAGCCACTTTATGCTTAATTTTATGTGACTAAATACACAAAAGAAAGATGCTTTGTGTGACTAAATGTTAGAAAAGGCACACAAACATAAAATTCAAGTGGCCATTGGATGATCAATAGTCACGAAAAACACACATTTCTTCACTTTAAACACCATATGGTCACACTTATTAACACTTTTAGCCACTTTATGGTTAATTGCATGTGACTAAATACCCAAAAGAAACATGCTTTGCGTGACTAAATGTTAGAAAAGGCCACACAAACATAAAATTCATGTGGCCATTGGATGAGCAATAGTCACACAAAACACACATTTCTTCACTTAAAAGACCATATGGTCACACTTATTAACACTTTTGGCCACTTTATGATTAATTGGATGTGACTAAATACCCAAAGAAACGTGCTTTGTGTGACTAAATGTTAGAAAAGGCCACACAAACATAAAATTCATGTGGCCATTGGATGATCAATAGTCACACAAAACACACATTTCTTCACTTGAAACACCATATGGTCACACTTATTAACACTTTTGGCCACTTTATGATTAATTGAATGTGACTAAATACCCAAAAGAAACATGCTTTGTGTGACTAAATGTTAGAAAAGGCCACACAAACATAAAATTCAAGTGGCCATTGGATGATCAATAGTCACACAAAACACACATTTCTTCACTTAAAACACCATATGGTCACACTTATTAACACTTTTAGCCACTTTATGGTTAATTGCATGTGACTAAATACCCAAAAGAAACATGCTTTGTGTGACTAAATGTTAGAAAAGGCCACACAAACATAAATTTTATGTGGCCATTGGATGAGCAATAGTCACACAAAACACACATTTCTTCACTTAAAACACCATATGGTCACACTTATTAACACTTTTGGCCACTTTATGATTAATTGGATGTGACTAAATACCAAAAAAAGCGTGCTTTGTGTGACTAAATGTTAGAAAAGGCCACACAAACATAAAATTCAAGTGGCCATTGGATGATCAATAGTCACACAAAACACACATTTCTTCACTTAAAACACCATATGGTCACACTTATTAACACTTTTAGCCACTTTATGGTTAATTGTATGTGACTAAATACCCAAAACAAACATGATTTGTGTGACTAAATGTTAGAAAAGGCCACACACACATAAAATTCATGTGGCCATTGGATGATCAATAGTCGCGCAAAAGACACCTTTCTTCACTTGAAACACCATATGGTCACACTTATTAACACTTTTAGCCACTTTATGATTAATTGTATGTGACTAAATACCCAAAACAAACATGCTTTGTGTGACTAAATGTTAGAAAAGGCCACACAAACATAAAATTCAAGTGGCCATTAGATGATCAATAGTCACACATAAGACATATTTCTTCACCTTAAACAACATATGGTCACACTTATTAACACTTTTGCCACTTTATGCTTAATTGTATGTGACTAAATACCCAAAACAAACATGCTTTGTGTGACTATACAGTGTTTATGGTCACTAATACGGATTAATCCAACAAAATTTGTACCTAATTAGTCACACATGTTACGGTTTTGGTTACTCTTTTGCAATAGAGACTAAAAAAGTCAAACACGTGACCATAGGGTACCTATGGTCGTGCGACCTTTAGTCGCACGGTAGAAAAACATGTGTGACTATATGTATATCGTCACACATATTCGGTGTAGCCAAATCCACTTTTTGTTCTAGTGAGTTATCCACAAAGCTAAACCTACCATTAACATATTTCCTTCCTGGTGACTCTGAGAACATCCCTCCATGATGAATCTTCAGACTAAAAAAATTAAGGTCCTTGGCTGGAAAAAACACAATAATAACACATTATTAATTATGGTTTTCATAGGAAAATCTCATTAAACATTCTTAACAACAGTTTTCATGATCATAATTGATAAACAAAAACACAAAAGCAGCTTACCATAAATACGATCATAATCCAATACTGCATCATTTTTATTAGCGTCACGTATATTCCACACAGATAACACCATTGTTCATAAGCTCAATCTTGATTAACTTAGGGTTTGGGATTCAAGATGATTAGTTTTGGTGAGAGAAGAGGGAAAATTAAATGAGAGGGTGTTGTGTGTTTATTGGGAACGAAAACTCTTAAGTAGTCATCAGATAGGAGGAGAAAATACCATTTTACCCTCACGTGTGTATCACGTGGGTGTGGTTTAACGTTGCAATAGACGGACGTCCAACAGAAGGACCATTCATGTTATTCTTTGGAGGCAATAGGGACGATATATGCAACTTTTAAGTTTGAGGGACTATGGGTGAAATTTTTGACAAACCACAGGGACCATTTATGTAATTTACTCATGATTCAACATATTTAAATTAGAAAAAATTACACGTTTGGTCTCTGTGGTTTGCTCAGATTTCATGTTTAGTTCCTAAGTCGTTTTAATTACACCAGAAATACCTATTTTTGAAACTTTGCACTCATTTAGTCCCTATTTTGGATGGGCTGTTAGTTTATCCGTTAAGTGTTAGCACCGTTAGTCCCTCCGTTAAGATTTTTTGCACCGTTAGTCCTCATTTTTTAAAATGAATTAAAAACTCGTTTTTATTCGTTTTCGACCATCTTTTTTACGTTTTCGTCAGCTTTTTAATACGTTTTCATCCGTTTTTTTACGTGTTACTCCATTTTTTTACGTTTTCGTCATTTTTTTACGTTTTCGTCTGTTTTTTTTAGCGTTTTTACGTGTTAGTCCAATATGGAAAAAAACGTAAAAAAAAGAGCGAACGTGTAAAAAAACGGACGAAAAAAAAACCAGATGAAAACGTTATAAAACGGACGGAAACGTAAAAAATGGACTAAAACGTAAAAGAAGGACGAAAACGTATAAAAACGGACAAAACGTAAAAGCGGCGGCGTAAAATGGACGACGGCGTAAAAGCGGACGAAAATGTAAAAAGGACAAAACGTAAAAACAAACAAAACAAAGCGGCGTAAAAAGCGGATGAAAACATAAAAAGCGGACGGCGTTAATAAAAGAGAAAACGAAAAAAAAAAAAGAGCTAAAATGTTTAAAAGCGGACGTAAATGTAAAAAGCGAATAAAAGCGTAAAAAAAAGCGAGCAAAGCGTAAAAATACGGATGAAAAGTAAAATCTTGTTAAAACGTAAAAATCTACGAAAATATGAAAAAGCAGATTAAAACGTAATAAAAAATGGACGAAAACGCAAAAAAGATGGACGAAAACGAATAAAAACGAGTTTTTAATTCATTTTAAAAAATGAGGATTAACGGTGCAAAAAATCTTAACGGGGGACTAACGGTGCAAACACTTAACGGATAAACTAACAGCACATCCAAAATAGGGACTAAATGAGTGCAAAGTTTCAAAAATAAGTATCTCTAGTGTAATTAAAACGACTTAAGGACTAAACATGAAATCTGAGCAAACCACAAAGACCAAACGTGTAATTTTTTCTTTAAATTATTTATTTGCTATGTTTAAACCGCACGTGTTGAAGAACAAAACCGACTAAGACATTGTGCTATAGGTTGTGTTTGGCGGAGAACATGGGGCAGGAACACAAAAAAGTTAGAACATATAAAATAAGTCTCGTTTGTCGTGCGAACATGAAATCATAAGCCCTTAATAGGGTTTAAAACTTTAGCCCCATAAAAGGCTAAAACTTTAATGAGAACTTATGAACCATAAATTACATATTTACCCACAAAAATATCTAACATATACCATAAAACTCATTTAATTATATCCTTTTAGTAATTTTGCAATAATAAGTTCTCAAGCAGTATTTTGCCAAACAAGTCTACAAAATCTAATTTCAACTTGATTATAATAAAAGCCCTAGCCCCAAATCAAGCCTCAAGATCAAATTTCAAATTTCAAATTTCATCGCTACCAAACATACCCTATTTCAAAGAGGAATCGTGGTTTGAAAAAAACTAAAAAAAACAAAAAAAAAACTACTTTTACACTCATAAATGGACAACTAAAATTAAGAAATATTCACGAAGCGAAGCGAGTCGAAATGGCGCCACACACATTCCAAAATCTTGTATCCGCCACTGCATAAGCCCCTATAAGCTTTTTTTTATGGGTTTTGGGCTTATGGAGGCTTATGACTTATTTTATGGCTATGTTCTATAGCGAGTAATGACAAACGACTTATTTTATAAGTTGACTTATCAGAAAAGTTCTCCAGCCCGATAAGCCTTTAAAAGCCCTGCGCCAAACATAGCCTAGTTTATAATCAGCATTTGTTTCAGTTTAAGCATGTGTGATGATTATCGTGCAACCCAGTAGTATGTAGTGCTAAGTTGAGTTGCTATCATGACACCGCGACCAGTAAAGTAAAACTAACTAATGCCTAACCACATGACTTTGACTAAAAGTTGAAATGCGTAATACAATCAATAGAATCAGAATCATCTAAAGGCCATCGTTAAGCGCTTACGCTCAAGAACCAGGTCAAAGTTGACTCTAATTACCATATAGACATATAGTGCTTCCTCCATTTGAAGGCACTAAGGTTCAAAAGTTAAATAATCAATTTCTTAACATCAAGTTGTTATTTATTTCCAATAAAAAAAAATAGCCAATTTACAACAGATAGATGAAAACATGTGGTACAACACATAGAAACACTTCACAGTACAGGACGTGCACACTATTTAGCATCGTGGTGGAAGCATACATATAAACAACTTTGGATCAATAACATAAACTAAATGTGATCACAGAAACATGTTAACAATTACTAATCTTCATTCAGACCCGATAATCTTCTTCTTCAGTGCTTCAATATCATCAGCTAGCTCCTTTCTAGTTGACTGTACGGTTGGTTTCAGACATAAAGAGGAATTTGTTAAAACATATCATATGTAGTCATGGTGCATACTGTGCCACGTAACATTGATATTGTCATTTGGTTTGCGAAAAATGAATTAATATAAACCACTGTCATAACTCATAAATGAAGGTTCACCTTAAAGAGAAGATATCGATAGATGAACCATCCAGTGTATCCAAGTCCTACAAGTTCCATGAACTTTGGAACCTGCTTGTGAAAAAAACAGACATAAACATAGGATACCATTGATAAATGTTCACAAAGTTCATAGTGTATGTATATTTTGATATACCAATCTGGAAATCTTCAATTATATTACGCAATCTTACCACAGGAAACCCATTGATGGCATCAACAACAGTGGAAGCCAACCAAACGCCAACAACTGCCCCTCCTCCATAGATAACAACCATCGGCTTGTTTTCAATTGCATCCCACTGTTCAAATATAAACGACATGATAAAGAAAGACTAATAAATGACAATAACCAAAAAAGTTACAGATTGTTTTTGGTCTTGCAGCATAATCTGATTGTTCTTGGAATTAACCGTTTATTAAGTTCAAACATCATGACTCATACTACCGTACTACAGTCAATTGAAAAACATGTATTTACAGGAGTATTCAGATCTATGAGTGTCGTTTGAATGTGTGGGTACAAAGGTTGGCTCACCTTTTCCTTCAAGCCTGAGAACACCTCTCCAACTTCTGAAGTTTCAGATGTGTCCTCTGAAGATGCCTTTATGCAATATGCTAATGACCTCTTGGATCCTGTTTCCATAAAGATATTACTAGTATTAGGCATATAAGTCATGATGATGCCTTAAATACCGTATTAAACATCCCAATTGCCAAGCAATATCCCTAGTAGAAAGAAATTCATTATCGTAGTTACAAGATTTTGAGTCAATCAACACAAGTTTCGGTAGCTATAGGTAGTATCGCTCAATACTGAAATTCCAAGGTATTTGACATTGTATTCTTTAAAGTGATATCCAAATATCTAATAATTGTGTTTTCATGTAGAATGAAATTAGTTTCTACGCGTTTGGGTATAATGAACCTGATCTGATTATTTGATAATATAAGAGTAGCTACAACAGAACTGATATCAGCAAGTCCAAACACTATCCCCTGTAGTCCATTTTGGTTTTGTAACAACTGTTATCTCATTTTATGTATTTCATACGAGTATCAGTGTCAGATCATTACTTTCGAAACGCAATGCCAAATAGCCCCTAGACCAAAACAAAAGGCGATAAAATAAGGTTTTCATGCCTAATCATGGCATCTACTAATCCTTGTAAGTCCTAAGAACAGGATGATGACCACAATAATCTCGTTACACAGAAAGTCTTGGAACCCTAAACTACGTTAAACATTCAATCCTACATCTAAAGACCAATGGACAAATTCAAAAAACACAAAACAGAAGTGCAAAAGTAGACATCCACAAATGAATTTCAAGGAACCAAAATCCAATGACCTTGTTCTTTGGTTTACGTTAATCACAAACCAATTGGAGAAAGGTCAATTAACATCAAATCTTGGCCCCATGTCGAATTATTAGCTATTACTATGATCATATATACTCCTTTAAAAGTCAACAACAACAATGCCCAATCCTGCCGGAGCGGGGTAGGATGTAGACAGTCACATTCACACCCCTACCTAAGGGTAAAGAGACTGCTTTACGGAATCAGTGAATCACCTCCGGCAATACTCTCTCTAAAGTGTAACTTCAAAACTGTGTTGGCGACACAAATGAATTTTTACCTGACTTGTATATTAGGAGTACTACCCGACAAGGAATTTCAAAGGAACAGGTATATGGCAGGACATTCACAGTGTTTACGCTTCATAGGTATTCTAGCCTAGGCTATCTAGATGGACGTGAAGCATCCAACTAGAGGGTGTTTGTTTTTACTTATATCATTTCGGCGTATGTTTCATAAGCCCGATTTTTCTGGCTTACTTTGAAACTTATTGGCTTATATAAGCTTATTTTGAAACTTATTGGCTTAAAAAAATCAAAAGAAGGAATAGTTTAGTTATATCTTACCTGGTAATTTAAGCTTAGAAGAAGCAGTAAGTAATGATGAATAAGATGAACGAGATGAAAGATGAATGTTGGGTACAGAAGAAGGGCGATGAAACGACGTCGTTGATGATTTGTTAGCAAATATGGCTTGTGCCGTTGAAGAAGATGCTGCCATAACTGTGTGTTTTGTGAGTGTGTGTTTGAATTGATCGGAAGGAGTTGACCTAGCTAGTGTTTGTGTGTGTGTGTTGGTATTGGAGAAGAAACTTAAAACTCAACATGTGCTTCACGCAATAACACTTTTTTCAACTAACAAGTCACTATTTGACACGTTTTTTTACTTGTTTATTAGAAAGGTGTTTGGTATACGTTTAGACGAGAAATTACCAAACTATACAAAATTGATAGCCGTTTGTTTAGGGTGCGTTTGCCATAAATGACATTAGGTATGAGTTTGATATTAGTGGTGGGTCCCTAATCTATGAAAGATCCATACCTATCTTCGCTGATGTATATTGAGTATGAAATATATTCATCATTTATTACTATAGTGGTGGGCCCTCTCATCTTAAACAAACACCTTTAATCACTTTCAAAGTAATCCTCTCATTCCCATAGTGGGCAACCAAACGCACCCTTAATTTTATTTTTAAGTATAATGATTTGCACACTTTTATTTTTTATTTGCATATTTCAAGTTGTGCAATAAGTAGTTGTATATTTATTATATACTGCTACATCAAGTTGTATATTTGAATGTGTAAATCAAAATTAAGAGTGTGTCAATCAATTTTCTATTTTTAAGCTTACGAGTTATCGTCTTGTGTTTCGTAAGTTTATTTGTTAAGCTTATTTTTTTGACTATAAGTATATTATGACACAAACATAAAAAATAAGCTCAAGTAAAGTAAAAAAGACAATTAAGGGTTGTTTGTTTTTAGGGAGATGATTTGTACACTCTAACAAATGATTGGTACACTCCAATTTATTATGTTTGGACATTTATATCCTCACAGTTATCCTTACGCTTTCACCTATGTGAGCGTATAAATATCCAAACATAATAATTTTGAGTGTACAAATCATTTGTTGGAGTGTACAAATCACCTCCCTTGTTTTTATCAAGAATGTTTGACTCGCCTATGACATCTTATCCTAGTCAAACATGATCAATTTTTTTTCTTATTTTATTTATTTATTTATTTATTATTATTAGTATTATTATTATTATTTTGCACACGCGGTCAGATATAAACATCTTATCAAATAGGAGTTTGAGATTAGGTCGTACTGGCTTTTAACCCTGCAACTAAAGCCACCTCAACATCCTACAAACCCTTCGCCCACCTCTAAACCCACAAAACCCTTCACCCACCTTTAACCGCCGGAGTCCACCTCTGGCCGCCACCATTCACCCCTAGCCGCTGCCGTCAAGTTACATATATGTTAATTTATTTAGAAAAATGGTCTTTATGGACGAATTGGGTTTTTAGGAAATGTACACTTCACCAAACAGTACAAATTTTGTCCTTTTCAAAAAACTAAAAAGTCTATGAGGTTTAACTATTGTTGCAAAGTTCGTCCCCAGAGATCAATCATGTAACCGTAATTCGTCCTTAGGGACCAAACCTGTAGCATAAATTTACATAAATCTAAGTACAACTTTTGTCTTCTTTAAAAATTTACAAAAATGGTCATTTGGATTTAACTGTTGTTGCAAAGTTCGTCCTTAGTGACTAAATGTGTAACTGATATATGTTCTCAGGGACCAATCCAGTAACACAAATTTACATAAATTGTTCCTTAACATTACCTGAAACTAACAAAAAAGTACTTGGATTGTTGTCTTTATGTGAAACTAAAGATTTAAATAAATAATCCTTGTTGTTTAGAGACTATTACAAAATCCGTCCCTAACGACCAACATGTAACAAATATTTCAGATAAAACGTTGGGATTATTTATGCAAATTTTTCTTTTTGCAAAATAACAATATCTTAGGGATGATTTATGCAGCATCAGGTAATATACAGGGACTATTTATGTAAATATTTGTTGCATGTGTGGTTGTTAAGAATGTATTTTGATAGCTTTTATACACTTAAGGGCGTTTGGTTTGTTACTCGGAATCACAATAGTATGAGTTTGATTAGTGGGTGGAACGTGAACGGGTATACATTTTGGTATCATTATAATCAATGTTGTTTGGTTAAATAATTGTGGGTATCATAATTTTAGGTGTGAGATGAGAGAGAAGGAGAGAAAAGAAGAATAATAACATGGAATCAACTCAAACCAGTCTCTGTTGCCTACTTTCAATCTATGGGTTTCTTTTTAATTATTTCATGCCTAACAATCAGACCCACAATCAACCAAACAACTGAATGGTTGTATGATTTCATTTACTTCATTCCACAACCATCAAACAAAGAACCCCTTATTAGTTTATGCACATGTAATGATAATGATAAACTCAAGATATGCAGTGATTTATAAAAATAATAATAATAAATTACTAAATTATATAAACTGAAAAAAGAATCACAAACTAAATCAAAACACAATTGATCTCAATGTTTTATAATCGGATCATTTGGTCGATATTTAAACATCACACATCATTTTTAAGTTTTAGAAATGGGTGTAAACAAAACGAGATAACTTGCAACTTATTCAAGATCAGCTCGTAATTTACTTGAAATCGACTCAATTTAAGTAAGTTAAGCTCGAGCTACTCGATTGTAGTTTTGAGTCGAGTTCTAGCTATAAGTACTCGGCTCGTGAGACTCGCGTGTCCTATCGAGCTTCGACTAAGTTACACTTTTACCCTTTCATATACATGTCACTAGTATTACTTAACTTGCAATAAAAGCCAGTCGAGTTGAGCTTGATTTACTATCTTTTTATGAAGTTCAAGCTTGAAATATTGAAATAATCAAGCTCGATTCGAATTTCAAAATCGAGTGTTACATACAGAGGCGGAGCTACAGGGGGGTCACGGTGGGTAGGGGTGTTAATTAAGTTGACCTTGTCGGGTTCGGGTCATGTCAATTCGGGTCAAGGCTAAAAAAGGTATAATCGAACCCCTTGTTTAGAACTCGGGTCACTCGGGTCAATTCGGGACGGGTCAACTCGGGTTCGAGTCTAGGCCGTTTAAAAATGATACAATTTTAGTGTTCAAACTTGAAATACATAAAACTTGGGTTGATACAATTATAAAGGAAAAAAATCAAACTCGGGTTATTCGGGTTCACCCGAACCCGACCTTGTTTAGAACTTGGGTTGACTCGATTGATCCGAATATAAATTAGAACCCAATTGACCCGACCCGAATAACCATATTCGGGTTCGGGTCGGGTCCGGTCGGCTTTTATGTCACCCCTAACGGTAGGCAAGTGCCCCCTCCCCCCAACCTAAGAAGTTGTAGTGTAAATTTCTTGAGTATTTAAAATATCTCTGTAATTTGCCTCCCAGAAAAGCTGTCGTATCTAAACTGAAAGTCAAATCAATTTTTAGGCATTTTTTAGAATATGGAGTTTGTTTTATCTGTTGGAACGGTGAAGGAGAAAGAAGCCATTGAAGGAAAAGAAGAAAGCGTCTGTGTTTCTAGTACAATAAACGAAAAAGAAGAAGACAAAAAGAAGAAAGCGTCTGCGTTCCCGAGTTTTATTTTTGAAAGAAGAGAAAAGAAGTGAGCAAAAAACAAAATAAATTCGTATTCCTGAGTTTTTTTAGGACAGAAGAGAAAAGAAGAGGAGAGTAATTTTGGCTAAACTTCTCCAAAACTTTCTTCCCAAAAGTTGGATGATTTGGAGAAAAGTTATATTAGGAATATCTAAATAAACAAAATTACTTAAATGACCTAATAAAAAACATAACTTTTATATATCATTAAGGGTATAATTATAAAATCATTTGTTATATCTTCTTTTCTCTCATAACTCAGGACTCGGGAACATGATATAAAAAAATTAATTTCATTCAACTCTTCTTCTTTTTAGCTTATTTTTAACTCTTCTATTCTTTTCTTTAATTTCAAAATCTTAGGAACATAGTGCTTGGTGAGGGGTGGGGGACTTCTTATTTTTTAAATATTTTATTATTTTAGTTTTTTTTATTTTTATTTTTTTTACAATCTAATAATTTTAAGAACAGACAAGCAAGTTTGTCGATGTCAACTTTCTTTTCTAAACTCTGTTTTTGACATGTCGCAAAAAGAAAAAAAATAAAATCTCCCCCTCTCGTTTTTTTTCTAGCTCCGCCCTTGTTTACATAACGAGTCGAGCTCGAGTTTGCTGTTTTGACAACCTCTCTTACAATATAACGAGACAAGAATACATAGTCAGCCAAACACACCCCTTATCTTTAATCCCTAGCCCGTCTTTCACTCCTCCATCATCATTATCTCCACAACAAAATCTTCAAAAAATGGAAACTTCAGCTATTTCATCAATTACTAGCTGTTCATTCAACACAAAAAGTTATGCTAATTATTTCACAAAACCCATTTCCCATATTTCATTCCCACCTTCCAGTTATTTCAGAAAACCCAAAACTATAAAAAGAAGCACTACCTTAGTTTTCAGAAAATCATCATCAGATGAAACAAATGTGGTAACTGAAGATGAATGGGTTAAGAATCTACCAGATAAAAAGAAACCATTATATTCACATAGTTTACCTTGTATTGAAAGATGGTTAAAAGATTTGGGATTTGTTCAGAGTAATGATGATAGAGCTGTTTGGGTTATTGAGAAAAATGATTGGCATGCTAAGTTGTCTCTTGATGTTACTGATCTTTATATCAGGTAATGTTATTTGGTTTTTAGTTGAAATTGAGTGTATCAATATAGTCCGTTGCTTTCGGCTTGGCTTTAGATATAAAGGTGTCACATTTATGGTTTTGTGAGTGTTATGTGGATAATGCATCATAGTTTTTTTTAGCTTTTCGGTAACTATGCTTCAGACTTTTTGGCCGACTAATCTACTGGGTTTGAGCCCACCGCCACACAGTCGTGCCACTTTAGAGTTGTGCCACTTTAGAGTTGTTTGCACGTAGCATTGTACCTGAGATCTCTCACATTTTAATGATCCTAGTCACAAGCCCTCTAGACCACCCCTAAAGTATATTTATGGTACATATGTTTATTGCATTTAATACACTATAGTAGTTTTACGGGTGTTTGGGAACTTGGAAGTTGGAACTACTTTTTTTAAAACATATTTGCAAATCCTAAACACCCCTTTTGTTTAAACTGCTTATTGCGTTTCGATACAACATAGATTCAAATTAAAGGGCGTTTGGGATTGCTTATCCAAACTGCTTATCTGATTATTTGTGATTGAGATAAGAGCGTGAAATTGCATACTCGAATGAGCATATATTCAAAAAGCAATCCCAAACACGGAAACACCACTTAACCAGATAATCAGTTTCGGGAGTTTTAGTATAGTGAAATTGAGTATTTAAGCTCAGATATTCAGCTTTAGATAATCAGTTTAGAGTAGCTGCAACACAACTTGACTAGGATGCTGGTTTACATGTGAATACATAATTATCAAACCTTACCAAGCACTGAAACAACTGAGTACCCATATATCAAAACTCCGAACAACACATGCAAACACTAGTTACTGCAGCCAGTATTGTTACAATGGTTATCATATTTTAATTATTTATGTAGCCTAACCAGTTTCAAAACGCATTGTCACACCGTCCTTAATTTGGATCCAGTTATATAACTTAAAATTTGCATTGTGCTGCTTGACTTGTGCTGTTGGTTCTATATTTCATAACCTAGTTGAGTTTGAATCCCATCTTGAGTTTTTGGTTCTTGTTAAGAAGCTAGCACCAACATCTCATTGGTCCGAAAATGTAGAGCTATTTGGCTCTGTGTTATGTGTAGATGAAGCATCCTTCTTGTTGGGTTTTGATAAATCTTAATGATTTCTGATAGATTGTTTGTATTTTTGGCAATTATTTAAGAGATTTTTAGGATTGCGTATTGTATTTTCATAAAGTAGTTAAGCATTTGAAGCAGGTTTGGAGGTGTTTGGGATTGTTTATCCTACTGAAATAAGCTTATTTAATACGCAGTTTGGATTTGCTTATTTCAAACAATTTTTTAGGAATTACTAGGGCTTGTGTCCCAATTGTATCCCTTGTGTGAGAAGCTCCTTAACCAAATGGTTGTGGGTTCAAGTCCTGCTTAGGACATGTGAGATAGTATGTTGTGTGTATATTGTGAGATAGTTATATATATATATATAGGGAAGGGATCCAGTAAGAAGTAAAACTAAAATGAGAAGAATAAGAAGGATTTCTAGCCACACATTTTAAATAAGAGGATATCTTTTATTTGGAGATGCATATATATTTTGTAGATCATCCGAAATAGTGGTTGTGGTTTCTTCTTATCATTCTTATTTAATTTTATCTTCTTATTTGAACCTAACTCTATATATATATATATATATATATATATATATATATATATATATATTAGGAATTAGGTAAAAACAATCCCCAGCACCCTTTAAATGATCATTAAGGTGTGTTTAGCAATCTGTTTAGAAAGTAATTAAGTAGCTGCAGCCTGCATCACAACTTTTTCTAGCAGGTGCTTATGTGTAAATAAGTAAATTATCAGTATTTGCTAAACACTCGATTATCCAAATTTTACAAAATCTATTGCAGCTCGTTTTGCAACAGCTGTTGATTATGTGATTATGATAATTTTATTAGTATAACCGCATCCAAGCTCGAACGAAAGACCCCTTGATATGGATCTGTGTTTAAAAAAGCACGCCTGATGCGCTATACGTTGCACGGCCCTATTGCATCAGACACCCTAATGCGTTGCACGGCCCTATTGCATCAGACACCCTAATGCGTTGCACGGCCCTATTGCATCAGACACCCTAATGCATCGGCCTTTTTTTGTGCATTATGTACTTTTGGCCTTATAACACAAAATTGGACTTAATAATGTGTATTTGGCTTCTTCTCATGGGCTTTACTTTTAAGATGTGGGTCCAATTTGACCAATTCCTTATAAACGATAAGACTTTTGATCTTAGTTTTCGACTATTAATGTATTTTAGCGATATAGAGTCGTGAAATATGAAAATTGATGGTTTCTTTTGATATTAAATGTGTATAAATGTGTTATTAATGTGTTTTGTGCACTATATATAATTTAAGTATTTTTTATAAAATTGTCGCCTCGGGTACGTGATGCGCGCGCTTTCGCCTCGGCGCCTCGACTTTTTGACCCTTATTGCATCGACGTGCATCACGCTTTTTAAAACCTCGATATGGATTCAGTTATGGCTTGTACAGTCGGTAAACCTAAAGGAAGTCTTTATTATTCTTATTGAATGCGTTGATGTGAAAGTTTTAGAGCTTAATTTAGCTGTTGTTAAATGTAAGAATAATTTCAATAAGTATGTCATATTGGTCGTTAGTTGAGGTTCTCAATGGAGTAAATGCTAAAAGGTTCGGACTTTAAGTATGCTAAGAGACTTGTACTTTATCTATGTTGTTTAGCCCCTAACAAGTGGATAAAATTTTGATTCTTTATGACTTGCGTCATTCTAGTGGGAACTCATCTGGATTTTATGCGTTGTTTACTTGTTTTGGGCCTTAGAATGTGTGATTTAGAGTTTTGTAGTAATTGTGTGCCTCTGAATACCACTTCTGGCTCTCACATTTAGTATCAGATGGAAAAAAGAACTCATAAGCGGGTTGTGAGCTTGATGTATGATTTGAGCGAGTTGAGAGACTAAATTTTGTTGAAATGTCAACATATAAGTTACTGATGTTTATGGTCGCATGTGTCTCTTTTTTTTATCCGAGTTAATTGTGAATTTAGGAATCATTATGACGCTTAGGCCTTTAAACTGATATAGACAGTTTTCCGTTAAGCTGATATACACTAACTCACGGATTCACGCAACGTAGATCTTCCCCTGACTATATGAATCTTGGAAACGACTATAAATATAGAACAATTAATGAAATGAGTAGGAACCAGCCTCATGTATATGATACTAATTTGTCTATTAGCCTTAATTTTGACCATGAGCTTACTAAAACATGAGTTTGAAAATGCAGGTACCTAAAGAGCGGGCCAGGAAATCTTGATAAAGATGTAGAGAGGAGATTTAGCTATGCATTAAGTAGAGAAGATATCGATAATGCTATACTTGGAGGGCCTTGACTGAACACTCCTCGAGTTCATCCACAATTAAAGTTCATTGTGTAATTTTTTTGATCTTCTAGCAGTTTGTGTGTTGTGTAGTTGGGGTAGGAATGAATACTTATATGTTGAAATACTAGTTGCACATCTATATGGAATACTGAAATATGAGAAGTGGCACACACATCACATTTTGTCAATTTCTAAATTAATACCTTTAGAAAGTCTAAGCCTGTATATAACCTTTAGCATTCCACTTTTTGTTACTGAAATGATCTTGATGATGACCCGACGATGTGGAAACAAAAGGGGTCTTCACATGAATGTAAGACTTAACCGATTACATCACACAATATATGTGTGCTAGATATACATTTTCTTACAATGAGGTTTTGAGTTGAAATCTGATACAATGTTGCACATACTGATTCTGTGAAAAGTGGCTGTTTCAGTATCTCATCAAATGTAACGATTGTGTAACTTGTGCTGTAAGAGTACATTAAACACGAGTAGTAAATACTCATTGACCATCATTCTTTGCCAATCATTAAGCGAGAATATTTGTACATTTGTCACAATTTTGTATCGAAAATTCAACACGGAAACAAAATAAAATTGTATTAGCGTGGAGCAAAGTAGGGATCACGTTGGCTTTTGTATAGCTCAAATAGCTGTTTTGAGTATTTGAAAGCCAACCTCATGCAATATTCAAGGTCTTCTTGGTTCAACTCTCCTGCTGTTTTTGTAAGCTCACATCGATGGTTTCCTTGTGTGAGAAATCTAGCTAGCTTAGTGCCCCTGCAAAAGTACAATGTTGAAATATTTCAATCTATATCAAACACAAACACATCTATAGAAAATGACGATTTTGGTTTTGAATCATATATAAAATCAGTACTTGTACATTGTTTAGAATAAAAAGTGATAAACTCCCAAAGTGTCAAAACCGGACAAGTGACAAAGATGGGACTTATGAACTTAAACTGCAATTCTGCGTCACTTGGCCACGGAGAATGAGAGATGGTCATTTTTTTTTCTTCTCTGAGTTTTGCAGTTTACAAAACATATATGCAAACTTTCCGTCCTATCAGTTTTAAAATGTTAGTTGTTTAATCTTTTCTTCCTGTTTAAAGTCTTCAAATATACAGATTCTTGGATTAAATCATTTGTAACTTCGGGTAAAACTTATACCTTTTAGCATCTGTGCGGCTAAATCCACGCTTGTTGTCTAGATTTGTTACTTTTGACCGCCTCTCATCTGCTGTCTGTTGCCTAAATAATGCACATACGGCACTCATACAAAGCTCTGAAGATTTACCAAAGTCTGCAAGCATATCTGCTTCAAGCTCCCAGTTGTATTCTTCATTACCGGATATAGTTTCATCAGAAGATGACACAACATAACTATCGTCTGAACTTTCACTTACACTCGTCGTCACTTCATTATCACTCGTATATACATTAGTCATCCTTCTTCTTTTTACCGTTCGGGTGTGTGCAACATAGGAGTCTTCATCATCACTAAGAACTAAATTCGGCCGCCTTTGTACTTGTCCCTTACGTTGGACGGAGGAACCTTCATCCTCATCATAACTATTTTGACGGTTCTTAACATAGCCCATATTGTTATAAATCTTTCCTGTACATTAAAGCGAAATTTGATCAGTGAAAAAATTACCCATAGTCACAAATGATCAAATTTATAAATTTAGAGTTGCAGTTGTAGATACAACACATAGTATGATACAGTTACAAGAACAAATAAGATATAAACTAATATTAAAGAGTGTATACTCAACTAAAAAGAACAACTTCAACTAAAATGATCCCAAAATTGCGTAAAATCAACTTTGATCTTATGGTTCTTGAAATTCTGTATAATCAATTAATAAATCAATTAAACATCACAACCCCATTTTACATTTGAACCCATTTAAACGAATTTATAAAACGAAAACCTGAAAAACTACAAATAAATAGGATAAGCAACTTACAAGAACACTCTCAAGGCCGAAAATTGCAAACCTGACTCGTTAACTCACACAAGATCAAACTGTTGTCCCAAAGTGAGTCGAAAATGAATTGCAAATAAACTGAATAACTATTATTTCGTCTAACATTACATCGAGTATATGTACATGTATATATAAGTTTCTAACAGGTATGTCCCTTAGGTTTGTAACCGTTTTTAACTAGCAATAACTACCATAACCGAATTTCGGTTATTTAACTAACTAACTAACTTCTAACTACTTTTAACCGCCAAACTTATATGTACATGTATATATAAGTTTGGTCCTTGACGTTTCGTTATTTACATATAAAGCAATATATCGAGATTATTGTTCACATTCTCCTCCTTAATCTTGATCGTTGCTTCGTCCTAAGTCTTGAACTCCGAGCATTTGTAGCATAGTCACGAACTTTAGTCTTGGTAAAGCTTTCGTTAGAATATCTGCTCTTTGTAATTCTCCACTGACGTGTTCCACATTGATGTGTCCATTCTCTACGCATTCCCGAATGAAATGATAGCGAATGTCGATGTGCTTGCTTCTTCCATGAAAAACTGGGTTTTTGACGAGTGCTATTGCTGAAATGTTGTCGACCTTCAGCGTTATCCTTTTCTCTTCCCATCCGTTAATTCACTAAGTAGTCGTTTTAACCATAAGGCTTGACATGCTTTGCTCCGATGGCGCCATGAATTCGATTCACATGATGAGAGCGCCATTGTTGGTTGCTTCGAGTACACCAAGTAATAGGTGATTCTCCAAAATAAAATACTATCGATGAGTTCCTTTTCCTTGATCGGTATTGATTCCATAACTACTGTCGCTGTAACCTATAATCTTGCAATTGCCTTCTTTCTTGTATACTATGTCATGCTCTTTTGTTCCTTTGATGTATCGATTACTTGCTTCATCGCCTTGGTGGTGATCCTTGAGTCTTACATAAATCTGTGAGTAGTCCGGTGAGTAACTAAGATCTGGTCTTGTATGTAGTAAGTACCTGAGACTTCCTATTAAGCTTTGGTAATAAGTTGCGTCAACTGAGTTTCCATCTTCCGACTTGACCAACTTAGTGCCGGGATCCATTGGTATTTTTGTATCATTACTGTCCGTCATACTTGTTTCTTTCAAGATCTTGTTAATGTAACATGTTTGCTTGATTGTAATCTCTCCTCCTATCTGTGTAACTTATATCCCAAGGTAATAAGCTAACAAGCCTAAGTCGTTCATTTCAAATTTGTCTTTCATCTGGGATTTGAACGAGTCGATTTCTTTCTTTGGAGAGCCCCTGATTATCAAATAATCCACGTATACTCCAACTATAAGTGTAGAAGTCTTGCTTCTCTTCGTGTAAACTGCTTGTTCAAGATTACATTTCTTAAAGTCTAATGACTTCAAGGTCTGATCAAGTTTCACATTCCAAGCTCGTGGTGCTTGTCTTAAGCCATATAATGCCTTCGCGAGCTTGTAAACTTTTCCTGAATTTCCTTGTTGTATAAAACCTTCAGGTTGTGTAACATAGACTTCTTCCTTCAAATCTCCATGTAAAAATGCTGATTTGACATCTAGGTGATGTACTTGCCATCCATGATATGCTGCCAGTGCTAAAATCAAATGAAATGCCTCGATACGTACAACTGGCGCATATACTTCATCGAATTCTATTCCTTCTTCTTGTACATAACCTTTTGTTACTAAGCGTGCCTTGTATTTGATGATTTCTCCTTTTGCATCTCTCTTGGTCTTGAAGACCCATTTAAGTCCTATTTCCTTTTGATTTGTAGGCAAAGTAGCGAGAATCCATGTGTTGTTCTTGTTTATTGAATCTAGTTCAATTTCCATGGCCTCGATCCATTTCTTATCCGTTGAAGCCTCCTTGTAGTTACGTGGTTCTTCTTCCGCAAATAGTAGACTGTTGGGTTCAGTAGATACCCAAACCCCTTAATCTTGGATTTGAATAGAAAATATCCTAAGTGTTTAATCCGTTAAACACAATCGTGTCATCGAGCGCATAGTCTCTCGGTGAGCCATCTTCGAGATACTTAATGCGAGGCAAAGTATCGCCTCTCCACTGCAAGGCGGATCTTAAAGGGTGAAGACCAAGTCAAGAAGAAGATGGTGGATTCGGTGAGTGATGACAATATCTCACTTGAATCCCTACGACTCCTCTCCAACTGTTAATCATCAAGACAAATGAAGAAAGAGCGAAGGCTTTGAAGGCGGAAGAATGAAATTGGATAAAGCGGGAAAGTTTACCCAGATAAAACTAAGTCTCTCAAGTGTTTATCCGGTCCATACATGGTCACAATCTTCTAAGATCATATCTTTCCATTTATAGTAGCGGCGATTCTCGTCAAAGGAAATAGTCTCGCCGCCTACTATAAATAGAAAGGTGAATAATGTTGAATCCTTCAAGATTCATGTTTGCTAAGATCTATGTTTTTGTCTTCTAGGTTAAAGTAAAATATCATACTTGTATAAATAGCATAAGAAGAAGAGTGAAAGTTTAAGCTTGTGAATTGTAAAACACACATACACACAAGCCAACTTTTCACTCCTCCAAATCAACTTTATCCTTGAGCTAGCTCGGTGGGTTCTAAGAGTTGTGCTCGGACTTAGCCCGAGCTTAGAGAGAGTCACCCCAAACCTTGTCATTTCAATCCCAAGTACTATTCATGAGTACTTGGGTAACGATTCTTTGATTGACTTCTAATAAGAATATGATGTTGAAAATACCGTGTTTTACTTACATTACTTTCAGTCATTATTCACAGTTAAATTTGTTTTAAGTACTTAATTGTCTTTAAACGATAGTGAATAGGGAACAACATAGACTTTGAGGTTCAACTCTACGTGCATACTTATATATTTCCGATATGTCATTGAGACCTTGTACTGGTGTTTCATCAAATATATCTTCTGAGTTCTTGATTGAACTAATAGTAGCTTCTTCTTCCTCTTCTGAGTGTGGGTTGTAAGTGTATGTTGGTGGGGTGATCGGAGAGTTTGGAACAGTAATCGGTTCATGTTCTTGGTAGGTGTTGTCATTTTTCTCTGAGTTGACTAATGTAGCGTTTCCATTGTCGACTCCTTCTACCAAAAAACTTGCCCAAAATGAGCCTTGTGTACTTGTTTCCTCTCCGTTGTTTTCCCAATCCCATGGTTTTGTTTCCATAAACTTTACATCCCTACTAACGTGTTTTCTTTTTCCTTTTGGATCATATAGCCTACATGCTTTCGATCCTTCCTCTACTCCTAAGTAAATCATGGGTATGCTTCTATCATCTAGCTTTTGCAAATGAGGTATTGTTACTTTGGCATAAGCTGTGCATCCGAATATCCTTAGGTTTTCCAGATTTGGTTTCCTGTTGTAGAGTGCCTCATATGGTGTTTTATCTACCAGGGCTCTTGTAGGTACCCTGTTTAGTATATAAATGGCGTGTCTGACTGCTTCCGCCCAAAATTTTAATGGTAACTTCATAGCTTTCATCATACTTCTCGTAGTAGATAGCACTGTTCTATTTCTCCTTTCCATAACTCCATTTTGTTGAGGTGAGTATGGTGCTGTCAATTGTCGTGCTATTCCATTTTCTTTACAGTACTTGGTGAATTCATTAGATGTGAACTCACCTCCCCTATCTATTCTTAGCATCCTCAATTTTGTTCTCATTTCCATTTCAACTTGTTGTTTAAACTCCTTGAATGTGTTAAATGCCAGATCTTTCGATGTCAGAAAGTAGGCCCACATGAAACGTGTACAATCATCCACTAACAGGAAAATGAGCTTCTTTCCAGAGTGTGTGGCTGGACTTATAAGACCACAGAGGTCTCCATAGACTAAATCCAAAGGTTTCTTTGGTCTGAACTTAGCTTGATTTGGAAATGGTGTCCTACTGTGTTTTCCAAATAAGCATGCATCACAAATCTGTCCTGCATGGTTTATTCTTGGTATTCCTTCTACTAGACCTTTCTTTGCCATCTTGTTGATGTCGTCAAAGTTTAGATGACCTAATCTAGCGTGCCATAACCATGCTTGGTTATCTACATTTGCTAGGAGGCATATGGGTGCTTCTATTTTCAATCTAATACTGTAAAGTCTATTCTTCGATCTTTCTATCTTCATCAACAACTTCTTATTTTTATCATACAAAGTCAGTATATTTCCATCCACGATGATCTTACAACCTATCTCCATGAGTTGTCCTAGACTTAGTATGTTGCTCTTAAGGTTTGGAATGTAGTATACATCCGATATTATCTTTTGTTTATGGTTTTTACAACCTAACAGTATAGAGCCTCTACCCTTTATCTCTACATACGATCCATCTCCAAAATGTACACGTCCTATTATATGTTCGTCAATGTCTCTAAAATGATTCCTAATTCTCGTCATATGGTTACTTACACCGTTATCTAAATACCATATGCTTATGTCTTCTGTAGCATACTTCAGGGGGTGAATTTGTCCTTCATTTAACAGTACTTTTTCGTGTTCAGCTTCGTGTGTAGCCATTAATAGCGATGGCTCTTCGTCTTCTAAGATAAGGTTTGATTGTTCATGAGTTGTTGATGGTTCTTTGCAGTCTCTTTTAAAATGTTCAAGTTTTTCACATTTGTGACATTTTACCTTGCTCATATCCTACTCACGTCTGTTCCACTTTGTGTTTGATCTTCCTTTGTGATATGAGCCTTCCTCCTTTGAGTCATACTTATTCTTATTACATTGCCAGTTTCCTCGTGAAAAGTTTGATTTACCTCCGCGATTAACAAAACGCCTTCCCTTTTTCGAGTGTTCGCCATGTGCGAATAGTAAGTTTTCCTGGCTTTCTACTTGTCCTCCCTTTCGGAGTTATATTCTTTCTTCAAATGTTTTGAATTTTCCAATGATCTCGTCTAAGGTAACGTCAATAAGATCATTTGATTGCTCTATGGATGCAACTATATGAATGAATCTATCTGGTGTGGAATCTAGTAGTTTTCGTACTAAAAGTGATTCATCTAGTGTTTTTCCTAATTCTTTTGCCTTAGTGGCATAGCCATTTAGTTTAGCCGTAAATGCATCCACCGTGTCATCTTCCTTCATTTGAAGTGTTTGAAATCCAATCATCAATGATTGTAACCGTGCTTGCTGTACTTTCTCTTCTCCAAAGTGTCTTTTCTTTAACGAATCCCATAATTCTTTCGTTTTTTTGTTGGGTTCAGTAAATACCCAAACCCCTTAATCTAGGATTTGAATAGAAAATAACCTAAGTGTTTAATCTGTTAAACACTATCAGGTCATTGAGTGCATAGTCTCTCGGTGAGCCATCTTCGAGATACTCGACGAGGCGAAGAAGAAGCCTCTCCACCAAAGAAGGCGGAACTTAATGGGTGAAGACTAAGTCAAGAAGAAGATGGTGGATTCGGTGGTGATGACAATAACTCACTGAATTCCTAAGACTCCTCTCCAGCTGTTAGCATCAAGACAAATGAAGGAAGAGGCGAAGGCTTTAAAGGCGAAGAATGAGAGGGACTAGGCGGGAAAAGTTTACCCGGATAAAACTAAGTCCCCAAGTGCTTTACCCGGATAAAACTAAGTCCCTATCTACTAAAGCCATATCTTCCCATTTATAGTAGCGGCGATACTAAAGGATTCTCTGTTAAGGAAAGAAGCTTCACCGACTACTAATAGCAAAGTAAGCGATGTCGAATATATCTATATTCGTGATTCCGTGATCAATGTGTTTGTCTTCTAGGTTAAAGTTAAAATCATACTTGTATAAATAGCATAAGAGAATGAGTGAAAAGTTTAAGCTTGTGAATTGTAAAAACACACACACAAGCCAACTTTTCACTCTTCCAAATACAACTTTATCCTTGAGATAGCTCGGTGGGTTCTAAGAGTTGTGCTCGGACTTAGCTTTGAGCTTAGAGAGTCACCCAAACTTTGTCATTTCAATCCCAAGTACTATTCATGCAAGTACTTGGGTAACATATTCTTTGATTTATTTCTAATAAGAATATGATGTTGAAAATTACTTTGTGTGTTTACTTACATTAATTTGGTCATTATTCAACGTTAAATTGTTTTAAGTACTTAATTGTTTTAAGCGATAGTGAATATGGAACAACAAGTGGTATCGAGAAAGGTGATTATAAAACCTTTAAGCCGCTCTAAAACATTTTAAATCGAGTTCCTATGGTCAAACTGATGTACCCCAACTAGTCGATAAAAGGGTGGAGCTTATTCATTTGTTGCCCTAGACTTGAAGTTGGCAAATTTAACAAATGGAAAAAGCCTATGCTTTGCTATTTGATTGGGAGGAACCTTATTACATCAAGTGTATAAATGAAGGTCCATTTATCCCAAAATGATGAAGGTTTGCCCAAACACAAGCTCGATGAACTTAAGATGAAAGGAGAGTGGTCAACGGGACCAAAGACTCAAAAGTATCATCATATCATGTCTTCCGATGATATAATAGAGTCGGTTATAAGTCATGTCTGACTAAACAAACTGGGATGACCTACTCCACACCATGAAGGCCCATCCGATACCAAGGAAAGCAGGATTATGGACACGAACTTGAGTATAATACCTTGAGGGCTAGGGACTCGAAACTCTCTCACAAACTTACACCCGATACAAAAATCTTTTAAATGAGCGGCTAATGATGGTGTTAAGTTGTCCAAACATGAGATTAATGTTGGTTTTGTCAATTGTCTCCACGAGAAGTGGTTGAACTTCTCTCGGGGACTTAGAAATGCAAATCACATTCAAAATCTTGAACTTCACGAAATTTATAGGAAATTTGTCTATGAGGAAAACCTCATCAGCAGACGATACCACGACTTAAAGAAGTCTCGAAGTCAAGAAGTCCACGACCATCACCTCACCTATTTCAAGCGCCTTCTTTTCTAACAATGTGGTTCAAGATTTTCAAGAAAATTCGATGATGAGCGATGAGAGATCAAGTGAGAGTACCTAAATGACCGAATGTTGAATTTCGGAAAGGGCACTCCTTGCAAACTCTCGAAGGTTTATTAAAAGAAACAAAGTTTTTCAAGCTGCTAAAGCAAATGAGGACACTAAGTGCTTTAAGTGTCACAAAAGAGGTCATTTGCAAAGGACTGTTTTTCAAAACAATTTCGAACCCTCTTACGAGACCATCGTGGTCAAATCGGTCCTCGTGCTTTAGCAAATTTCAACCTAAAATCTATCGGTCTCATCAAAACTTTCGAATAAATCGACCGAACAAAACAATAGATTTTGAAGCTAAGTATAGGAAAATCAAAGCTAAGCTTGCATTACTTGAGGCAGTCCTCGAACCAAAAGTGTTCAATCATGCGGGGTAAAAACAAAGGTCTTGTTCTTTGAAACCTTATTTGGGATGAAGAGCCGGTCTCATCGATGATGAAATGGTGCATGTCGGTATACCGATGGCCTCTCGAGAGGAAGACAAGCTAGGTGTTGGAAAGAATCATGCCGAAATGGAGAATGGGTCAACATCACAATGAAGAAGGTAAATATTCTACTTTCTATGGATGATGATTCGATTGGCGATCCTATATGAACTATATCAATGTTGATCTTAAGTTTGTAGAGGAGCAAAGACTAAATCTTTTTCTAAGTACAACAAGTTAAGTTTTGAATTGAATAAGTGTAGGGATGAGTTACTTGTGTTAAAACAAAACAAGCTTGAGGCTATCACCTTACAAATTCAAAACACTGAATTAGTTAAAAGAAATCAAGCTCTTCAAGATGAACTTAAGAAAGAAAAAGAAATCATTGATAGTTGGACCAACAAGAATCCAAGAGTCTTTGATCTTGTGGGTGCCCCGGTGAGCAAAAAGAGAGTCATAGGTGAACATCATCTTTCGACTCTCACAACAAAGACCGAGTCCTAAACCATTTGTGTCGGTGGCATGATTACCAATATGTTGTATGCATTCCCAAGCCCGGTGATTGGATTGAAAGACTTAATCACGAGAGTAAGCTTCTAACTTTGACTTTGGAAGAATTCTAGAGCACGAAAGTCAAGCTCTAAAGAGCATGCTTGGACTCCCGGATGTGCCCGAGATGACCGAAAACATCTACGAGTCGAAGATGAATCTCAAGCACCACTTCCACCTTTGGAACCTCTTCACGGTGTCGATACTAGCTCGAGCTTACTCCATTACAATACAATCCACACTCTCCTAAAGAAAGGTCGGACTTGGTAGAACCATCACGAAAGACCATTAAAACCAACTCAACAAGAATCCACCCCATCGAAACTTGATATCCTCGGTCCTCACTTGAAGGCGATCGATTCAAGAATCGATCGAACTTGTGAGGAAGCTAGCGACAAAATGGAATCCATTGAAAAGGTCCACGAATCAATCAAGGAGACAAAGTCGACTTCCTCTAGTTCCTCAAAATCAAAAGCCACCACCAAAACAAGCATAAGTGTGATATGTGCCACTATACCGGTCACACAATTGACAAGCATTATAGAATCCTTTTTGCATGATCGTAAAAGGATGATCACGTAAGCTAACGACCACTTGCAATATGTAAGCTCTCTCGGTCAAGCAAACTACACCAAAGTTGGTCATCGGTATGCTTCTTCATCCAAGTCGACTAAAAGTTGAGAGCAAAGCCTTTTCCTCCTTGCCCACTGTGGCGTTAATGATCATCATACGATGATTGTCTTATGAACATATCTTTGTGATATTTGCGGTAACACACTCATAAGACATCTCGGCATGACAATGTCATCCATGCAAGGAGAAGTTCAAAACAACCCAAACCACTGAGTCATCCTCGGTCTCTAAATGAAAACACCTGGTAGCTCATTGCACTCCACCACTAACCATGAATCGATTGCTCAATTCAAAGAGACCATGAGACCCAAGCCCACTAGTAAGTGGGTCAAGAAGAAACTAATTGGTTTACTACTTGTGCGAGAGGCATGCGGGAGCCTATCGGCATCTAGGCGGTGGATGTTCAAGAAGCATGGTGGTGTGAAGGAATATGCACAAGTATGTAAAGGAACCAGGCCAAAGGTAGTATTTGGTGATAATTCATCATGTCCCATCGAAGGTTATGGTTCGATGGCGCAATGGAATAGTTTTCTCTAGGATTGCTTATGTCAATGGTCTCAAATACAATCTCATCGATGTCGATCGACTATGTGATGCTAAGTACATTGTATAATTCAATGACAAACAAGGTACCATTTTCAATGCCAACAAGGAAGTTGTGTTGATTGCTCTAGGAGAGATCTTTGTTTATGTCTTAGACATGTCAACTCTCTAAAGATGGAACTGTCTCTTTGCCAAAGCCTTTGAAACTATCAATGGTGTGGCACAAGAGACTCTCACACTTAAACTTCAAAACATCAACAACTTGGCAAAACAAAACAAGGTCCTTGGCTTACCATCACCGGTTTTCGCAAAAGATAAACCATGCTCGACTGTGAAAAAGGCAAACATAAAGAGCATCTTTCAAAACCAAGCAAAACTTCTATCAAAAGTCGCCTTCACCTCTTGCATATGGATCTCTTTGGACGGTCGGTCCTAGATCAATCCGACATGAGAAGTATACACTTGTCATTGTTGATGAGTTTTCAAGATACACTTGGGTATACTTTCTTTCCAAAAGAGTCGAGCGGTGATACTATAATGTCATTCATCGGGAACATTGAAAACCGAATGACATTACAATGAAACAAATCGAGGCCGACAATGGTCTTGAATTTAGAAATCTTGAGCTTGAGAGTTTACGTGATGAGAAGGAATCTCCCAAAATTTCTCATCTCCTTATACCCCCGAACAAAATGGGGTGCCGAAAGGAAAACAGAACTCTCATTGAGGTGCAAGAACCATGTTAAATGGCTCACCCTTTCAAAGCATTTACGGATCAAGCGCTTAAAGCGACTGTTACACTCAAAAGCAGGTCAATCATTGTCAAAAGACATAATAAAACCCCATATGAGATATTCAAAGGTAGACTTCGACATCGCCTACTTTCATGTGTTTGGATGTCTGTGTTTATTCATAACCACAAGGATCATCTAGGCAAGTTCGATGCTAAAGGCGATGATGGATACTTTCTAGGTTACTCACCGATCTCCAAAGCCTTGAGGTATTTAACACGAGGAGACAACAAGTTGAGGAAACTTTTCATGTCACCTTTGATGAAAGTGTAGAAAGCATCGATTCACCAACACTTGGTGGAAGATATAGGAATTGACAACTCATCAAGATATCCTCCGATGAGTACAACTCGAAACCAATTCCTCATACCAGTCGATGTCGACATCTCATATTATGTCTTGCCTCACAACTGTCACAACCAACTATCGGTGAATTCATTGATAATCGATCGGTCCCTCTTTGGGATAGGTAACACTAATCCAAATGATCGGGATCTTGTAACTCAAGAACCTCTACCGAACAAGACACCTCAACGGATGATCTAAATGATCACGTGGATCTTGCACCGAACTCACTTTGAACTCCGGTGACATATTCAAGCTCGGATCCCGGACCACAAAGTAAGTGGACAAGATCTCGGGATATTGAGCTTGTAAACATCATTAGTGAACCCACCGAGGGCATGCTCACTAGAAGCATGGTCGCTAACTTAACCGCAGACTTGACCAATGAATGTCTATATCTTGATTACCTATCGAGATAGAACCCAAAAGTGTCACCGAGGCTCTAAAATACCCAAGTCGGGTTCGGGATATGCAAGAAGAAGCGCAATTTGATAAAAACAAGGTCATGACCTTGATCAAATGTCCTCGAGGATGTTGTAGTCATAGGAATGAAGTGGGTTTTCGAAACAAAGCGATGAAAACGGCCTTTGTCATTAAAAACAAAGCGGACTTGTAGCCAAAGGTTACGATCAACAAGAAGGCATTGACTATGATGAAACATTTGCTCTGTTGCAAGAATGGAAGCCATCGGGATCTTTCTTGCATATGCAACATACATGAACTTGTGGTCTACCAAATGGATGTTAAAGTGCATTCTTAAATGGTGATCTCAAGGAAGATGTATATGTTCAAGAACCTCCGGGCTTTGAGAGTAGTGAATTCCACGACTATGTCTCGCAAGCTTGACAAAGCCCTTTATGGACTTAAACAAGCTCCTGGGCATGGTATGAAACTCTCTCGGCCTTCCCGATACAAAACAAGTTTGTCGGAGGAAAGATAGACAACACATTGTTTGTCTATAGAACTCAACAGGATGTGATTCTAGTCCAGTGTATGTTGATGACATCATCTTTGGCTCAACAAACTACAAACTTTGCAAACAATTTGAAAAATTGATGACAAAGAAGTTTGAAATGAGCATGATGGGGAACTCACATACTTTCTTGGACTACAAATCGAACAAGCGATAAAGGAATATCCATCGGTCAAGAGAAATACACCGAAATCTCTTGAAGAAATATGAGATATCGATCGTGCCTCGGTGAAGACTCCAATGGTCCCACCTAACAACCTTGGACACGATCTCACTAGCAAATCGGTCAATCAAACTCATTTCGGAGGGATTGTAGGCTCATGATGTATCTAAGCGCTTCTAGACCGGACATCCAATTCTCGATCATCTATAAGCAATATATCGATCAATCCTAAAGAATCCCATCTCACTACGACCAAAAGAATACTCGGTATCTCGAAGGAACCCCAAACCTTGGAATCTATTATCCAAAATGCTCGGGGTTTGATCTCAAGGGTTACTCGATTACGATTATCTTTGGTCGCAACATGGACATAAAAGTACCTCATGGTCTGTCAATTTCTTGGAGGAAAACTAGTTTGTTGGAGTGCTAAAAGCAACAATCGGTGGCTATGTCCTCATTTGAAGGCGAATATGTAGTACAACAGGATGTTGTGCCAATGTATTATGGATGAAAAGTCAACTCGGTGACTATGACATCCATTACAAAATGGTGCCTATCTTACGTGATAGCACGATTGCTATTGCAATCTCCAACAACCACGTCCTCCACCAAAGAACCAAACACATTGATATCGATATCACTTCATCGGGGATCACATAATGAAGGAGACATTGAACTTCATTTCATCCCTACGAATATCAATGGCCGATATCTTCACAAAACCCTTGGATGAACCTACCTTCGAGAGACCGAAAGTTGAATTGGGAATGCTTGACATTGAAAGTCGGTGTCGAAACCAATCTCGATAAGTTCTACGAAATGGTTCATCCTCCCCAACATCAAAACAAACCTCTCCTTGAATGAGTAAGACTCATTCGTGGTCCGTGACATTTGACAAAGAGCATTGAATGAGTAACTAAATGATCCAAGTATCATTTACTTAAATGTCCTAGGTTGGTAACTATGCTAATTTAATATAGGAATATATGTCTCTTTGTCTCATTGTCATCCCACTTGGCATTTATTGCCTCTCACAAAAATATCAAATTGATATTTTCTCCGCAAAGTGCACTTTTACGTGCCTTTGCAAGCATTCCCTTGAAAAGCGAGTTTTTTTGCGGGTAGTGGTGGGTGGCATTAAATGTGGAATTTCAAGCGTTTTCAAAAATCGTCTTTACATATCACGTTTATGCAAAACCACCCCTATCACCACTCTATAAATACCCTCCTCTCAACCAAGAAAACACACACAAATTATTTTACGCAACAAAACTACGCAAAATCCTTTCTCAAATCGAGAAAAATTTGTGTGTTCTTAAAATCTTTAAACCTTCTTTTGAAAAACCTTCCTTGTAAACATTTACAAAGTTTTCATCACAAACTGAGAGATCTTAAATCCTTGATTGTTCTAGTCAAAATATTTCTTTTCAAACCCTAAAATCCTTTTATATGGAAATGGCTAGAACACAATCTCTCCGGTTGCTTCTCGATGGTAGGAGATCTTACAAATGTTGAATTTAAAACTAATAATGTCATAGGCAAATTTGAATACCACGAAACTATCCCGACCTACAAAGACATTATGAAATTTTTATTTAGCGCCCAACGAAAACGGCCTTTATTCAGTGTCCTCTATTGTTTACCAAAATCTCCTCGGGGAGTTTTGGGCAACAACAGGCCTTTGACCCGACACCCTGCTCGATGAGAACAACCTCGGACCTCTCGGGAATATCTCATCGATTCGGTCTTCATGGGGCAACAACAATTCACCTGGACTATAAAGCGTTTTGCACTTCAACAGAGTGGATTACAATAAAGGAGTTTATATCGCCCATCCCGAACCTTCCATGTGAAGGATGGGTTAAAACAAACCATTTTAAATCCAACATTTTGGACAAGACCCCATCACCAAAAGCTCTTTTCCGTGGCTTGGAGGATCCTATTCACTTTCGTGATTCGGGTCCTCGCGGGAACCACTCATCCACCGAACAAGTTAACTCTATTCATTGATGATGGCATCCGCTTGATGAATGGGGTCACTTTGTCGACCTGGGAGATCATTTACGGTGATCTCGTGACCAAGCTCTGAGCAAAACTAGGACGAAATACATTTCGTATCCTAGGGTTGTCTCTTGTGCTTTGCAAGTGTTACTAGGTACAAACTATCCTCGGGAAGAAAATTTTGGTGCTATACGGGCATCCCGAGCCAATCAAATTTTCAAAAGACCCATCCCTTGTCACTCCTATTGAGTTGACGGCCCACATGATTCTTGTAAACAATCGAGTGGATCGATGTCTCAAACCCCGCTCCCAAAAAAGTAAGGGAAGTCTCGGTGGGACTAAGACTAAACCAAAGTCTCGGGGCCCTTAGGCTTGAGAACTTGCCTAAAAGGCACAAAAGCCCGAGACCAAGCAGACACCCTTGACGGGCAACATCTACCCCGTGACAACGAAGGACACCGATACATCACGGTCGGTGCCCTTGGTCACATCTACTACTCCCAGATCCGGAGGAAACAAACAACCCCGGTAGGGAGGCGCCTTCCACTACGCTGATGATGACATTAACAAATCCAAGTCTTTGTGCGAGGGCACACCGATCAATCCCAAAGACTGGGAAACAAACAACCCATTGATAGGGATACAACAATCATGAATCCGCTAAAGGCACTGGAAACACCACGGTGTCTCGGGGTCCTTGGGGACAAAGACTCGGAGGAAAGAAACAACCCGCCGATCACGGAACCCAAAACCAATCGACTCGGAAAAGGCACTGGAAACTCCACGATGTCGAGGGGTCAACGGGGACAAAGACTCGGAGGATATATACCACCCCCGATATGGAACCCATCACCAACCCCTTACTCACAATTCTTGATGTCATTTGGTATTCTATTCTCGGAGGATGAACTTCTTTGGCGAAGATGAAATTTTATCGGTTTGGAGAAGAAATGGGCCGAGGTTCAATCGAACAAGAGCCTCGGCTGATCCAAAGGAGCATCTTGAGTCACCATTTCATCCGAAGATAATGACTCGACTCCTCATCATCCACTCTGGGGAATTTAACCGTTTTGACAACATTCTTCCGATCATCGAAAGACAAGCGGTTGATGGATCACTAAAGCCTCAAGGAAGGCGTATAATCGGGTTCTTGAACAATTTTGGGATCAACACCTGAAGCGGTGACCACTGGCGATCTTTGATCGATGTGCTCACCTTCAATGAAAATGTTCATGAGCACGAGATCTCATGTACCAACACCTTATCGGATTGGATGAAAACACGGTTAAGTTTCTCAAGCATCTTGATCATGTGGAGTTACAATTGATGAAATCGGGGATCTTTGTTAAAGAAGACCCAACAATCAATGCCAAAGTCTTTGGAAGCCACCGAGGTGTATGTGAAAAATTCATCTCGACTCACCGAATCGATTGAAATGCTCCAATCGCAAATGTTCGGGGTCTCAAATCTTGATTCAGTCTCTTCAAACCTCGGTGGACTCTTTGAACACTCAAGTAGGTGCTATGGCTCGGGCCTCATCTTCTATGGCTCGGAATCTTGGTCCCGAATAGTGCATTGGAGATCTCTCGGCTAACTCGATGCAAAGGTCGGCTGGTCTTCAGCGAGATACCTCGGATATTAAGGCCATGATCACCGAAATCTATCAGGCCTTCAAGGTCAAGCATCTCCGTCCCCTCAAGACTAACTCCAACTCTTGCCCTCACTGAAGTTCGCAGCAGTTGAGGGGAGAATCTTCTTGAAGAAACTCCTCTTCACACCGAGGGGAGCAAACACCACCGATCTCAGTAGCTCCACATCATTTGCACCAGTCTCAAGAATACCCATCTCCTCACTACCACCACAAACATCAACAACAACACCGACGGTCACAACATCAATCATGACAACAACACCACCCTTAGTTGCATCATCTTCCTCGGGCCGGGACAAAGCAAAGGCAAAATGACAAGCTACTTGAGCTGAGAAGATTCCCTATAAAATCGGTGACACTAAATACCTACTCACACCATAACAACGGTGAGTAAACATCTTGCTAAAGAAGAAAGAAGATTGAAACTAGGAGGAAGAAAATGAGCAGAGAAGCAGCAAAGGTTGTCGTGAAGAAGGCGAGAACATGGGATTAGATCAAGCAAGCTTTAAAAGGTCGAGCGGGGAAAAAGTTCAAGGATGCTCAGCTCGGATGGTCGCAATGAGAAAGCAGTTTGAAGCAAAGAAAAGAAAGTGAAGTCGTCGAGGCAAGAGCGAATTGATCATTACAAGCGGACAATGACAAGCGAAGGAAGCTCGAGAAAATCATCGATGTCAAAATCATCCCAACTCAAACCACTAGCAATGAATGTCTCGGGGGTTGATAAGAGACATTCGAGATTCATGATCCCTTAACTTTTGTTGATTTTGGGATCTTGAACTCGATGAGCTTGGTCAATCATTGAAAAGAAGCAAAATAAGGTGGTCAAGGACACGATGAAGATGCTTCGACAAAAGATATGAAAGGTGAGAGATGCACCACTTAATGGGAATTGATTGCCTTGATGAACCTCAGGATCTCAACCACAAGCATCCACCGGCAAAGGAAAGAGTTGAGTTCGACTGAGATCAAAGTGCACGGCTTAGAATGCAACAGAGTTGCTGAGGGTGTGAAATTTGTGAACTGTCTAGTGGTTGAAAAGCCCGAAGAGGGCTATTTTTCATTGATGTCTACGGAACCCAAACATTCCAAAGGTGGAGTGATATCGATCGAGGCGGGAGTGGCTACTATGATCGGCTATATTCCGGTGGCCTCTCGGATCAATCCCGGCAAACATCGGGTTTGTCAAGACACGAATGCTAAGATAAGAGACCATCTGACGGAAAACACTCATCACCAAGAAAGTGAAGCTTGAAGCACTTTGGGAATCCATCCGGGTGACATCATGTTATCTTTTCTTTGTACTAGTGATAGGAACCATGTAAGATGATTAATAAAGATGTATGTTTTGTTAAAATACTCGGTGTTCCATATTGTATTCATTAGTACATTCGATTAAGAAGAAGCCATTTGCTCACTTACACCGATCAAACACTTAGGCTATTTGTATATCCAAATAGGGGAGGCTGATGGGTTGATAAATACCCAAATCCCTTAATCTAGGATTTGAATAGAAAATAACCTAAGTGTTTAATCCGTTAAACACTATCGGTCCTTTGAGTGCATAGTCTCTCGGTGAGACATCTTCGAGGATACTCGATGAGGTGAAGAAGAAGCCTCTCCACCGACAAGGCGAAACTTAATGGGTGAAGAGTAAGTCAAGAAGAAGATGGTGTATTCGGTGGTGATGACAATAACTCACTGAATCCCTAAGACTCCTCTCCAACTGTTAGCATCAAGGCAAACGAAGGAAGAGAGGCGAAGGCTTTAAAGGCGAAGAATGAGAGGACTAGGCGGGAAAAGTTTACCCAGATAAAACTAAGTCCCCAAGTGCTTTACCCAGATAAAACTAAGTCCCTATCTACTAAAGCCATATCTTCCCATTTATAGTAGCGGCGATACTAAAGGATTCTCTGTTAGGAAAGAAGCTTACCGACTACTAATAACAAAGTAAGCGATGTCGAATATATCTATATTCGTGATTCTGTGATCAATGTGTTTGTCTTTGATAACGCTACGCGTCGTTCGGGGTCAAGGAAACTTCCTTTTCTTGAGCAAGTTTTATAACACCCTAGGCGATGAACCTAATCGTTGTGTAGTAATTAGGGTAAGCCACGGGTATTGATATCGTTCTCTAGGGAATAGTGTCGTTAAATTTGAATTGTATGTCGATTTAAGTCTAAAGGTGAGGATGATTATTTTGTATTTTTATATTTTATGGAATGGAAAGGTACGAATCTCGGGGTTTGGATTTGGGGGTGGAATTAGTTGCTAGTCAACTATTCCAAAAGATACTAACTAACTAAGGGATCTACCGAGAGCGTGAAGCGTATCTACTTATGATGTATTACTCCTTGCTAGCTATCCAATTCTACCTCTTTGAATTGTCACGTCCTATTGATGGTTGAATTGTCACGTCCTTATTCCTAGTTGCGTTGTGTGTCTAAGGTTGTAGGGTATGCGTTTCTCCCTAACTCTTTGAAGTCACCTTTAAGTGTAGTAAACAAAATCCACTTATTCATTCATAAACTAACTTTAAGGTTATCTTTGATTTAGTAAGCGAAATCCACCAAGTCATTCATAAACTATCAAGGATTTATCAAGTATTAAACACAACGATAGCCTAGTCGCACTCCTAAGCTAATTACAATTAAGATAAGAAACAACCAATCAAACAAGAGCGGAGGATGCAAGAATTATAAACTAAACCAATTAGATTCATTGAAGTTGTCACACCCTAATGATGAAGATAGACACAAACATCACTAAGAAATCAATAAGATCTAATTAATTATATACAAGTTTCACACAATCATAAGCAAACACAAGGTGAATTAGCCAAGCATAATTAATGAAGAGCAAGCAACAATTTTGAGAATTGAAGACATACCATAGGATTGGATAAACAAACAAACCATTACAAGATGTTTATGGAGTGGTTGAAACCCTTTAAGTTCTTTGGAAAAACACCCACCTAAACCACGGAATCGGACTTAGGGTTTAGGGCTTACAAAAGTGAAGTTATAATGTTATATTTATAGGCGATTTTACGTCGGCAAGAGTGATGGCGTCACACTTATAGAATGATGGTGTCACGACCATTTTTCAAACAAATTGTAGATTTTCGTTCGTTCGGCGTGGGCTTTTGAACCACCTAAATCCGAGTTCGTATGCAAAAGTTATGGCCAAAACAATATTAACTACTTGGCGCATGTTGTGACTTGATCGACTTGTGGCGTCACTTTAAGGTTGTGGCGTCGTCGCCTTGATCTCTGGCCTGCGCCTTGAGTCTCGGCGTCGTGCGGGTCGCATCTAGGCCGATACGAGTAACGACGGCCTACTCCTTTAGAACTGACGTCGTCCTTGAAAACATGCAATTTCGCCCGACCGTCATAAAATTCCTTCCGACGGCGTCGCAGATATCTGATGGCCGTCGCCTTATGTTTCAATGACTTTGAGTGTCTCGAATTTGACTTTGGCCATTTTCTTCGTATATTAGCGCCTTTTCGTCCAAATAAGCATCATTCCAAACATTTTGCCTTCAAGAGACCTAAAAGTGAAAAGGAGCGATATTAAGCAATAACGGATACAAAAGTGATCGAATAAGGGCTTAAATGACCCTCAAAAGGTACCTTTTAAAACCTTATCAAATATCCCTACACTTGGTATTTGCTTGTCCTCAAGCAAATGTGCTTTTAGCCAATTAATTTATAAGTTAGGGTCATGAAGCATCCATTCAAAAGCGGTCCCCAACACATATAAGCCCCGCAAAAGTCATAACAAGCACGGAAATTACATACTAGCACCTCACATGGGGTGTTTGGATACTCACATCTCTCTCGGGTGTATATATGAAATATAACAAATCGGAAATGGAAGATAAACACTCATTAACCGGTCCTAGTACATAGATTACCATAGGCTTGAGAATAGATCAAACCTCCGTCGCTTTGGCGTAAGCACCTAGGAAAGACTATCAAAGAGGTCTTTTAAAGGGTTGTAATGTTAGGCTTACGGTAAGGAAATAAGGGTTTGGTGGGATAGGCTATTTAGTGGTGGATAGTCAAAAATCTCTATGTTGCAAGTATACGAAGAATGGCGTTGCTAAGCCAAGACTCGACACTCTAAAACTCTAGGCAACGAAAATAAACAAACATAATTTAAAAGATAGATGTAGGATGGTAGCCGTATGTTTGTTTTTTTTTTTTTTTTTTTTTTTTTTTTTTTTTTTTTTTTTTTTTTCTTTTATTTTTTTTTTCGATTTTTTTTTTTTTTTTTTTTTTTTTTTTTGCATACACTTTTACTCTACCATCCTCTACTAAGACATCAAAATGATAGGGATTTATAGACACATCCCTACACTTGAGTTTTATTACTCTAACACTAATTTGACCCGAATTGAAAAGATCAAAACACTTGGAGTACATTATTATGCAAACAAAGGAATTTGAGTTTAACGTTCTCTTTCCTATGTTTCATAAACTTTAACTTTTCCCATGAATCCCAATCATCCCAAAAGCGTATACAAGGGATATGACTCGACTTAGCAACTCATGCAAGCAACGGATAATTGAACTAAGGGTTTTGGGTGATAACATAAATTTGCACTAAAAGTGAGTGCAATAAAGGTAGGCTAAGGCGATTTGGGTGTATATTTGGGGTGGGGTGTAAACAATGCTCTTCATTGATATTAGGAAAACCGAAACATCACGAGAACCGCGAAAAGGATAGGCTCGAGGGGTTAACTAGGGGTATCGTGTACTAAAGATGAGTACAACGCATAAAGGGTGCGGGGAATTACTCAACCGATATGGAAGAAGTAATTATATTACGGTATCAAACAAGGGTTTATCCTAATGCCTCTTATCATTTAGTTATTCCTAACTACACAAGTGTAGTCTCACTAGCGATCTCGGAATGCATCACAAAACAAGTTCTAGAATCTAATATACTACCGGTTCACACTCTAAGCATTGAAGATGAATGCTTTAATTCCTACTAATCTAAGGCGATCCTCGCATTTTGGGTGGAATTTAGGTGGTAAGGGTTTTGTGCTAGTCATGCAACTTCCTATCCATGAGGCGCTTTTGTTAAGACTAATGGCCCACTCTTATACGTCATGAAAAATTTTAAATTTGGCTAAAATTACCCTAACCTACATTTTCTCATGGTTTATTACACAAATACACTTGGACAAAGCAAATAGTCAAGGATAAGCATAGTTTCAAAGTTCCGTTTATTTTCCTCCTACACTTAAAGTGAACATTGTCCCCAATGTTCCCAAAAGTATCAAAGTTATGATAATAGAAGGTAATTAAAAGCGAAAGAAACTAATACTCCCGATTAGCTCGGTAGGATCCGTAAAAGTGGTGGTTAAATCTTTTCCAAGAAGAGTTTTTTGCGTGAAAGGCTCCTTCCAAACTTGTGTAACTTCTTCTTGACAAAATAAACGCACACTAGAAGAAAACAAAGCGAAACCTTCGCGTAAAATCGGCGGTAATAATATACATAAGACTCGATTTAAACTAGGATATAATGCTTGTGGAATGGATGTTTACGAATTTGTTTTGAAAGTTAAGATCCGGAAAATTCCAAAATTTTACAAGTAGCTCAAAACGAGAAAAAGTAAGTCGATGTTTTTATTCCTCTTCGGCCGTCGGTTTCAATCTGGCCGTCGGTTATCTGACAAAAGCGGTGCGATTTTCGGAAAAAAAATTCGGAGAATTTGCATCTTTAGAATCTGGAAAAACTTACGCAAAAACATCCATTATGACTCGATACAAGCATTTGACTCGAACAAACAAACATATATATCTTTTAGTTAATTGTTATTCTCATGTTCACGTTTCTTATGAAAGCGTGTGTAATCCTCCTACACTTATCATTTATGTAAAATACCTTTATATGTAATTAAGGCGAGGTTAAAAACAAAATAAAGCATTTTACAAATTCAAACATGAGGACAAACAATCAATAAAAGAGATATCGACACAAATAAAAATAAAAACAAATACACATGGGTTGCCTCCCAAGAAGCGCTTGTTTTGTTCGAGTCACGAGCGACTCTACCCTTATTTAACGAGATAAAGGGAAGTTTTCCTACACTTAAGTTTAAGTGCGGGTGATAGTAGCAATACACACCCTTAGGGTGGAAATTTGCTACGTGAGGAGAGGGTGATGGGTGATTTATATGCTCAAAGGGTGTGCTCCATTCATTATAACCTTACCTAAGTCTATTGGTGTAGCGGGTGAATCAAATCTCCTCCTAAAATGGATCATCTTCTATCAACTTCAAAGATTCTTAGTTAAGGATCCATCTTGACCTAATAAACCCGGTTTAAACCCATAGTGTTTCTTGTTATCAACCATGAATGGGTGATATAAGTGTGTAAGGTCATGGGTTACTCCTATATTAGCTTCCACTCTACATGGCCTAGAATCTACCACCTTTATCAAGCAACTACCGGACTATCTATTTTGATGGGTGGATTGGGGCCTAATTCAATTCAAGATTCACATCTAAAGACGGAAAATTGGGTAAGGTTTTTAAGTGAGGCTCGGTTCATCAAAATATGGAACTTCCTAGGACTAGGAGAGAGGTCATGACAACAAGCATCTAAACCTACATTCTCTAATAGCGTTTGGTCCAAAGGTTCTCTAATTGGGGTTCCTATAGTCTCTACTTCTTAGGGTAAGTTATAGGCGATGTGTGTTCCTCAGTGATGGTAAGACTTGTGGGTTATCCGATGGGGTTGGATTTTCTACTCTATCCTCCATCTTATCAAGATCACCTATGTATTCATTTTGTATTGTGGTGGCGCCTAACCATGACATGCACCTTGGTACCTCAACTCTAATCATCTCCTTCCTAAACAACCTTTCGATCAAGTTTCCAAATTGAAAATAGGTCTAAAAATTCGCTTTTGGGTCCCATGTTCCACTTCTAAATTGGGCGTGAATCTCAAAGGTTTCCCATGCAAATTGAGCACCACGTCCCCAAATATCCCCATCCGTTACATAGTCAAGTCTCCTTTGGGTTTAGGTAGGCGTCTGAGTGTAAAAGAATTGTAGTGGAAGCAGAAGTCAATACCATGATAAAGGACTTTTGCAATAAATATTTAATGCGAGTCCAAGCCTCGTGAAAGGATTCATCATGATGTTCTTTGGAACCTCGGGATCTCATTTTGGAGTGGAAAAGGTAGATTATGTAGTGGATTTTGTTGATTGGGTGAAAGTTTTGGTGGATTCGCGTTCTCCATGATGGTGAATGGAAGAGTCAATGGAAAAGTTTCTGAACAAAGGCACAAAGAAGGGGATAGACTACGAGGAAGTTAAAATGAGAAAAAGTTACTTGATAGGAATCAAGTAAGGAAACCTAAACGAGGTGGACTACTAACTAGCTATTCTATTCCCGTGGCGCCTAAAAACTTGATAACGCCACACGCGTCGTTCGAGGTCAAGGAAACTTCCTTTTCTTGAGCAAGTTTTATAACACCTAGGCGATGAACCTAATCGTTGTGTAGTAATTAGGGTAAGCCACGGGTATTGATATCGTTCTCTAGGGAATAGTGTCGTTAAATTTGAATTGTATGTCGATTTAAGTCTAAAGGTGAGGATGATTATTTTGTATTTTATATTTTATGGAATGGAAAGGCGAATCTCGGGGTTTGGATTTGGGGGTGGAATTAGTTGCTAGTCAACTATTCCAAAAGATACTAACTAACTAAGGGATCTACCGAACGTGAAGCGTATCTACTTATGATGTATTACTCCTTGCTAGCTATCCAATTCTACCTCATGAATTGTCACGTCCTATTGATGGTTGAATTGTCACGTCCTTATTCCTAGTTGCGTTGTGTGTCTAAGGTTGTAGGGTATGCGTTTCTCCCAACTCTTTGAAGTCACCTTTAAGTGTAGTAAACAAAATCCACTTATTCATTCATAAACTAACTTTAAGGTTATCTTTGATTTAGTAAACGAAATCCACCAAGTCATTCATAAACTATCAAGGATTTATCAAGTATTAAACACAACGATAGCCTAGTCGCACTCCTAAGCTAATTACAATTAAGATAAGAAACAACCAATCAAACAAGAGATGAGGATGCAAGAATTATAAACTAAACCAATTAGATTCATTGAAGTTGTCACACCCTAATGATGAAGATAGACACAAACATCACTAAGAAATCAATAAGATCTAATTAATTATATACAAGTTTCACACAATCATAAGCAAACACAAGGTGAATTAGCCAAGCATAATTAATGAAGAGCAAGCAACAATTTTGAGAATTGAAGACATACCATAGGATTGGATAAACAAACAAACCATTACAAGATGTTTATGGAGTGGTTGAAACCCTTTAAGTTCTTGGAAAAACACACCTAAACCACGGAATCGGACTTAGGGTTTAGGGCTTACAAAAGTGAAGTTATAATGTTATATTTATAGGCGATTTTACGTCGGCAAAGAGTGACGGCGTCACACTTATAGAATAATGACGCCACGACCATTTTTCAACAAATTGTAGATTTTCTCGTTCGGTCGCGTGGGCTTTTGAACCACCTAAACCGAAGTTCGTATGCAAAAGTTATGGCCAAAACAATATTAACTACTTGGCGCATGTTGTGACTTGATCGACTTGTGGCGTCACTTTAAGGTTGTGACGTCGCCGCCGATCTCGGCGTCGTGCGGGTCGCATCTAGGCCGTCGAGTAACGACGGCCTACTCTTTAGAACACGGCGTCGTCCCTTGAAACATGCAATTTCGCTTCGACCCGTCGCAAAATTCCTTCCGACGGCGTCGCAGATATCTTGATGGACGCCGCCTTATGTTTCAATGACTTTGAGTGTCTCGAATTTGACTTTGGCCATTTTCTTCGTATATTCGCGCTTTTCGTTCAAATAAGCATCATTCCGACATTTTGCCTTCAAGAGACCTAAAAAGTGAAAAGGAGCGATATTAAGCAATAACGGATACAAAAGTGATCGAATAAGGGCTTAAATGACCCCTCAAAAAGGTACCTTTTAAAACCTTATCAGTCTTCTAGGTTAAAGTTAAAATCATACTTGTATAAATAGCATAAGAGAATGAGTGAAAAGTTTAAGCTTGTGAATTGTAAAAACACACACACACAAGCCAACTTTTCACTCTTCCAAATACAACTTTATCCTTGAGATAGCTCGGTGGGTTCTAAGAGTTGTGCTCGGACTTAGCTTTGAGCTTAGAGAGAGTCACCCAAACTTTGTCATTTCAATCCCAAGTACTATTCCATGAGTACTTGGGTAACATATTCTTTTGATTTATTTCTAATAAGAATATGATGTTGAAAATTACTTTGTGTGTTTTACTTACATTAATTTCAGTCATTATTCACTGTTAAATTGTTTTAAGTACTTAATTGTTTTTAAACGATAGTGAATAGGGAACAACAGTTTTACAGCCCGCCACTTGTAATATCACATCTTCGGTCAACGCTTGATAAAGGAAGGCGGTCGTTGCCTTATCCCTTATGTCATCTTCTTGCGTATCTTCCTTAAGTTCTATCATTTCCCATAAACCTTGTGCCTCAAGTATAACCTTAATTTGAATTGACCAAACTGTGTAGTTTGTCGATTTCAACTTAGGGCATTGATAGTGTGTCATAGGTGTTACAGGTTTTGGTGTGATTAAAGCGGTGTTAAGATCGTCAGTAGACATTCTAAGTGTGCGTACGATCTTCACTTTCTAATGTTTGGGATTTTCTAACTAGTATGGTATTTCTACTATTACGGGAACAGAAAATAAATTTTCGGGAATCCTAATAGTACGGGATCAATAAATAGTTCTCGGGATTTCCTAATAGTACAAAATAAACTTCTATACTATCTTAATATAATAGAAATCCAAAAATTTTGATTGTGACCTCGTTGTTGTGTTAAACACAATCGTATTCCCTCTTGTATGTCGGTACTTAGATGTTATACCAACTACGCCTTTTTCTTTCCCTTGTTCACCAACGTGTTGTTGCTTGTTGCCTCGTCGTTTTTCCAAACCAATTCGCAAAAGGTTTTCGGATTCCTTTTTGAATCGTTTCTTCCCAACCGACGATTTTTCCTTGTTCACATAACACATTGTCCCGTTGCCTTCGAATTTCAAAAGTTTCCTTTTCACAAATCTTCTCAAATACCTTTCGGTATTTCCAAACAAAACAGTCGGGTTGTTTTTTTCAACTAATACCACTCGGTATTATTTTCCAAGACAAAACGATTTGTTAATTTTGTCGTTGTTGTTGCTTGTTTATAACAACCGTAAAATTTCAAACAAATTTTAACAATAAACTATAGTAAATTTGTTACTAAGTTTCACTCTGGATTTTTCCGAGTCTATTTGAATCGAGAACGGTAAATTTTCTAAGTAAAGCGTAAAATCGACCCCAAACGTCAAATGATATTTGCATTAGTAATGGCTTAAATTCAAAAATTATTTCTGAGTCTATAATTTTATTTTTATATTATTTTTTTACAAAACGTTTCCGAAAATATATTTCGCATTTTTGCCAAACGGGATCTGGCGTTTATCTTTTAATTTCAACGGACGCGGGATATACAAAATACATTAATAATAATAATAACCCTATACCCTCACCCACCGCCCACCTACTCCCCTAATTCCCAGGTTCCATCTTTTCTTTTTGATACATCATTTTCTTCCTTTCTCTCTTCCCCAAAGAAAGTCACAACAAATCCTAAGGAGATGAATTTGAAAGAGACCTTGCCTAAGAATGTCATCTTCACGAGAATCCATCAAGAAAACATGGTCAAGCCTCCCTCTTCTTTCTTCCTTTTTATGGTTGTCGAACCATGGGAGGTTCACACACACGATGTACATCCTAAACACTTTTATTCAATGGTCAAAGTATGCTACTCCCCTTTCTTTTAAGCTGTCGAATCCACATGAGATATCACGAAATTCAAACTCACTCACAGTATCATCACAAGAACAAGGAATTGCTAACAGCTGGTTCATTTTCATTTCGGGTATTAACGCGCACAAGGGTTTCTTTGGGATATTTTGCATCAGGACACCTTCATTCTCCTTCTTTATTTCTTTCCATTCGATTCTTCCCACCTCCTTGAAGGTGTAGTAAGTTTTCCTCGAACCATTTCTATTCATTCACATCCGTATGCATGCACAAATAATATGACCTTGTTATGTTTAATAACTTGTGTGGCACTCTTAAAACTCGTAAGATCCTTTGATTTGTAAAAACGATACTCACTTGCACACATGGTGAAGTAAAATGAGATTTCGAACCTTGAACAACTTGTGTTGTGTTCGTGAAACACTTGTGTGGCAAAAACTCTTGGGCTCGTTTAAACATTTTGAGTCACAAAGCTCCAAAATAAGTCGAGCTTATTTTGGTGCTTATTCTAGTCTCATACTTGATAGCAAACTGCTTATTATGGCATATTAAAACAGTTGGGAATAAAGAAGACTACTCAAAGATTAAAACATCACATGCACGATCCAAACTGTGAAGGTTTTATAACGAATTTAAAACAGTTAAGTAATGGTTAAATGAAAATAGTTTGAGAAGTGTAACGCGATGAGCCTAGTGGTTCAGACGGTTGGGACGTTGTGTTGTAAACGGTAGGTCACGAGTTCGAATCCTGCCCACGGCAGATTTATTTTTATTTTGATTAGTTATTTTGCAAGTTTCGCATTTTTGGCACCCTTAGCCCCTCAACTTCAAATCCCTTACCACTTTTCTTTAAACTCTTATAATTTTGTAACTTATATATGTTTTTTCTAACTTCAAACCAACTAATAGTTTTCTTAGAAAGATATATAAGTTTTGAAACTTATAATAATCTTTGCAACTTCAATCCTCAAGCTTAGTACTTTGACACTTATCACCCTAAAAGTTTTACAAACTTGATGAACTTATACATTTTACCACTTTTACGTTTAAGTAAATATATTTAACACATATTTTATTTGACGATCACATCCCCGTAAACTATAAATATTATGTTTTTCCAAATATATTATTTTCTCACAACTCCGATAAATATATATATTGTATATATAAATTTCGCACCTCGAAGACTAACAAATACAATACGACTTATAATTATTTCCCACTTCAGTTGTACTGGAGCCAATATTTGGGCCGACTCTTATACGAAAGTTTCGTATACATCATGTGAAAAACTAGAAGGGGGGGTTGAATAGTTTTGCCGATTTTAAGTTAGTTTCAAAAACTTTAGATTCGATATTATGTGAAATCGTATGGATGTAGAGAAAGTATAGATCTAATGATAAAGCAAGTAAATAAAGTAAAGCAAGGGATAGAAATGACACAACCGGTTCGGCTACAAGGACACCTTCCTTGCCCTACTCCACTCCCCGAGTCACATACTCGAGAGTTCAAGCATGTCAACAAACTCCTTCAACTTGGCGGAGAAGCCTTCACAACGTTGCTTACACCTTTTTCCGGTACAAAGCTAAATACCGAGTCCGTAACACGGTGGACCAAACCAACACGACTATTACACAACAAATATGTGAAATATCAAGTACAAGATCTTTGCTGTAAATCTTGTGGAGGAACAAATCAATCAAGGACCCTTGCTTGGATGACTTGTAGAATGCTCGTGATCTCGCCTTAGAGAAGAACCTATATGAGAATGTCACACCCCAATTACTGCTTTTGCGTGGAATGGAATTTCGGGATTGATCGTCATAGCATCACAATCACAGTTATATTGAACGACCTAAAGTGTCGTTTAAAAAGAACATCGTTTGATATATTTAAAACATTCGAGTTACAAAAATAGGTCCCAAATGAAAGTTACGATGTGCGGAAAATAAGTTTGGTACAAGTCAAATGATATTTTTAAAGTGTATAAATCCCTTGTGAGACGCGTCGTCACCGCGACTCTATGATATGTCCACATGCATGCCATGAAGTGAATGTCTTAGTTACACGAAAATACATTGCTAAAAGTGTCAACACAAAGGTTGAGTGAGTTCATAGAGTTTATGTAAATGTTAATACGACTACCACAAGTATAAATTATGTATGACAATGATGTCACAAAATGATACAATTGCTTAAGCACATGACACAAGCTCGATCGATGATGTTAACAGCAGTGTTTTGCCAAACCACTCAAATAATGATTATGAAATGAAATGCATCCGTCCGGTTGGAATCCGCCAACCCGGATGGAGGTGTCACTCGATAGATCTATCCACTCACCCACGCTTCTATGAAATTAACGGTTCATGCTTATGAAATGGGGACATTTAAGCGGCAATGAGGTAACTTAAGCAATGTAATGAATTTGATATACTTGGCATCGTAATAAAAATGATGTGCAATGTATTCTCCCCGTAGGTTTGAAATAAGTAAAACTTGAATAAATCGGGCTATGAAAACTCACTGTTGCAATGATAATGATGATGTAATGGCACATCGAAATGAGGCGCAACCTCGACCGTGACCTATTATGAATGATATGTTCTAATGTAAATCATGAAACAATGTCGTGCATGCAAATCCACATGTAATCTATACCACTTGTAAGGTTTTGAAAATAGAATTTATCGTCGAAATATAAGTTTATGACATCTCGTCATGTTATAAAATACTTTACAAGTATTTACGTTGAAATGATATCTTACGATAATCATTTAGTGATTTATTATGAAATTATAACTTTTCGTAAAATAATATCGTTGAAAATTTCATGAAAGTGACTAAACGGTCTCGAAAAGCTAGTCGTAAAATGGTGCACGTCGAGCGTTAGGAAACGAACTCAACGGTTTTGGGAAGCTTGTATCATTATCTCAAAGTTTTAGCATTTAAGTTTCCATCCTAGAGGTCTCGATCTTAGAGAAAAATATAGGTAAAGTAGGGTACTTGTACCAAAATATTGTTTAAGGGTGGTTTTCGGCAAAGTTTGAGTGAACGTATTCTATTCGTTACAACTCCGCTAAACAAACGGTCGGACATTTTGGAAAATATGTTTGGCGAACTTACTTTTACTAGAAGACATCACTTTTAAAAGTTCTACGTCAATGTTAAAATAACCTTCAACATGGTCACTTGTTTACCGTAACACTTGTCTAATAGAAATATAATAGTTTTCTTAAATAATAAAGTTACGGCAATTTGATGTAAACGTGTATAATTTAATCGTTACAAGTCCGTTTTCTACGTATTATATGTCCTTAGCTTCGTATCAAAGTATACTAATATATTTTTGATAAAACAACACAATTTATAACACTTAAGACTCATTTTTGTCTCGTATAAAATAGACGTAATATGCTGAAATTTTCAGGATTTAAATATTTCGTCGTCAAACTTGAAAAATTCATATCTTCTTCGTTATAGCTCCGCTTTAATCCGTTCAAGCGCCACGTTTCGTTTTAAAGTATACTTTCTAATTATCTAGGCCAAAATTTTTATCTCTCGTCGAGATTTCCAGATTTTCAAAATAAGATCGCACCATTTTATAAACTTGTCGAAATGAGTTTTTCTCGCGCCAAACCTATTCTAACCAATTCAAAACAACTCCAAGTTATTCTAATCCTACCATACACCTTCTTAGGGTGTCATGGGTTCCTAGACATCACCAAAAGTGATATGTTTCAAGGAGTAATTATAGGATGATACTTATATATATAATTCTTAAAAACAATAAAAGTGGTATAAACATCAATATGACTTGCATGTTTTTCTTAAATATGATGAAATGAACACAAAATAAATATAAAAGATAAACATGAATATGAGATGCTTACTTGAATGATTATGTATTTTTGAACAAAGTATGCTTAATAATCTTGAGGTTTTATTTCAAAACCTTAACAAGATCACTAAATGAGTTTGATAAACACTTGATCATAAAAATGATGGTTTCCTCTTGGTGTCTTGTGATGGCGGTTTTGGAGAGAAAAGAAAGAGAGAAGTGGTTGATCTTTACTTGTGAAAATAATGAAGTGAATGTGTTTGTGATATTTTAGGTAGTATAATATGAATATAAATGTACTAGATGTAGATATTTGCAAGACAAGATCCTCAAATTTAGGGAAGTTGATGGGTGGGTTTGAGTTAGCTAGTTTATTTATTTATTTTATTTTTCTTTTATTAAATATGTAATGTAAATGTATATTTGTATAAGTATAAGTAATAACTTGTGTAAATATTTGAGCTTGTAAGGTAGCGTTAACTAAGAATAAATTTTAACGGTCAAAATAAAATATATTGATGTCATAAAATTATAAAATACATTTCTTGCAAAATTTGAGTGAAATAATAATTGTCGTGTAGTATTTAAGAAAACCGTCGTAATCATTTAAATATAACGGTTTATATACAAAATAAATTTAAAACACTGGTAAACTAGTAATATAATTTTTATAGTCTTAAAATGAGTATAAAAATATATTAAGATTATTTTGGAAGTGTCGGATCAATGTTTCAAAATAATGTTTACGCGATAGCGTTTATTTAATAGGAAAATAAACGTTTAATGAAAATGCAAACCCATGCATGAATTAATATGATGATAACGATGCTAATGATATGTAGACTAAACCTAGTCTATATGAAATGTCCTTGATGAAATGTTCATGAATTCACACTAAACCATTAAGGTTACGCGAATTTGATACTAAAAACGTAATTTACGATAAATGATGAAATAGTGAAACTTTTAAAGTTTGTAAAATGACCGAAATTACGAGTTGTCACATTCACCAACCAAAAGGAATTCATCCTGAATTCAGTCCATGTTAGGTTCTCTGATGTTATCGGTGAAAGGTGAGGATATTTGAGTCGCATTGGGTCGTCCAATGTCTTTCTCGAATCGCACCACGCCCTTCCAAGACGGGACTCGAACATAAATCTGTTGCCAACTTGAAATTCTAATGGTTTGCGACTTATGGAACATACTTCTAATATTTTGCGTTGTATATCGGCGTAGCTTATCTAGCTATGTGTTGTTACTTGTAACCGATTCTTGATTTGTACTATTTCTTTGTTGTTTCATGAATAAGTCATGTACTAATGAGTTGGACTTTCCCGATTTTGACCCGGTGAATGAGTGATTGACACCTCAACCTTATAGTGCCTCAATTGGTGTAGTCAATACGCTCATGTGCTAACTATTGTAGTAAGGCAACTTGTTCGATGAAGAATGATTTACCTAATCATTTCTAGAAAACTACTCATGCCTTGAGTATATCTTGTAATGTTTGAATTGTTCTCTCGCTCTAACCATTGAAATGAGGATAATAAGTGTAATCATGTCCTAGTAGGTTCCATGGAAATCTTGAAATGACTGTCAGCAGTCTAAGGTGATTCGAATAACTTATAATAGGTACAACTGGAATTGATACCACGTGTCTCGTGCCAAATATCAAAATACTAATTCTGTCGAAAAGGACCTTATTGAAAAGAATAGATTATGGGTAACAGTTGTGATTCCTCGCGTTTCTCGTTCTAGCGAATGTCATGACTTGAGTCTTCCTTGCCTAAGGTGCTTAGTCTCCATAACTAAAATGTCTATTGTTTGATTATCGAAGTGTTTCCATGCTATATGTCGTCAAGTCACAAAACCTTAAATATTTAAGTGATGTGGTGTAGTGTTTGATTTTCAAGATTTCTTTCAATATTGAGTGCTTCTAAAATATTTCATCACTTAGATTGTTATCATGCTAGCAAGAAAATAGATATCACCATACTATGTCGAAGAATGCTTGTTCTAATTTCACTTGTAGATGGGGAGTCATTGATTGTCCTATATGTTCATGCCCGTTGTATCTCTTGATATGAAAGTGAGGCTATCTCGAAATTTCTAGAGAACACAATGCCTTAAAGGAAGTTTATATAGATAACCTTAATCTAACCAAATTTTCCTTTAAGGGAAACTCGTTGTAGGGAAGTTCACATATTGTTGAAGCCATGTTTAGTGAAATATTCTGTAGTCTTGATTAGAAGACTTGGTTTGTCCCTATAGTGTTGCTTAGTGTGTATTCGCTTCGTACTAAATCTTGTAACTCGGTCTAGCTAGTACTTTTGAAATAATAGAATTTGGCTTCTAGTCCAAAGATAGTGGTTCGGATTGTCCCGTGATGGCTTAAGATTTTTATTGAGTTTTGAAAGATCTCGCTACCTACTTCTAGCCCTTGTCGGTAATTCCAAAATCCTTTCATTGTTTTCTTGTATCGAGGAATCCTTCTCATAGATTGTATAGAAAGCCTTTCCTAAAAAGGTAACTCGTCAAATTCTAACTTATTGGTTGAGTGAGTGATGAATGATATAGGAATCTATAGAGTGTTAACAAAATAAATGTTTATGAACAATTTATCTGATTGCAAAACTTTGCTTTTAAGTGAAGATTGTTTTAGGAAGTTTGAAAAGATGTTTGTTTCTTTCATGACATAATTCTTCCTAAATTATACATAGGTGATCAGGCTATGTATAATCGAGGACAAATGATGTGATGCTTGGTTTTGTTAAAATGATATTATGTTCCTCCGAAGTTTTAGATGGTATTCAACGTTTTGTTTTGTAATATAATGGCTCAATGATTTTTCAGAGTAACATGAAAATCGTTTCGCATGATGATATTAAATCGTTGATAAAATGACTGAAAACCAATTGATAGGGTGGTAAAGAAACAACTTGTTTTAAAACTTTATGAAACAATGTTTCTAAGATAGTGTAGAATAGCTTGAAATAAAATTAAGTGAAATAATTTTATGAAGTAGTAGCAAAGTAACTTGAAATAAAATTTGAGGAATGGTTTGTAGGATACATGGGAGAACCTCATAGAGTGGTAATAGTCTTCTAATTGGTCAAGAATAAAGTTGGCCTAACCCCTAGTAAGATAGTGAGGTATCATCGTGAAATGATTGAGAATTGGGCAATTGGAATAAGGAATGAAATAAACAAAGGTTGTGATTATCGTGGAGATAATAAATGATAAAGATTACACTAAATAGAAATGTACTTATTATACATTCTCGTTGATGGTCTAATCATGTCTCAAGTGTAGGAGCGAGAGGATGTCTAATAACAATGACTTTGAAACTCGGCGGTCCTTAAATCTATAAGATAGTGTAGTTTCGTAGTCTTAGTGATAGATGGTAGTAGTGTGTCAAATCATGCACGCTTCCTAGCGGCAAATCAAATGTATGACTAATAGGTCCACTAGGACTAAGCTTGTAAGTCCTACCAAATGGTATGATCCGTCTCAACCGAATGATAAAATTGTCCCGATCCTATAGTGAATCAATGATGATCGTGATGGTGTAGGTGCAACCGTCCTCCTAAAAGGGTTCGATCTCATCATCGATGTTATCGGTGTTAAGTCAATCGATGTAAAAATTGTGATAGGGAATGACATGACATTCTCCACGTTGGTGTCTGATGCGAGTATGATGGGATGGGTATTTGAAGGCATCTATGTGACAATCGATTTGAAATGAAAGTAAATAACTCGCAAAATGTGCGTATGAAACCGCATGTATAGTGACTATGCACTTATGATGAAATGATGAGATGCTATGATGATGTAGTTATAGTCTAGGGTCAATGATGCAACCTAGTTCTCTATAATCAAGCTCGATGCCAATCATCACACCCCAAATTACTGCTTTGCGTGGAATGGAATTCACGGGATTGATTGTCATAGCATCACAATCACAGTTATATTGAGCGACCTAAAGTGTCGTTTAAAAAGAACATCGTTTGATATATTTAAAACATTCGAGTTACAAAATAGGTCCCAAATGAAAGTTACGATGTGCGGAAAATAAGTTTGGTACAAGTCAAATGATATTTTTAAAGTGTATAAATCCCTTGTGAGACGCGTCGTCACCGCGACTCTATGATATGTCCACATGCATGCCATGAAGTGAATGTCTTAGTTACACGAAAATACATTGCTAAAAGTGTCAACACAAAGGTTAAGTGAGTTCATAGAGTTTATGTAAATGTTAATACGACTACCACAAGTATAAATTATGTATGACAATGATGTCACAAATGATACAATTGCTTAAGCACATGACATCAAGCTCGATCGATGTTCGCTTAACAGAGTGATTTGCCAAACCACTCAAATAATGATTATGAAATGAAATGCATCCGTCCGGTTGGAATCCGCCAACCCGGATGGAGGTGTCACTCTCGATAGATCTATCCACTCACCCACGCTTCTATGAAATTAGCGGTTCATGCTTATGAAATGGGGACATTTAACTGGCAATGAGGTAACCTAAGCAATGTAATGAATTTGATATACTTGGCATCGTAATAAAAATGATGTGCAATGTATTCTCCCCCGTAGGTTTGAAATAAGTAAAAACTTGAATAAATCGGGCTATGAAAACTCACTGTTGCAATGATAATGATGATGTAATGGCAACATCGAAATGAGGCGCAACCTCGACCGTGACCTATTATGAATGATATGTTCTAATGTAAATCATGAAACAATGTCGTGCATGCAAATCCACATGTAATCTATACCACTTATACGGTTTTGAAAATAGAATTTATCGTCGAAATATAAGTTTATGACATCTCGTCATGTTATAAAATACTTTACAAGTATTTACGTTGAAATGATATCTTACGATAATCATTTAGTGATTTATTATGAAATTATAACTTTCGTCGTAAAATAATATCGTTGAAAATTTCATGAAAGTGACTAAACGGTCTCGAAAAGCTAGTCGTAAAATGGTGCACATCGAGCGTTAGGAAACGAACTCAACGGTTTTGGGAAGCTTGTATCATTATCTCAAAGTTTTAGCATTTAAGTTTTCATCCTAGAGGTCTCGATCTTAGAGAAAAATATAGGTAAAGTAGGGTACTTGTACCAAAATATTGTTTAAGGGTGGTTTTCGGCAAAGTTTGAGTGAACGTATTCTATTCGTTACAACTCCGCTAAACAAACGGTCGGACATTTTGGAAAATATGCTTGGCGAACTTACTTTTACTAGAAGACATCACTTTATAAAAAGTTCTACGTCAATGTTAAAAATAACCTTCAACATGGTCACTTGTTTACCGTAACACTTGTCTAATAGAAATATAATAGTTTTTCTTAAATAATAAAGTTACGGCAATTTGATGTAAACGTGTATAATTTAATCGTTACAAGTCCGTTTTCTACATATTATATGTCCTTAGCTTCGTATCAAAGTATACTAATATATTTTTGATAAAACAACACAATTTATAACACTTAAGACTCATTTGTCTCGTATAAAATAGACGTAATATCTTTGAAATTTTCGTGATTTAAATATTTAAATCGTCAAACTTGAAAAATTCATATCTTCTTCGTTATAGCTCCGCTTTAATCCGCTCAAGCGCCACGTTTTCGCTTTTAAAGTATACTTTCTAATTATCTAGGCCAAAATTTTTATCTCTTGTCGAGATTTCCAGATTTTCAAAATAAGATCGACCCTTTTATAAACTTGTCGAAATGAGTTTTCTCGCCAAACCTATTCTAACCAATTCAAAACAACTCAGAAGCTATTCTAATCCTACCATACACCTTCTTAGGGTGTCATGGGTTCCTAGACATCACCAAAAGTGATATGTTTCAAGGAGTAATTATAGGATGATACTTATATATATAATTCTTAAAAACAATAAAAAGTGGTATAAACATCAATATGACTTGCATGTTTTTCTTAAATATGATGAAATGAACACAAAATAAATATAAAAGATGAACATGAATATGAGATGCTTACTTGAATGATTATGTATTTTTGAACAAAGTATGCTTAATAATCTTGAGGTTTTTATTTCAAAACCTTAACAAGATCACTAAATGAGTTTGATAAACACTTGATCATAAAAAAATGATGGTTTCCTCTTGGTGTCTTGTGATGGCCGGTTTTGGAGAGAAAAGAAAGAGAGAAGTGGTTGATCTTTTACTTGTGAAAATAATGAAGTGAATGTGTTTGTGATATTTTAGGTAGTATAATATGAATATAAATGTACTAGATGTAGATATTTGCAAGACAAGATCCTCAAATTTAGGGAAGTTGATGGGTGGGTTTGAGTTAGCTAGTTTATTTATTTATTTTATTTTTCTTTTATTAAATATGTAATGTAAATGTATATTTGTATAAGTATAAGTAATAACTTGTGTAAATATTTGAGCTTGTAAGGTAGCGTTAACTAAGAATAAATTTTAACGGGTCAAAATAAAATATATTGATGTCATAAAATTATAAAATACATTTCTTGCAAAATTTGAGTGAAATAATAATTGTCGTGTAGTATTTAAGAAAACCGTCAGAATCATTTAAATATAACAGTTTATATACAAAATAAATTTAAAACACTGGTAAACTAGTAATATAATTTTTATAGTCTTAAAATGAGTATAAAATATATTAAGATTATTTTGGAAGTGTCGGATCAATGTTTCAAAATAATGTTTACGCGATAGCGTTTATTTAATAGGAAAATAAATGTTTAATGAAAATGCAAAACCCATGCATGAATTAATATGATGATAACGATGCTAATGATATGTAGACTAAACCTAGTCTATATGAAATGTCCTTGATGAAATGTTCATGAATTCACAGCTAAACCATTAAGGTTACGCGAATTTGATACTCGTAAACGTAATTTACGATAAATGATGAAATAGTGAAACTTTTAAAGTTTGTAAAATGACCTGAAATTACGAGTTGTCACAGAGAATCACTAAAGAAAGAAAGAAAGAAAGAAGTACTCTCTAGATCAAGTGATCTTTTGTTAGAAGAGAATGAGAGTATATGAGAGAATTAGTAAGAAGAGGGGTAAGTTAGAATGGAGAAATGGCTCTCTATTTATAGGCAAAACTTGCCACTGTTCCCCGGATCTCACGGATCCTCCCACAAGGGATCCGTTTAGTGTAATCCTAAGGATCCGTGGGACGCTCCTCTTTGCCCATGGGTTTTTTGGTTATGGGTCATGGGTCATGGGTTATGGGTTGGTCCATGGGTATTATTTTAGATACAATGTATCTAATGAGTACAATGTATCTAGTCAAGTGGGTATGGGTCAATACCATGGGTTATGGATATGATCCTTGGGTTGTGATTTTTACCCATCCTAATAAACTATTACAACAAATAATTTATTACAACAATTTGTATTAAATGACTATATGTAAATGCTTTACAAAATAACATGTATCCTTATAATTGTACTTAAGATAACATTATATTTGTTATCAACAAGACACAAAGAGATCATAAAATATTAATAAAGCGTTTTACGGTTTATTTGTATTAATACATCACTCCTCCATTGATTCCAAGAGCCAATACTTTCAAAACCATTTTAAACTTAAGCGGCGCCACACAAGCAACAACAACATAAACTTTTAACTTATTTAAACACTATCGAGTCAAACATAAACATATAAACTAAGACTTGCCATACTATTATAGGTCGCGTGACGGTACTAAGTGCTCCTACCATTTGACTTTACGCTATTTCGGATTGCTTCACTAAGGTGAGTTCATAGCCTCGCTTTTACTTGTTTTTCAACCCCCGCGAGGGAGATACGTGCTATAAACTACAACACAAGTCTTTTCTCAAAATGTATGCTTGCCTGATTATTATTATTATAGCCTAAGTTGCCAGCCAAAAGTCCCCTTCATCATGAACCATTAATCACTTGCAAGTGAACCCAAATATTGTGGATAATACTATGGAATTGACGACCCGACTCGGTTATCGGAAATAGCAAGGCGCACTATATTTGATTATCTCTATGTAATTGGCTATTAGATTTGGAAATTTTATTACTTACACCAAGAATTAGGTGTATCAGATTAGTATTGGTGTCATGAGCTTAGTGCATAATAATCTCTGTTTTTCTATGGTAATTGTCTTCGAAGCAATTATCATCTTTAACTTGTGTTCAGCCATTTACTAAACCTATGAATATCACTCAACATTTTTGTTGATCTTTTTAAGCATGTTTATCTCAGGTATTAAAAAGGCGATAGCTAACTCTGGAGGCACTTGGGCATTGGCATGGCATGGTCATAGATGACTCTGATTTACTTATGGGGACCACATTTTACTAAAGGGCCATTTTCCGCAACAATTCAACTTTGTAAACTTTGTTTTACTACAATAAATGAAATATTTTAAGAAAAATCTATATTTTTCACTTTGAGTTATGATCCAATTGAGTAGCATCCCAAAAACCTTTTCTTCCGCTGCAAACCATTTTTTGGGGGTGTTACATTGTTCCTCTCCAAAACGTGTTCCACAATACTCCTTCTTGTTCTTTATTCCACACCGTGTCCACAACAGTCTTCACATACCCGTCGGTATTTTCTTAAAACAAATGATCAGTTTTTTTTCTTGTTTGCTGATGTTGTTGTCCTTGTATTGCTAACGTTTTTTTTTTCTTTCACAAACAATCCTAGATTTTTTTTCTCGGTGTCTTTCAACCTTGTCCACAAGCAACTTTACTCCTTGCGTGTATCACGCGTATCCTTTCCCTTTGTGTTTCTTTATCAACCGTGTTGTTTTCTACACAAAGTTCCTTTCTCCTGACGTCGTATTTCTTTTCCTCGTTGCGTTGCTCAGCAACTAAGGTTTCCTCTCTTTGTTGTCACGTTATTTCAGTCACCAACAAAGGGTTGTAAGAATATTGTTCTCCTTCTTGTTGTTGTTGTCGCGTTCCAAAGGTCACAACAAAAAACAGTCCACCAATCTCGTTTGATGCCAACGTTCGCAATTCCCACACAAGTTCGGCCGTGCACTGCTTTCCTTGCGTTCTAGTTATCCAGGCGTCGTCTTCTATCTTTTAAAACGTCGCGTATTCCTACCGAAGCAGAGGTTCCAGCGTATGCTTTCCTTGTTCTCGTTTAGAGTTTTCTTGGTATCTAACGAGCGTATATTGAAACATTTGCTCTGATACCAATTTTTGTCCCAAAGTGAGTCAAAAATGAATTGCAAATAAACTGAATAACTATTATTTAGTCTAACATTACATCGAGTATATGTACATGTATATATAGGTTTCCAACCGGTATGTCCCTTCGGTTTGTAAACCGTTTTAACTAGCAATAACTCACGATTGTACAATAATTAGATGCGACCGGGCCTTGATGGTGATCGAAGGGTATGAGGGTGATATGCTTGCGCCAAACTTGTAGTCAATCGCAATAAGAAATAGTAGACACTTCGTTAAGTGATTGCGGGGTTGGGCCTGCGAACCACCTCTGTGTGAATAAGTATGTGATATGAGTTATGGATAATATGATGTATGTGAAATAATGTGTTGAGTGAACATACCATTGAAATGACTCGTCCAACCTATTTATAGGTGATGAAAATAGCTGGAGAGTGTTAGCACACGTTTAGGAGATCATGGGGCGCCCCACGATTTGTGGTAACCGCTAGGCTTCATCCCACTATCTCGGACTTGGCGGGAAGCTAAGGAAATAGTGGGAGCGTGGGGAAGACCAAGTCAAGGTTCTTGTTTGTCTTGGCATCTTCAAGGAAGACACCGAAGGGCATAGGCCTTGGTGGCGAATCCCAACCGGTAACCATATCAATGATGAATGGTTTCGCCACCAATGACTTATAAAGAAAGACTTGGGTCTTAGTAATGTAATTCGATCGAGGTCGAAGGGGGTCCTTCGACTGATCGGAGGGTACGTCATCAAGCCCCCAATCGAAAGTGATATGTACGAACAAGAAATATTGCTACGACTCGGAAATAAAAGCGAAGCGTCCCCTTCGTCACAAGAACGAGCGAAGATAGAAAGTCTCGCTAATATTGACCGTAATTAATGCAAATAATTATCCTAACCACCCTTTTCCTCGGTAAAGGGAACGTCTTTCAAAATTTGAAATAGTTTTGAAATCCGGTGGTAAGATGATAAGTAATTACACGTGTAGGGCCGAGATTTTCATCTTGTAGGGTATATAAATTGCAAAAATAATAACCCTAACAAAGTAACTCTCGCCCAAAGTTTTTCACCTACTAAAATTCCTTTCGATCAAGCCTCCGACCAAACAAGGTAAAACACTCCTTCTTCTTCTGTATTTCAAATATTTTTTGTGTATTGTAGAAGGTGTCATGTCAACCAACAAAAAATTTGTGATAAAACAACAAGGTTGCACATTAACCAGGGAGGAGCTTAAAGCGTTCCTCACTGATTATCCCATTCCAAAAGAACACAAAGTAATGCTACCAAGTAAAGATCAAGGGATATTCGATGCCCACGAAAATTATGTAGGCTTGTATATCCATGCTTTCACCACTTCCAATCTTAGGATACCACTGCATCCTTTAATCTTAGAATTCCTCCGATATTATGAGGTACACATTTCTAGGTTCAACCCTTTTGGCCTAGCTGTCGACAACATACATTGTGATGTGTAAAGCCTATGGGTTTGAACCATCCTCGACAATGCTTAGGGTTTTTAAATCTATATCCGGAGGAGATTGGTTAACCTTGGCCAAAAGGGGTGAAAGGATGTACCCATATTGATAGATAGGCCTTTACGAACATAAGGGCTGGAAAGGCAAGTTCTTTTATATTCGGACTACCATTATCCCTCCCGGTTACTCTGCATTGTTAAACCCGGACTTTCAATATGATGAGAAAAGGTTCTTGATCCATTGCCTTATCGTGAGAAGAAACCCATCATCGGCGTTTGGCTCGTTATCCGGTGGTGTCGGACCTTCCCCGAGCCAATCTGTTCATGGTGGCATTCTTTGAGAGATGGGAAGGGTCTCCGTTGGTACCGAGATAATTTGTGATGGAGAAAGTATGTATTTTTAAATTAACATAAGAAACAAAAACTTATCTTCTCGATATTTATCTTATCTTCTTTTTGCGAGATGTCATTCGGGAACTTTGTCGTGGTGGAGGTGCCAAAGAGGTTAGTTTTCTTCCAAAGAATCCCCAAGAAACAAGCTATGGCGTGGGCTCCCGTCGGTGTCTATAAACAAAGGCGAGGTGGAAGCCCATCTGCCGAGCTGTATCTTCTGCTCCTCCACCAAAGGAACCCATAGATGTAGAAGATCGGCTAGTGGAGAATATTCTCGACTCAGACGAACCGACCTCCGATCAACCGTTGGCCATCGTGAGGACCCTCCGGCATAGGGAGAGGGTTCGAGCGGGAAAGGTGCTAGTGCAAGGCTATGAAATCGATTCAAAGAGAAAGTCGCTCGCCTACCCTCCCTCTCGAACTACCCGGCGGAAGAGTGCCTGTGGTAAGGTGTGGTATTTCCAGCCATCGAGGGGCCCATCGGTGATGACTTCCATGGTAAACTTCTTACCTGTGAAATAAAATTAAATACCCAAGATCATATATTAATGAAATTTACTTTTGAAATAGGACTTCCTGATACGAAGGAGCTTCCTTCTCCCCAAGCTTGTCACCAACTTATGAGCCATGTGATCCCCTCCAAGTGGAAAGAGGTGATGAATAGTATGTCGATAGAGAGGCTTTGTGATCTGCATGATAAAAGCTATGTACGCCAGGGCATGCTTGACAATCAACTCAATGCTAGGACAAGGGAATTGCTCCGCGCTGTCGCCAAGGCTCGAGAAGAAATGGATGCTATGCTGAAGGGGGAGAAGGTTAGAGATCAAAAGTATGCTGACTTGGAGAAGAAGTGTGAGGAGGCATTGGAGGATTTTGATAAGAATCCTTAGTTCAAGATCTCGGAGTCGAGAATGAAAAGCTCAAAGGTCGATTGGCAACGAGTGAGGTGAGTGCAACAGGTTAGCTGTCAAAGCTCTATGAGTGTTGGTTACAAAAGCGGATATCTGTTCTTTCATCCAAATGTGGAGGTCTCGAGCAGGAGGTCAAAGTTGTTGCCCAAGAGATCAAGCTCCGAGAAAAGGTAGATGGCTTAAACCTCCGTCGAAGATCTTTGAATAAGGATAGAGTGGACACAGTAACCAAAGTGATCCCTAAATTGCTATGGAGCTTTATCATAGCGATGATGTGGGATTGCGATTGGGAATGTGGTGAATCTTGCCATTTTCATGGCAAGTGTACCACGTTGGAGGAGGTGGCTAAGCGGGGAACCAAGTAGTCTTGGAGAAAATTCCGTATTGCAGGCAACTCATGAAAAGAATATGATGATGCGGTAATCATTTAAGCGCTTTAGAGTTCCCTTTCCTTGCGGATGTGACGAAGGACCCATCGACCTCGATTGAGGATCTGCTAGCCAAGAAGCCAAGGAAAGTCCACCTCCTTCTTCCTCCAAGAGGACTCCGTCACCCCAGGTTCCATATCCGTGCTCGGTGACCCCACTCATTCCGGGGTTTAAAGAAGGCAACCATGTGGTTGTAATTTGATCCCAGTGGTGGTATGTACCTGTTTAAAACAATTATCGTGCTCGTTCGTGCTTCGTGCACGATGAAACAATTTACTTATTGCATGTTGGTAGTAGGCTACGCCTAAGACAATAGTTTATAATGTTGGATGTTTTATGGCTATGGCCTATTTTAGACTAGTAAAACTAGTCATAAATCTACAACGAAGCCACTATGGCTCGAATTTTGCTATGTGTGATTCTTCTCTTATTACTTTTACTTGTGTAAAAATATTTTTACAACCTAAGGCGTATGGTAGATGCATAGCCTCATGTGTGTAGTTACTTCACCAAGAATATTAGCAATCGTATAATTTGATCTGGCGGAGGGTCGCGACCCACTCCGTCTTGATCCTTTGGGCGTGAAGGTTTAAAATACCTTAAGGCCATATAGGAAAGTTAATGTGAAGTTGAGATGGATGTTATGCATATGAGCAAGACATGCTATTTAGTCTTTGTACATCCCTTCGACATTCAAACTTATAAAGCGACTTGGTGGGCAAATCTTTGTTGTATTGAGCGAAACAAGAGATTTGAGGAAATGTGTTATTATCATTAAGTGGGTAGGAGGATTACATCATTTTAAGAAATGAATACTAGACGCCTACCATTAATGCTTCTTTCCCTAAGTGAGAAGAATGCAAATACATTGATTGAAAGCAAGTAAAATGTGTCCTTAGACATTGTAAGTTTCATCGTAGAACTTACGAAGAGTAGTGCCATTCGGGTTCTATCAATAACGTCTCGCCAAGGTTTCCACTTGTAGGCTCCGTTGCCATATGCTTCCTTAATAACGTAGGGTCCTTCCCATGTAGGTCCCGGTTTACCACAGTACTCGACTTTGCTTGCACTATTGAGTCGGAGGACATATTCCCCGGTTTGAAGGTCGAAGGCCTAACTCGCTTATTATAGTACCTCTCAATCTTTTGCTTGTGGATAGCCTCTAATGGAGGCTATTTCTCCGTTCTTCAAGTAGGTCCAAGTTACTACGAGTCTTTCTTCATTGTCTCGACTTCAAGTTCATTACCCTTCTGCTTCAACACTTACTCGAAGGGATGGCGACTTCGTGCCATATGTCAAGCCGAAAGGCGTTTCTCCATGACTTGACTTTGTATCGTTCTATGTGCCCGAGCACTTGAGGTAGTTCATCTACCCAACCGTGATGATGATATCGACCTTCGTTCTATTCCTTGTATGATGTCTCTGTTGGTAACCTCTACTTGACCATTACCACGAGGATGGTAAGCGGAGGTGAATGATTGTCGACATTCGGGCCTCGCAAAATCTTGGGAATACCCTTGAACCGCTTTCCATTATCCGAAATGAGGATGTGAGGTACTCGAACCTCTGAGATAATGTGTTCCCATCTAATTTTCCATGTGTCTTCACGTGATGGATGCTAAAGGCTTCGCTCAACCCATTTAGTAAAGTAATCAATGGCTACGACCAAGAACTTTACTCCTCAGAGCAACCGGTAGGGCCTCGATATCTATCCCCATTGGTGAAAGGCCATGCGGATGTTACAAAAGTCATATCTTGCTTTGGTAGCCTTGGGACTCTTGAGTGAATTTGACAAGCTTAGCGACGAATGATGTCGGCGGCGTCTCGTGCATCGAAGGCCAATAATATCCAACCTCATTACTTTTGAGACAACGGGCGAGGCCCCGCATGAAGTCCGCAGGATCCTTCATGCACTTCTTGGATGATGTTGGCGGCTTGCCTTGGCCCTACAGTGAGCCGAGGGATAGGAAAGATCTTACGTATAAGTAATTTCCCATGATCTGTCTTGTGGTGCTTTTATGCGCACCTTCGAGCCAACTTTGCATCTTGGGCGGAAGATGCCACTTATCGATATTCTCTAATGGAGTCATCGATTCGAGTCTTCCTCTGTATAACGTCGGATACCTCCTTTCGGACGATGGACCGATCTGTCAATACTTGACCAAAACTTCTTTTGTTAAATGGGCAAATGCCATTGATGCGGTTGCTAAGTGCATCCGCTTTCTTGTTTTGGTTTCTTCGAACATGCTCTATGTTGTAAGATGCCTTCGAGCATTTCTTTGGCCTTATCGGATATTGTTTGATCACAGTTGTCTCGCCTCGTAGGAGCCTTTTATCCGGTTGGCCACCGGTTGTGAGTCAACGAAAATAGCCAAGTTTTCTACTTCCATATCTCTGCGCCGATCGGAGACCCGCTAACAAGGCTTCATATTCCGCCGTTGTTCGTAGCATCGAATTGAAGCGAAGTGCATAGGTGTATTCCTTCCTTTGGGATCAACGAGCATGAGACACGCACGGAACCATCGGATTTGGAGGCTCCGTCGATATAAAGTTTCCACCCTTCGATTGTCGTGGCGGGTTCCTTTTCAACAACCTTTTTGTCAAGTTTCGTTTGGAGGGTGTTTACGCTAAAAGTGCCAATATTTGTCCTTTGACCGAGCTCCTTGGCGTCTCAAAGATGAACTAAAGCCAAAATTAGCTTCTCCAATCTTTGGGTAATTTAGCTCGACTCCTTGTAGTACTCTACTAACAAAGTATATGGGGATTTGCTTCTTCTCCGCTACGCCAATAACACGCAGCGATGCTTTCGAAAGAGCTGCGATATACATGAACAACACCGCGCCTTTGATTGGGTGTAAGTGTTGGTAGAATAGCCATGAATTCCTTGAGCTTTTGAAAGGTCATCGCATCTATGCTCCATTGGAGCGTCTTCTTGTCCGTGCACCCTTTGAGTGTTTTGAAAAGCGCAAAGATCCGTCTCGCACCCCGACAAGAACTCGCCGAGTCTTGCTAGCTTTCGTTGAGACTTTGCACCTCCTTGAGGGACTTAGAGGTCGCAAACTGTGATAATATGACTTTTGAAGGATTGGCTTTAATACCCTTGGTGATCAAATGTCCCAAGAATTGTCCTTCTTCCACACCAAAGGAACACTTTCGGGATTTAACTTCATGTTGATGGCGAAGTCGATCGAAGGTTTCCTTGATATCGGAGCATATCTTCCTCGACCTACTTTTGATGACCATATCGTCTCGTAGGCTTCTAGATTCCCGCCTATTTGCTTGTTGAAGGCTTTGTCCACCAATCGGTGGGTGGCACTGCATTTTCAAACCAAAAGGCATCTTTTGTAGCAATAAACGCCTTTCCCAGCAAAAAGGTCGCCTTCTCCTCATCTTCTTGACCATTTGTATCGATGGTACCCTTTATAAGCGTCTAGGAAACACTTTAGTGGAACCACGTGATGAGTGTCTAAATACTCATCATTTTGTACAATTTAAGCGCAAAATCATCGAAAACACTCAAAATGCATCAAAATGATGAAAATATCACAAATCGGTGTTTTATGTGTTTTAAATGCAAAATATCAAAATCGGATGAAAACGTATCAAATTTTCAAAATGGCGCTTTAGTCCCCAGTTTCAAAAGTTGTCAAAAGCAGGTCCTGGTATATCTAAATAAAGAAAAATGTCATTTAAGATCCATGGATTCAAAAGTTGTCAAAATAAACCCTTTAAAGTTTAAAATTTACAAAATGACAACTTTAGTCCTCAAGTTTTGAAAATTTCAAAATGGTCCTTGGACATATAAAATTGGATTTTATCAAATATGGTCCTTGTACTATTCAAGTATCGCAGGTTTGGTCCTTATGATAACTTTGGAATAGATATTAGTTTTCACATACACATCATAACATTAACACAATGAGCACATAGATGGTTTTAGAGAGAAAGAGTGGGATATTCTAGTAAGAGAAACTTGTAGAATATTAGATTGCAAAGAACATCCAACCCTCTACCTTGCAAGGTAGAGGTATTTATAGATTACAAACTAAGCGACCTCGGACGGCTGTGGATCGGGGATACGATGGGTAAAGACCGTCCTTCCTCCACGGTGTTGCACTAAACTATTTTCGCTCTTGACTAACTAAATAACTACATAAATATGTAACCAACGATAAGTCTGAGCTAACTTATGCTAGATAATAGTTGGGGTGACCGACTCTTCAATCTTGGAATTTTCTAATTCTAACAGTGTTGGATACTCTCATCTCCGGGGTGTATATGAAATATAACAAGTTGAAATGGAAGATAAACACTCATTAACGGTCTAGTACATAGATTACCATAGGCTTGAGAATAGATCAAACCTCCATCGCTTTGGCGTAAGTGATTGTACAATAAATCGTGCGACCGGGCCTTGATGATGATTGAAGGGTATGAGGGTGATATGCTTGCGCCAAACTTGTAGTCAATCGCAATAAGAAATAATAGACACTTCGTTAAGTGATTGCGCGGGGGTTGGGCCTGCGAAACACCTCCGTGTGAATAAGTATGTGATATGAGTTATGGATAATATGATGTATGTGAAATATTGTGTTTAGTGAACATACCATTGAAATGACTTGTCCAACCTATTTATAGGTGATGAAAATAGCTTGGAGGCGTTAGCACACGTTTAGGAGATCATGGGGCGTCCCCGATTTATGGTAACCGCTGAGGGCTTCATCCCACTATCTCGGACTTGGCGGGAAGCTAAGGACATAGTGGGAACATGGGGAAGACCAAGTCAAGGTTCTTGTTTGTCTTGGCATCTTGAGAAGACACGAAAGGCATAGGCCTTGGTGGCGGATTCAATTGGTAACCATGTCAATGATGAATGGTTTCGCCACCAATGACTTATAAAGAAAGACTTGGGTCTTCGTAATGCAATTTCATTGAGGCGAAGGGCTCCTTCGACTGATCGGAGGGTCGTCATCAAGCCCCAGGTCGAAAGTGATATGTACGACGAGAAATATTGCTACGACTCGGAAATAAAAGCGAAACCTCCCATTCGTCACAAAAATGAGCGAAGGTGAAAGTTTTGTTAATAGTGACCATAATAAATGCATAATTAATCCTAACTAACCTGTTTCCTCGGTACTAGTAAACATCCTTTCAAAATTTAAAAGGGTTTGAAATCCGGTAGAAAAGGGATATACGGACACGATGTAGAGGTGAGATGCAACATTTGTAGGGTATATAAAATGCAAAAAGCAGTAAAACCCTAACAAAGTAACTCTCTCCCAAAGTTTTCACCTACTAAACTTCCTTTCGATCAAGCCGACCAAACAAGGTAAAGCGCTCCTTAACTATACTCCAATTTCAAATATTTTTGTGTTTTTAGAAGGTGTCATGTCAACCAACAAAAAATTTGTGATAAAACAACAAAAGCACATTAACCGGGAGGAGCTTAAGCGTTCCTCTTGATTATCCCATTCAAAGAACACAAAATAATGCTAGAGTAAAATCAAGGGATATTTGATGCCCTGAAAATTATGTGAGCTTGTATATCACGCTTTCACCACTTCCAATCTTAGGATACCATTGCATCCTTTGATTTTAGAATTCCTCCGATATTATGAGGTACACATTTCTAGGTTCAACCCTTTTGGCCTAGCCAAGTGACAACATACATTGTTATGTGCAAAGCTTATGGGTTTGAACCATCCTTGGCAATGCTTAGGGTTTTGAATCCATACCGGGAGGAGATTGGTTGACCTTGGCCAAGAGGGTGAAAGGATGTGCCCATATTGATAGATAGACCTTTTACGAACATAAGGGCTGGAAAGGCAAGTTCTTTTATATTGAGACTACCATTATCCCTCACGGATACTACGCATTGTTAAACCGGACTTTCAATATGATGAGAAAAGGTTCACGATCCATTGCCTTATCTGTGAAGAAACCCATTGTATCGGCGTTTAGCTTGTCATCAATGTTGCCGGACCTTCCCTGAGCCAATCTGTTCATGGTGGCATTCTTTGAGAGATGGGAAGGGTCTCCGTTAGTACTGAGATAATTTGTGATGGAGAAAGTATGCATTTTAAATTAACATAAAAACAAAAACTTATCTTCTTGATATTTATCTTATACGCTTCTTTGTGCGAGATATGTCGCTCAGAATTTTGTTGTGGTGGAGGTGCCAAAGAGGTAAGCTTTCTTCAAAGAATCCCAAGAAACAAGCTATGGCGTGCTCCCCATCGGTGTCCATAAACAAAGGCGAGGTGGAAGCCCGTCCTGTCGATATTATATCTTCGCTCCTCCGTCAAAGGAACCCATAGATGTAGAAGATCGGTGGTGGAGAACATTCTTGACTCAGACGAACCGAGTCTCAGAAGGACCGCCGCCATCGTGGGACCCTCGGCATAGGTGAGAGGGTTCGAGCGGAAAAGGTGCTAGTGCTAAGGCTATGAAATCGATTCAAAAGAAACATTCTACCTACTCCCTCTCGAACTACCGTGAGGAAGAGTGCCGGGTAAAGCGTGGTATTTCCACCATCGAAGGGCCCGGTGATGACTCCATGGTAAACTTCTTACACGTGAAATAAAGTTAAATACCAAGGATCATATATTAATGAAACTTACTTTTGTTGTAGGACTTCACGATCGAAGGAGCTTCCTTCTCCCTAGCTTGTCACCAACTTATGAGCCATGTGATCCCATCCAAGTGGAAGGAGGTGATGAATAACATGTCCATAGAGGCTCATGATCTTCATGATAAAAGCTATGTTCGCGAGGGCATGCTTGACAACCAACCAATGCTAGGACAAAGGGAATTGCTCCAGCGCTCACCAAAGCTCGAGAAGAAATGGATACTATCTTTGGGGGAAGGTTAGAGATCAAAGTGTGCGGACACAGGAGAAAGTGTGAGGAAGCATTGGAGGATTTTGATAAGAATCCCTTGGTTCAAGATCTTAGGTGAGAATGAAAAGCTCAAGGTCGATTGGCATGGCGAGTGAGTCTGTGGTTAGCTGTCGAGGCTCTATGGTTGTTGGCTATAAGGAGGATATCATTCTTTCATCCAAGTGTGGAGGTCTCGAACAAGAGGTCAAGTTCTTTGGACCAAGAGATCAAGCTCGAGAAAGGTAGATGGCTTTGAACCTCCGTCGAAGATCTTTGAAGAAGGACGGGGTGGACACAGTAACCAAAGTGATCCCTATATTGCTATGGAACTTTACCATAGCGATGATGTGGGATTGCCATTGGGAATGTGGTGAATCTTGCCATTTTCATGGTAAGTGTACCACTTTGGAGGAGGTGGCGGCGGGGAACCCGGTGGTCTTGGAGAAAATTCCGTGTTAGGGCAACTCATGAAAAAGAATATGATGATGCACGGTAATCACTTAAGCGCTTTAGAGTTCCTTTCCTTGCAGGATGTGACGAAGGACCCGGCGGCCTCGATTGAGGATCGCTAGCCAAGAAGCCAAGGAAAGTCGACCTCCTTCTCCTCAAGAGGACTCCATCACCCAGGGTTCCATCTCCAGTTGGTGATCCCACTCCTCCAAGGTTTAAAGAAGGCAACCATGTGGTTGTAATTTGATCCCAGGTGGTATGTACCTGTTTAAAACAATTATCGTGCTCCGTTCGGGCTTCGTGCACGATGTAACAATTTACTTATTGCATGTTGGTAGTAGGCTACGGCCTAAGACAATAGTTTATAATGTTGGATGTTTAAGGCTACGGCTGTTTTAGACTAGTAAAACTAGTCATAAATCTAGCAAACCACTAGGGCTCGAATTTTTCCATGTGTGTTTCTTCTTTTTACTTTTACTTGCGTAAAAATATTTTTACAACCTAAGGCGTATGGTAGATGCATAGCCTCATTGTGTGTAGTTACTTCACCAAGAATATTAGTCGTATAATTTATTTCTTGTGGATTATGACCAGCTCCGTCTTGATCCTTTAGGCGTGAAGGTTTGAAATACCTTAAGGCCATATAGGAAAGTTAATGTGAAGTTGAGATGGATGTTATGCATATGAGCAAGACATGTTGTTTAGTCTTTGTACATCCTTGACATTCAAACTTATAAAGCGACTTGGTGGGCAAATCTTTGTTGTATTGAGCGAAACAAGAGATTTGAGGAAATGTGTTATTATCATTAAGTGGGTAGGGAGGATTACATCATTTAAGAAATGAATACTAGGCCTACCATTAATGCTTCTTTCCCCAGTGAGAAGAATGCAAATACATTGATTGAAAGCAAATAAAATGTGTCCTTAGACATTGTAAGTTTCATCGTAGAACTTACGAAGAGTAGTGCCATTCGAGGTTCTATCAATAACGTCTCACCAAGGTTTCCGACTTGTAGCTCCGTTGCCATCGCTTCCTTAATAACGTAGGGTCCTTCCATATGGGTCCCAGTTTACCACAGTACTCGACTTTACTTGCGCTATTGAGTCGGAGGACATATTCCCTGGTTTGAAAGTCGAAGGCCTAACTCGCTTGTTATAGTACCTTTCAATCTTTGCTTGTGGATAGCCTCTCTAATGGAGCTATTTCTCTTCGTTCTTCAAGTAGGTCCAAGTTACTCACGAAGTCTTTCTTAGATTATCTGGCTTGATTCATGACCCTTCTGTTTGACACTTACTTACGAAGGGATGCGACTTCCGTGCCATATGTCAAGTAAGGCTGAAGGCGTTTCTCCATGACTTGACTTTGTGTCGTTCTATGTGCCCAGTACTTGAGGTAGTTCATCTACCCAACCGTGATATTTGTATCCGACGCCGTTCTATTCCTTGTATGATGTCTCTGTTGGTAACTTCTACTTGACCGTTACCTTGAGGATGGTAAGAGTGAAGGATTGTCCGATATTGACCCACAAAATCTTGGGAATACCCTTGACAGCGCTTCCCATTATACGAAATGATGATGTGAGGTACTCGAACCGACGGATAATGTGTTCCCACAAAATTTTTCCATGTGTCTTCTGTGATGGATGCCAAAGGCTTCGCTTCCGCCCATTTAGTGAAGTAATCGATGGCTACGACCAAGAACTTTACTCCTCCGAGCAACGAGCGAGAGGGCCTCGATATCTATCCCCCATTGGTGAAGGGCCATGCGGACGTTGAAGTCATATCTTGCTTTGGTAGCCTTGGGACTCTTGAGTGAACTTGACATGCTTCACGCTTACGAATGATGTCGAGCGGGTCTACGCATGCATCGAAGGCGGTAATATCCGACCCCGTGACTTTGGAGACAACGGGCGGGGTCTGCGTGAAGTCAGCGGGATCCTTCATGCACTTCTTGGATGATGTTGGCGCCTTGCCTTGGCACTAGCGAGCCAAGGGATAGAAAAGATCTTACGTATAAGTAATTTCCCATGATCTGTCTTGTGGTGCTTTGATGCGCCTTCGAGCCAACCGGATCCTCAGGCGTTATGCGCTTATTAGATATTCTCTAATTGAGTCATCGATTCGATTCTTCCTCGATATTCGTCGGACACCTCATTTGAGCGATGGACCTATCGCCAATACTTGACCAAAACTTCCTTTGTTAAATGAGCAAATGCCATTGATGCGGTTGCTAAGTGCATCCGCCTTCTTGTTTTCGTTTCTTGAACATGCTCTATGTTGTAAGATGTGAACCCTTCGTGCATTTCTTTGGCCTTATCCGGATATTGCTTGATCACGAGGTTGTCTCGCCTCGTAGGAGCCTTTTATACGGTTGGCCACTAGTTGTGAGTCAACAAAAATAGCCAAGTCTTCTACTTCCATATCTTTGTGATCGGAACCGCTAACAAGGCTTCGTACTCAAACTTGTTGTTCGTAGCATCAATTGAAGCGAAGTGCGTAAGTGTATTCCTTCCTTTGGGATCAGCGAGCATGAGACACTGCACGGAACCATCGGATGGAGGCTCTGTCGATATAAAGTTTCCACCCTTGATTGCCTTAGCGGGCTCCTTTTCAACAACCTTTTGTCATGTTTCGTTTGGAGGTGTTTACGCTAAAAAGTGCGCCAATATTTGCCCTTTTACCGAGCTCACCTTTGTATTCAATATCATGTTCTCTAGCTCGATAGCCCATTTAGCTATCCTTCGATTTCTCCGGCTTTGAAAGTATCACCTTAATTGGCTTGTCGGTGAAATGCGGTTATGGGGTGAGCTTGAAAGTACCTTGAAGGCGTCTCATGACATGAACTAAAGCCGAATTAGCTTCTCCAATCTTTGGGTAATTTAGCTCGACTCCTGTAGTACCCCTACTTGAAGTATATGGGATTTGCTTCTTCCCCTTCTGCCGATAACACAGCGATGCTTCGAAGAAGATGCAATATACATGAACAACACTTAGCCTTTGATTGGGGCCGTAAGTGTAGGTAGAATAACCATGAATTCCTTGAGCTTTTGAAAGGCATGTACGCATCTATGCTCCATTGGAGCGTCTTTTGTCCGTGCATCCTTTGAGTGTTTTGAAGAGCGGCAAAGATGCATGCACCCTTTGACAAGAACTCTTGAGAAACGCTAGCTTTCGTTAAGACTTTGCACTTCCTTTAGGGACTTAGGAGGCTGCAAATCTGTGATGGCTTTGACTTTGAAGGATTGGCCTTAATACCTTGGTGATCGGATGCCCAAGAATTGTCCTTCTTCCACAAAGGAACACTTCTTGGGATTTAACTTCATATTGATGGCGCGAAGGCGATCGAAGGTTTCCTTGATGTCGGAAGCATATCTTCCTCGATCTACTCTTAATGACCATATCATCTCGTAGGCCTCGATTCCTACCTATTTTTTTGTGGAAGGCTTTGTCCATGTCGTTGGTAGGTGCTTTGCATTTTCAAACCAAAGGCATCTTTTGTAACAATAACGCCTTTTCCGTAAAAAGGCATCTTCTCTTCTCTTCTTGACCATTTGTATCGATGGTAACCTTTATAAGCGTCTAGAAACACTTTAGTGAAACCACGGCGAGGATTCCACCTTCCAATCAATCTACGGAAGAGGTAGCGATCCTTCAGACGAGCTTTGTTAATGTCGATAAAATCTCACATTCTCCATCCTCCGTCATGCTTTTGACCATCACGGATTAGCCACTCAAGTTTGATACTTCACCTCTCGGTATACTCTTTGCTCTGAGTTCGTCCACTTATTTGCATGCGGCATTTCTTTCGAGCTAGACTTGACGCTTTTGTTTGATGGGTTCAATATGTTTGAACTCATTGAGCTTGTGTTCGATGCCGAAGGGCTTTCCGTCTATGGTGAGAGTTACGGGACCCCGTCATGTCGAGAATAGGTCCATGCGAAGACATCGCATTATACGAGTACCTTTTCAATTACGCTTTAAGGAGGTTGGAAGTTGCTTTCGATTACTCTATGCGATCGGGTGAGATCATTTACCACGATCGTTCTTGATTAGCATGGCGAGAACATCTTCGAAAGTTCCTCCAAAACTGTTTAACCCTCTTGCTTTACATGGTAGACTCCTTCACCTTATAGTGGAGAAAACCGTTCCAATGCGAAGGTGTTTGGAATTTGATCACGGCATGTATGGTTGAGACAACGATGCCTATCTTACGCATTCTTTTCTCTCCTATCAATAGGTTGTAGGAGATTCCGACCTTACAATCGTGAAACCGAGTTTCATTCTTTTAGCCTCCCTTCTCAATCGTAACCTCTAGAGGACTTCTCCCAAGGGCCATGAGTGTTCCCTAAGAACCTACTAAGGGTACCTTTGAATCTACTCTATTTGACCTTATTGAAGGTTTGAGCTTTAGGAAACATCGTTCGTAGATAACCCGCGAGAGCTACCTGATCAAGGTAGGCTCTGTTTACTTCTCTGTTGGAGATCAAGACTTTGATGACCACGGGGTCATTTGAAAGAACTTTCCACGTGATTGAAGGAAAGTGACATCTCTACTCCATGCAAGGCTTCCTCTGCTTCCTTCTCTTTGAACGAGTCTTCTTTATAAACCATAAGGATGGGTGCTTGACAGGTATGGTATCTTTCCCCATTTGTGTGTGAAGGCTTTTCTTTGCCTCTCTTTATACCCTTCACCAAATGTCCCAATTGGCCGAGACTTCATGGCCTCTTCTATACCTCTTTTGAGTTCTCGGCGGTGATTGGTGTCGTGGCCGTAATCGTCGGAAATAGCAAAACTTGGAAGTGTCTCTAGGTCTCCACTTTGTTTGCCAGCGAGGAGGAGGATTAAAGGCCTTGTGACCTTTTGTGGCAGTATCTCCCTTGGGATTTGGACAGTTAGCCGGGAGGCCATGGTTGATGTTTTGTGGTATGGAGTAAACTGTCCCTGCTCTTGTGTTTGTTCCTTGACCCTTCCCACGAAGGATGCTTGAGGCCTTGTTGTGATTTTCCTTGTTTCGGCGGAGCCCGTTGGTGGACACTTCTTTTGCTTGATCCGGTGTAAGCCTTTTCCACTAATCCTTTATAGGTTGCGGAAGATCGGTGGAAAGGAATTCAACCAAAGCTTCATTCCGTAGGCCATGTACGAAACACGAGATCTGGCGGTCTTCGTGCAAGCCCATTATCGCAAGGTGTCATCGGTGTATCTAGTAATGAAAGCCACAGTGCTCTCCTTCTCCTTACAGCTTGATGTTGTGCCTTTGTTAGTGCGTTCTTGTGAACTTTTACATTGGGTGAAATGTGACTGAACTTGGCTTTAAGATCATCCAAATTCACAATGCTACTGGTTTTGCCCGTTCCACCATATCTGACGAGTCTCGTGGGTGTATGTAAACATGTGACAAGCAACAGGCATTACCACCACGCATTCTAATAGCCCATTCGAACAAGTGTAAAAGTTATCCGGATCCCTTTTCCATCATAAGTACCAATATGTGCGGGCATTTTCAACCCATCGGGCAAAGGTAGTCTTCTATCCACCTTACGAAGGGTGTTGTGGAGCCCATGGGCTCCAAATAAGCGATTATAAGGTGGTATGTATGTAGGGGACATTGTATGGGTTATGATTTGGAGGTATTCCAACGATATTTTGATTAACATATTGGGGGTAGCGGTGGCATATAAGGTGGGTGACATCCCACGAGGATCGAAGGGTATACCATAGGTTGTCCATAGGGCATGCCCGTATGGTTGAGTAAAATTGGGGTTGTTAGCACTTGCCCGTTAGGTGGGGATAAACCCCGAGGGTAGATTGAGCACGAAAGGAGGGTACATACCATGAGGAGGAAGATTTCCTCCCTATTTAATTGAGGTGGATCGCCTTCTCGCCGGATCCGTGAGAAGGCTGCGGTGGAACATAGCAGATTCTTCCCGGATGAGCCGCCAAGAGTGGTGGCGGTTAACCTCCGTAGCCTCCTTGGTGACTCCTTCCATTGGAGCCTTCCATCGTTCCTTCCCTTCTTGTGGGAGCCGCTACGGATCATCTTGAAACCAACCGAGCCTTCAGCTGGGCCTCATTGCTCGAAGACCTTACCATAACCGGCGAGTAGCCCGGAGCCAAGGATCGAGTCTCCATTTCTAACTCTTCGTCATACTCATCGCTGAGTATTCTAACTCCTACGCATTTCCACATTCGGTCTTGCGTCCTTGAGCTCTCGATAAAGATTCTAATGCTTGATGTTAGCTTGACAAGCGGGTGATTACGGTTCGAGGTTAGCGAGGTTGAAGCATGATTGTTGGGAGTTATTTGAGGGTGAGATCGTGTGGTAAAAGTGGATGCGGTTATATTGGGAAGGTTGCTAGGACCATTGGCGGGATTGGTGTCAAGGTCGAGAAACCCGGGAGGGGTGTATCTTCTCTTCCTTGAGTCATGCCGTAAAACTAGCGAGAGTGATTGGTGGGTGTAAGTTTGGAATAACGAGACCAATAGTAGCGGGTCCACGGATGGCGCCAGCGATTGTACAATAAATCGTCACGACCGGGCCTTCGATGATGATCGAAGGGTATGAGGGTGATATGCTTGCGCCAAACTTGTAGTCAATCAACAAGAAATAATAGACACTTCATTAAGTGATTGCGGGGGTTGGGCCTGCGAACCACCTCGGCGTGTGAATAAGTATGTGATATGAGTTATGGATAATATGATGTATGTGAAATCGTGTTTAGTGAACATACCATTGAAATGACTTGTCCAACCTATTTATAGGTGATGAAAATAGCTTGGAGGCGTTAGCACGTTTAGGAGATCATGGGGCGTCCCCGATTTATGGTAACCACTAGGGCTTCATCCCACTATCTCGAGACTTGGCGGGAAGCTAAGGACATAGTGGGAACATGGGGAAGACCAAGTCAAGGTTCTTGTTTGTCTTGGCATCTTGAGAGAAGACACGAAGGGCATAGGCCTTGGTGGCGGATTCAAGCGGTAACCATGTCAATGATGAATGGTTTCATACCAATGACTTATAAAGAAATACTTGGGTCTTGTGCAATTTATTGAGGCCGAAGGGGTCCTTGACTGATTGGAGAATGCGTCATCGGTAAGCATCTAGGAAAGACTATCAAAGAGGTCTTTAAAGGGTTGTAACGTTAGGATTACGGTAGGGAAACAAAAGGTTTGGTGGGATAGGCTATTTAGTGGTGGAAGTAAAAAATCTCTATGTTACAAGCATACGAAGAATGGCGTTGCTAAGCCAAGACTCGACACTCTAAACTCTAGATAATGAAACAAACAAACATAAATTTAAAGGATAGATGTAGGATGGTGGCCGTCGTTTTTTTGAACACTCTATATTTTTTTTCTCTTTTCTATTTTTTTTGATTTTTTTTCATACACTTTTACTCTACCATCCTCTACGGTAACATCAAAATGATAGGGATTTATAGGCATCCTACACTTGAGTTTTATTACTCTAACACTAATTTGACCCAATTGAAAAGATAAAACACTTGGGGTGCGTTATTACGCAAATAAGGAATTTAACGTTCCCTTCCGGTCATTCATAAACTTTAACTTTTCCCATGAGTCCCGATCGTCCCAAAGCTGTTGATGAGTGTGTAAATACTCATCATTTTCGGGTCTATCTGACTAAAACGTTTAAAATGCTCAAAATGCATCAAAATCTTGAAAATATTCCAAAATTGCATTTTATATGTTTCAAATGCAAAATGTTCAAAATCGGATGAAAAATGAGCTAAGTTTGCATAATTGGCGAGTTCAGTTCCCCAAGTTTCAAAATTGTCGAAATAGTCCACAGCACATAATTTCAAAGAAAAATCACCAAGGTCCTTTTAAAATCATAACTTGTCATAATTTGTCCTTTGGTGAAAAATATCAAAAGTTTTGAGAAATTACAAAATTAGTCCTTCAAGTTTGAAATTTGGCAAAAATGGCCCTGAAATTTGAAAATGTCAAGTTTGGTCCTTGTACTTTTAGAGCTTGTCACTTGTAGTCCTTGGAGCAACTTTGATGAAATGGCGACCATGGTCCCTTGTTTTTGAATAGTTTTAAAATTATTGTGAACAACAAACTTAATTTTCACAAAATTTGTTAACCTTAAAACATAGTTAAAAACATATTTCGTATATTTCTTTTACACGGGAAAAGTAAATTATTTATTTGTTTGGGAAATTATGGTTTTCGTAATTAGTTCTTAACCCGAGGGCTATTCTTAGGGGAAAAAAAGAAAATAATCCACTAAAGCTCAAACGCCAAGGTTTGTTCGGTTGAAATTACAGTAGTAGGGGTGATAAACGGTCAAAAATCAAATTGGATTGGTCAAAATTGATCGGATCGAAATCGAACTAACCCAAAACCTTAGATCGAGGACCGGACCGAATGTAGCAGTCCGTCCGGTGGTCCGCCCAATCCAAAAAGCATAATAGTCAAGTTTTACGAAGACTGTCCGAACCGGACCGCATCAAAACCGAAATAACGAAAAATTCGCATCGAGACCGCATGCTGATCTTTCGGATCGATCATTTTTCACCGATTCGCTTTGTCCTTTCGGTCTCGATCGATTTTGAATCAATGATACTTAGCCTTAAACAATAGTAGCGAGCAATGTGTAAAATAGAGCATAAATACTGAGAGTAAAGTTCATTACGTAACATAATTTATCTAAAGAATAATGATAAGATCCCAAACCATCCATTCAATTTTCATCAAACGGTCGAGATGAAATAAAACAATAACAAACAAGGAGAAAACGCCATTTCATCTCCTTAATAAATGCGATTATGCATTCTCGATCTCATTAAATATGTCACCCATCTCTCATCAAAATCACACACATCCCACTTTATCTCTCATAAAAACACACCGAAAATATCCCGCCAAATTTCACGCTACCGTTTTCAATCTCGCTACCGGTTTAGATGAAGGTGAAGATGACGCTCCGATGTTGAATTCAAGGTGAGGTCAATGATTGTGGTTTTTTTGCTGTAAGGATCGGAATTTTTTTCCGTGAGGTAGTTGAATCACTTGAAACTTAGTTGAAGGTGAAGATGTGACTAAAGAAATTGACTTTTGATTGGAAATTTGAAGATGTGACTGAAGATGTGACTTAGTTTGAAGATGTGACTTAGTTCGCCTATTAAAGTCCAATATGAAGGAACAGTGTTTGTTGATCTGAAAGGTGAAGAAGTGTTTATATAAATTTGTTGAGGTGATCAAGACGCGACTTTTGTTTTTGAGAGGTTGCTTTTTAGAGAGAGGTACAATGGGGTATAAGAGTTTGTTATCATGAATATAAGTAAGAGAAAGATGTAATAATGTTACTGTAATAAGAAGAAGTTGTTTCAAGGAGATGTTGATATTTATAGGATTTTTACGAGAATCCCATGATTTATACGTAATCCCACGAGATTTATATGTAATCTCGATTTATACAAATCATGTGAATTTTTACGAATCCCGTGGATTATATGTAATCTCGTGATTATACGTAATCCCATGATTTATACGTAATCCCATGGATTTACACGTAATCCCATGGATTTACACAAATCACAAGTGAATTTTTACTTAATCTCGTGATTTTTCCTGACGAAAATTTTGAAAAAAAATTAGTCTTTTACTTAACTCTGGGTTTTTTTTATGAATCCCGGGATTTTTCCTGACGGAAATTTTAAAAAAATCGCTTTTTACTTAATCTCGCCGTGATTTTTTACTTAATCCCGCGATTTTTCCTGACGGAAATTTTCAAAAAAAAGTTCACGAAAGATATAAAAGTGCATATCAATGAAAGATAATTTTTTCTCGTCACATGATGTCAGATTTTTCAGAACAAGATTTACCGTCATAAAGATATTGCTTTTTAAAGCATGGAAATTTGGTTTTATATAATTATATTTCTACCATTTTCATAATTTTCGCTTTTATCTCATATATTGTACGAAAAGAAAACGATCGAGATCTTACGATTGCTTTTTAAATTAGATGTGTTTAGACACACACCCACAATATTACGGCCATGTTTTCTATCAGCCAGCGCCATTAACCCACTAGTGACCACCCCTTTAAATCCGACTACTTTGTCATGGATCTCCATCTCACGGTAAACCTTCCATGTCATTTTAGTTTTATTTTATTTGCAATATCTAGAATTGAGTGCAATTATTTAAAAAAATACAGAATGTTATTTAGGATAATGGTGTTTATTTAGAAGATTTATAACGATCGTCTTTTAAAGACTGACGATTTAACGCCACACCAATTTTGTTACTAAAGTTTTTAAGAAAGACTGAGTTCACCAAGTTTTCTAAAAGTTTTACAAAAGCTTTGATGCAATAGAAAAATATCTTCAAACGCTTTTAATAATGAAAAGTTTTACTGTTTCAACCCATCAGACGCTTCCATGATTGTGAATTTAGTCATATCGAATATGCTATTAAGTCACAATACCATATTCAACTTATAATTTGTCAATTTGAATTGTGTTTTTTACAATGGCAACTATCTATCGAATATTTACATCACAAATGCATCTCATATATCTTAAGAAGGATTTGAATCTACACTCTTCGATCGAGAAACCTTCACACAATACGAGATATTATTTGTACATGCCATTCGTTAGGTTGGCAACATGTTAATAATTGGTAACCCGAACCGCCCACAAACAACTCGACTTTCCTTAATATCTACGTCGCTTTTTATTAGATTTTATATATATGCCAACAATGATTCTAAGGTCGTGAGTGTGCCACGCCATTTTTCTCTATTCGACGACAACCTAATGCCACAATGGTGACCTAGTTTATTTTATTTTATTTTTTAAAATTCACTTAATGCAACGTTGATAACGCCACACGCTGCTGCTCGGGTCAAAGGAACTTCATTTTCTTCGAGCAAGTTTTATAACACCTTAGGCAAAGTGAACCTAATCGCAGTAGTGTAGTATTAGGTAAGCCACGTATTGATATCGCTCTCTGGGAATAGGAATGCTAGTGAGAAGTTACTACGCTAAGGTGGGGTCGAGGAAGATTATTTTTATCTTTTATATTTTTTAGGAAAAGAAAGGTACGAATCTCTGGGTTTGATTTGGGGTTGGTATTTCACCGATTACTCTACTTATCTAATTATCTAATCTAAGGTGTATGTAGTCTATGTCTAATTATTGTGTGCTCGTGATGATGGTTTAAAGATGTGTTTACTTAGGTTTTATTACTCCTTAATTATCTCCTATTGATGGTTGAATTGTCACGCCCTTATTCTTAATCGCGCAGTGCGACTAAAGTCGTAGGGTATGCATTTGTCCCCAACTCTTGAACTTACCAAAGGGTCTCGCCTACAAAAACCTCTAGGAATTATAAACCTAACTCTAAGGCACTTTTTGATGGTTTAGCCTACAACCGCCTAAGTGTTATAGTCTAAGGTTCACAAAGATCAATCAAGCATTAATTACACAACGAATGACCTATCGCATTACTAGATCATTAACAATTAAGATAAGAGACAACCAATCAATATACAATAATTAAGTTTCATATTCCCTAAGCAAACACACAAGTAAATTAGCTTGACATGGAGAACATGCAAGCATACACACAAGTAATTGAAGACATAATTGAATTAATGAAGTAAAACACTTATCTTGATGTAAGATAGGGTTTAGAACCCTAAAATACCGTATAAGACAGCCTTGGTCTGCTTTAGGTTTTACCCAAAAGACTACACACTAAAACCGAAAAATTCGGATTCTATATATAAGATTACAATCGCGACGGCCACCTTATGATTTGTGACGCCGGTCGCCATTATTGTGGTTTCGCCTCGCCACGCATCTTGCGACGCGCCACCTTGTGCTTGCGACGCCGTCCCTTCGCCTCGACGCCGTCTCGATCAAATCTAGGTCGTCGAGTCATGACGACTCACTTTTTAAAGCCCGACACCGCCATTTGAAAATAAGCAATTTGGCCATCGGGTCACACAGAGTGCTCCGACGGCGTCAGTAGCTAAGCAGGACGCCGCCCCTTGTATTTCAAAGAACTGAGTGTCTCGATTCTCGACTTTGGCCATTTTCTTCAGATATCCGCGCTTTTCATTCAAATAAGTGCCATTCCAAGTAGCTTTGCCTTCAAAAGACCTAAAAGTGAAAAGGAACGATATTAAGTAATAATGGATACAAAAGTGATCAAATAAGGGCTTAAACGACCCTCAAAAGGTACATTTTAAAAGCTTATCAAATATCCCTACACTTGGTATTTGCTTGTCCTCAAGCAAATGTGCTTTTAGCCAATTAATTTATAAGTTGTGGGTCATGAAGCATTGGTTTAAAACAGTCCACAACACATATAAGCCCCGAAAAGTCATAACAAGCACGGAAATTACATACTAGCACTCACATGGGGTGTTTGTTAGATATTAGTTTTCACATACACATCATAACATTAACACAATGAGCACATAGATGGTTTAGAGAGAAAGAGGGATATTCTAGTAAGAGAAACTTGTAGAATATTAGATTACCAAAGAATATCCAACCTCTACCTTGCAAGGTAGAGGGTATTTATAGGTTACAAACTAAACGACCTCCCGACAAACTCTCATGGATCGTGGATACAATGGTAAAGACCCGCCCTTCCTCCACGGTGTTGCACTAAACTATTTTACGCCATCGACTAACTAAATAACTACATAAATATGTAACCAACGATAAGTCTACGAGCTAACATATGCTAGATAATAGTTCAGTGACCGACTCTTCAATATCGGAATTTTCTAATTCCTAACAATCTCCCCAAGTGGAGGTCACCCCATGTTTTACATTTCAAAACCTAGCATTCTATTCTTGACTTTGTTCTTGAGCTCAGACATTAATACTTCAACTTCGCAATCTTAGCGCATAAGTAGTGCAACTTCAAAGTCTCGTGATAGATTTGTACTTTAGTGGAGGTCATTAATGATCCATGAGATAATAATTACGAGCCATCTTTGAGATCATCACTATCAAAATCTCTCGATACATCCTTTGTGGTGTTGGTAAATGTGATGTTGTGACTTTAGGACCGACATGCTCACATTCGATCATGATATCTTCTTATCGTAGTAATGAAGCTTTAGTTGATTCATGATATTGGCGCAGCAGTAGCGTAAGCATGGAGTGAAAATATCGTAGTCATTGATGTACTAATCATGATTTCTTTTGAGATGAATGTGTAAGTGAGCATGCGGCTATGGATCGATCGCTTCATTCGATCAACAAACGCGGGTGTACCGCATACAACAGCTAGCAATAAATCGCATGAAAGTGTCTTTGATCACTTTCGCTGAATCGAGGTACACGCCCACGGTTGCCCCCGCTGATCAAGACATGTACCGCCTCGTGATCGTATAATTCAAGAATTTCTTGATGTGGTTTCGCACTGCTCTAGCTGTTCTCAAACCGAACATCTCAAAGAAGACAACACGGAGTGAGTGAACCAAATAATTTTAAGTCCACCGATTGATGAAAAGAGATTTGAAAAAATCGTATTGCTCAATAGAAATTGTTTTTGCAATACAACGAAGGTTTTGTTGAAAATCAATTATCAATCATAAAACACCTTTGGTTTGAAAATGAGCACACGGTCGATGTGCTAAAGAAAGGAGTTTTAAGCACAAAGACCGGTTTTTCAAAGGTATCCGCCAATCCATAACTCGAACCAAGATTGATTCAAGAGATTGAATCGCCCATTGTTTTTGCTCGCTTGTCACATGGTTGATCTATATAATAGATCTCACATGCCACCTACCAGAGCTTGTTTGATGTTGGCTCCGTAAGGCTTTCCATCTTCATAGTGAATATGTATTCACATCACTCGATGTTCCGCAATACCACAAGGATAATGCGAGGACTCAAGATATAATCTCTTCCACATTGTGTGAAACAGAGAGTCTTCATTGAAAGTGTCCTAATGAGATTTATTGATGATCTCGTGGCTCTAGACTCAATTTGTGCATATTTGGATCATGTGCCGAGACTCAGGAGAGGGTCTCCTCTTCAATATCAACAATATCTAAGAGAAAGTCGATAGATAATGTCGGTTCCCCGAGAATGAAACAAGTCCTTTAAGAGGAACTTGAGTGGTTTGAAAGTTGAAGGCAAGGCCACCGGGTCTATGACGCCTTGTCTTCAATACCGATGTTACCATCAAGAGTATATGAATTGAACCCGTTTCGCCTCTAAGGTTGAATAAATGGAGGGCTATTTGTTTTCACCCTTTCCTCATTCAATTCTTTTTAATTCTTCAACCCTTCAAGCTTACCGAGACTTCATAGCTAGAACCTTGTTGGGTTTATTCCAAGATTAGCTCGCCTTAGTCCGCACTCTTCCCATATCTCATTTTTCTCCTTTTATCATCATACCTAAGGACTTCTACACTAACTAGTGGATTGTCCTCGGTAGATCCCTCCTGCTCGCGCATCATGGGAACACATACCTAACCTTATCATCCTTATATCACCGTACATAAAGTAAAGTTGGTCGGTCTATTTGGTATTGTTCATCCGCCATTGGAACCATTTGAAAACCATTTGAAAATCAATTCGTATACTTGTGATATATTATCAAAGCATTTTGTACCGAATTGTTTTTGATATTTTTAGAATAAGTGCTCCCTCAACATGTGCATCAAATGTTTGAAATCGCTTTGCACACGGAGGCAAGAGGAAGAATTAACTTTGAATACCATTTTCTAAAGGATATCAACATCACTTCCTTGATCAAGTCAAGTATATAAAACATTTCCGTAAAGGATGAGGTTTTCATAATTTGCTCCCTCAATATGTGCCTCGATATTTGAAAAAGAGTGTTTTGCACATATTGAGGGAACCCTTTAAGAGGTGCATTCAAGATCACCAAAGGAATAGAAGCTATATGATCAAGGTACCTTAGAAAACTTTAAAGTTGAATTTGCAAAGATTTAAGTGTTGTGTACTCGATGACTTGAATTTGCAAAGAGAGTTCTCCCCTTAATATATGCTTCGAGATTCAAAATTGTTTAGCACATTTAAGAGAGAAGTTTGCACAAAATTGGTCATCTTATCTTTTAACATCTTTCATATTTATATCACATTTTCTCCCCGATAAAAATCTTAAATCCTTTGAGATTTTGGATCTCAAGTGATTTAAATATGTATTAGGTAAAATATTTGTAGGAGAAAATGTGTCCGATTTTTATGATCACAACACGATGTTTCCTTTTAACAAGGGAAACCACAAGACAAATCCTAGCACTATTACATGATTTACGCTTGTTCATATTTAGTACACCACAAATTACACATATTAAAAAGAACACTACATAAACCGCTCCCAAGATGTCTTCATTCACCCTCCTCAAGAAGTTTGTAGTGACCATCACGAAGCCTTCCACCAACAAAGCTTTCAAGGTCATGAAGATCCTTCGTGTCTTGAGTCTTCGCTCGATTGCAAAGAATGAAGTGTTCACATCTCTTCACGCCATCATCACCCAAAAATAGTTTTAACCCAAGATTTCATATCAATTTTGGCCTCTTTCACTCGTGTCAAGTTCTTCTTCGACCAATTTGAGCGCATCATCACTAAACTTGTAGAGTTCACATAGACGATAAGCATACGAGATCCATATCCGCGGTGAAGATGACGGCTCTAGGGGTGTCAAGGACTTTGTATTCTCGATGAAATTCATGCCCGCTGCATTCCATAGTGGACTTGTAAGGTTGATCCCGGTTTGGTAGCTTTCAATGCTGTCGAAAGTCCTCAACTCGCTTTGAATGACTAAGCCCCGATCCAAAGAGTGACAAATGCAGAGAGGGCCTTTTCTCACGGACAGTAAATGCTCAAGGTGTCCTTGAAGATTTAAGAGATAGAGATCTTCAAATCATTTGGCGTAAGATGTTCAAGTCGTTCTCTTCAATAGTATACACTTTGAAGTCTCGCTTTTAAGGACAATCTTCTTCAAGTACTCATATCCATAGATAGGGAAGATCTCTACACTAACAACACTTAAGATTTGCGCTTTGATCCGACATCATCAAGGCCTTTTATCGCCACCATGTCTTTCGATGTAGAACTTCTTCTTTTGAACCACCAAAGGAGAAATACCATAAGAAGCTGCAATATCATAATTTTGTTCTTCAACAGCCCTGCACTGATCAGAACCATCCGCTCAAGCCCCGATCGTAGTAGGTTGCGCTTTCATCTTTGATATTGATAGAGCAGTCTTCTTTCAAACAGAGCGAGCACACGATAGTCTAAGTCGCGATTGAAGAAGAATTTCACTCGAATGGTCATCCGACTGTGTTCACCACCAAGAGGAAGAGATTTGTTGACATTGAAGTGATCGATTTGATCACCGACTTGGTCATTCAAAGATCTTATGGCATTCTTCCATCCGATATTGAAGATGATTTGCATCCGAGTGGAAGACTTTGACAATTTCGTAAGCTTGTCCTTCAAGATCTCTTGGTGTTATGGATGAGATACTCTTCCGCTCACAAAACCATCTAATGAAACTTCCCATATCACCAAAGATAGTGTAGAAGAGAGTCTTCACCGAACTGTAATTATTGGTGATAACCGACGCCCAATTGTTGTCGAATCATAGAGTCGACTGGATGGTCCATGGGTTCGGAGAAGGAGGTCTATCTTCCACAATGCGCCTTTGAATCAGGCTCTCAAGGTGCAACTCGATGTACTAGTGCGATTCCCACCATGTAAGTATCAAACCGCCTTCCGAGGGCTTAGGAATATGCTTTGTAGATGCATCATCTTCATCTCGGTCTCGAGTCCGCCATGACATGCGACTCTTCGCTAACCATTTGATCATCGTGAATAGAGGTGGATGCGGATGTGAACCTTGAATCAACCGTCGTCCGTGCAGCAGATTTCTTCCGAGTACTGCTCTTTTGTAGGATCCGATTGATTGGAAGGTTTTGCGGTGATGATGGTGGTTGTGATGGAGGTGTGTTGTTGTAGAAGGATTACCACCCGTGTTCCAAATACTTCGCTGGTGGGGAAGGGAGGAGGATCTTTACGATCCTTCATCAATGCTTCCATCACAATTGTTCTCCTTTTCTTTTAGCTTCTTTTCCCGACGCCAATCTTAAACCGCTCATAATTGTCGAACTTAATGGATTCTTCAAGTGCCTCATAGAGTTTCTTAACCTCATGCTTGTCTTCTTCAAATTTCATACATCCTTTCAAACAGAGTCGCCTCATATCGGTGATAGGGAGGTCCTTGAATCGCCTAAGAAGTGGAGCCCATAGCCCATTCCACAAAGATCCTTGACTTCTCCTTCAATAGCGGCAAGAACCCTTCATTGAAGTTGAGGTGCTCCAATCTATAGACACGATCCACCAAAGAATCAACAGATTTAGGAAGTTGCCTTCTAGAGCTTCTATCCTTTTATGGCTTTATCCAAGAGTTGATCGAGGTGAGAATCTGGAGGGAAGTCGTGGAGCCACCTCATCCGCAATTGTAATGACAGTTCGTGGGGTTGGTGACGATGTTGGTGGTGTTTGTACGCTTGATCGAGTAGGTGTGGAGGTGGAAGTGCAGTGATAGTGAGGATGTCGACATTGGAGGAATAGTTGACGATCTTGTCAATGTCGACAAGATACATGGATTGTGCAAGATCTAAGGATTTGTCATTAATGAATTGATCACCAAAAGAGAAATCAGATCAAGATTCTTAAGTGAGGATGAGAGTTAGTAGACGATTTGGTTCATCCATCTTCAAGGTCTCATCGATCTTGTCTCAAGGTTCTCCCGCGAGCCTTTTGCAACAGAGCATCAACATTCTGCCGATTGAGTCTCACTAAGTGTAGGAGTTTCCTTAAATGTTTCTGCACTTTGTCCACCTGCATTGTTCTTTGCATGAGATGATTCTGCTCTTCTCTTTAGCTCATATTGATTTGTGGTGCTTGATGGAGATGATGAGATAGTTAAAAGCATGCGAGCAGTTTTGTTCAGCTTTCAACACTTGCAACCCCTTTACCCTTGTCATGTGTAATTGGGGTTGTTTGTCGAGGTAGTTGAACGGGTTCTCTTAACACAATTCCACCCACCGGAGCTTTCACATTCTCGACTTTCTAGGCTTCACTGAATTCCAAGTTGCAGATCAAGATCATCTTCATCGCTAACCCGTAACATTCCTTGGTGTCTCGTTGTTCTCACCAATTTCCTTTTCCACTTTCTTCCTTTTACTTTCTCGCTTCTTGGTTGTGGGTCTCGAATGTTGTGACCTTTCAAGTCTCTTTTTAGGAAGAGAGGCATAGGATGCTTGTGAGGTCGACTTGATGGGAGCATTTGGTTGTAGAGAGAGGAGTGACATCACAGAGGATCCGTAGCTCTTTTCTTGTATTGCTTGAAGTAGTCCTTCTTCTTGATATCTTCCGTGAGAAGACAATCGTGAATTGGCAATCCAAATATTTCATTATCCATACCTCTAGGAACATATTTCAGGTTTCCTAAAACATATTCATCTTCTGCATTGTGTAGAGTTGATTCACTTCTAGGATTGAATTTGTGTGTTTGTTGTAAGTACTGGATAACAAGCTTAAAAAATCTGATGCTGGGAATTACAAGCTTGTTCTGTTTCTTTCGACCTTGAGCATTGTTCTGGAAGTAGGTTCTATCAGATATGAATGTGTTCATTGATAAAGAGAATTCTTCCCAAATACGATCTGAGACATTCACATCAACCCTATTAACGATTCCCCATAGGATTTGTAAGATAGGAATTCTCACTTTATCGAACCTCAAGTTTTCCCGATAAGCACAAGTTAAGAATGGTTGTAATAGCTCTGTGGTTGATATATGTGTCCGTGATGACGTCGGATGCTCTTGAGATATCGCTCGATAACCCAACCCAATTAGAAAGACAATCGATCACAAGACCAGTGGAGATTCGTAACTAAAGTCGTGGTTACATGGGTGATTCCAAGAGCCTTGCTTAGAATATCAGAATCAATTGTGAACTCCCTATCATCCAGTTTGCAAGAGTATTGTGTTGTGATTTTGTCCCATTGAACGGTGTTCCAGAATTGTTGAATGTAAATGGTCGGAATTGAGCATTGCTTGGTAATTGCTCCGAAGAAGTTTGTGTTTTTGAGGATGTCAATAGAAACTTTGAGTATCGGATTTTGTTGAAGCCTTTGTAGGTCCACATAACAATTGCTTTTTCCAATAACTGCCCATTGACTCGGAAGGATTTCTTCGTCGAGAGAACTTTGATGATGCCAAGGGGTAACACTTTTCTCGATTGAACTTGCCATTGATGTTCGAGTAATCATACAATCAACAAGAATGAATGGGAACAAAGTTAGATGATAAATGATAAGTGAGACAACATTGAGAGCACCCTTATGACATAAACACATAGAAGTAGTAACTCGTAGGAGTCCCCAAAACACATACAGAGAAAGATTGAGGGCATAGATTTCAAATATATGACAACTTTCAAATATATGACAACTTTCATAATTGAGATATTTCAATGAAGTATAATCTTACGTATAAATAATCACATGACGAGCTTATAAGTGGATTAATAGCAAAAGAGCGCATTGCAGTGGATCATGACATGAGCCAAGACACACATGTAGAAGTGATATAACAATATGTATGAGGCAAAAGTAACATTTGGTCGTCGTGAGAGAAACCAAGTACCTTTTGCCTAAACAGAGATGTCATAACAGACACATAGAGTATGTTGACTCAACAAGTCGAATTAGGAGATCCTAAGTATTGTGAGAATGAGATCAATTTTGCACTAAATCTCTTGTACATTTTAATAACCCTCGACCCTAAGACTAATTCTCAACATGAAAGTGAACAATGTTGCTAACTTGTAAGGACAAGTCGCCATCACTAGTACCACGCATAAGTCGCTAATAGTTTAGCTCTCTAAGTCGCTATGCTAATTCGCTAACTTGTAGAGACAAGTCGCCATGAACAAGAATAAAACCAAGTCGCTACAAATCGTTAACTAAGTCGCTAGGTTACTAATTCGCTAACTTGTGAAGACAAGTCGCCATGAACAAAGAATACAACCAAGTCGCTACAAATTTGTTAACTAAGTCGCTAATGTTACTAATTCGCTAACTTGTAAAGACAAGTCACGACTACTAACTCGCTAACCAAGTCGCTAGAATAGAATAAACTAATTCGCTACAAAACATAGTCGCTATTATGAGCGCTTAACTCGCCATGAAGAACATACAAGCTAAGTCGCTACCAAGAACATGTTAACTCGCCAACAAGAACACTCATAATCGTAAATCCAACAACCCAATCCGTTAACCATTCATCATCGATCAATAAGACAAATTACCAAGCAATCAAGATAATATATTCCAAACAATTTGAACACATTCAATCATCATACAAGCAACAAATACACGATTTCATGACAAATCGAACCTAGCGGAGTCACAAATCACGAGCTCGAAAGGATCCGGATAAGAAGACAAGTTAGATACTTAACACAAACGCTAAGAGAACTAAAATACGAGAGATTCGAGACAACCCACTTACTAAGTCGCTAGTATGAGCAATTTGTCGAGAGAGAAAAAACGAGGAAAAAAACTTATTTGAGAAAACAATGGTAAGTCGCTAGGGTATAGAAACCATTTTGGCAATTTGACACATTTGGTCCTTGTGGTTCTAGAAATGAAGTGATATAAGTCGCTAGTGCAACACAACTTTAAATGTGACAAGTTTGGTCCCTATGGTTTATGGTTTTGATGAACGAGTGGTAAGTCGCTAACACGGATTATAGACTAAGTCTCTAGCATAGATTATCACAATGATCACCATGAATCAATTAAACATTTAGTAAAATAAGCATTTAACGGAACTTAATACATAGGAACACAATGAAAACACATGAGCAAGATACAACCACAACCTATAACCGAGAGAAACACCACAACCGCTAGTCACACAAGCAAGACACAACCACAACATACAAATGAGCAAACATCATAACCAAAGACAGACGCCAATGGCAAATAAAACTAATACAAAATCTCCCTCAATCAATGTCATCAAAGACCATTGATTGATATTAACCAATCCCATTATAAAATAAGAATATATCATTTGTTCGAACTTCATCTATGATCCCTGCCATTATTGAATGACATTTCTAGGACCGTAGATGTTATCGATAACAAGGAATGTATTCTTTATTAGATTGAGAAAATGATAAGATTTTGAATTAAAGAAATGAAAAATGGTAAAATGATAACAATTTTTTTTTTTTTTTTTTTTTTTTTTAAAGATTTATTTATACATATATAAAAGAGCGAGTCCCGATTCAAGATGAATGGGAGTCAAAGTAAGAAGTACATCAACTCGCAAGCTATAGCTCCCGAATGAGCTATGTTCATTTCGAGGAAACCAAGTCATGAAGTTCCCGATCGAGTTGAGCATTGTACCTAAAAGATCGAGAGCACATTGTGCTTGAAGCACATGTAGACTTGTACATAGAAGGGTTAGTGACATGTTTAATCTCACATTTGGATGCATCACAAGATAACACGACGCATCATTAATGGGGATCCTATTAGGTTCAACATTCTTGAAAAGTTTACCAGTGGGAATCCACTGAGGCATGATCTAGGATGTAAGTTCGCTTAAGTCCTCAGAACTTAAAAATCCGCCATGGGAATCCATTTGAAACCACAGCTAGTTGACCTAAATGAGTGCATAGCCTTGTTTTGACTATTTGTCCTTTGTGATCGAGAATTTTTAGGGATTGATCGTCAAATGATGTTTTCATCGAGAGCTAGTTAAACTTATTGCATTTCGATCCGTGAGAGTTGACTATAAGTCCTATGTTCGAGATTCATCATATCCGAACTAGGCAATGAAGTGACCGGTTTTGACAAAATGTATATATTATCAACTTGGGATGTAAGCTTAGATTTCAATGGTTTAGCTCTTTCGCACTCTAAAGGCATTAGGTTGTTTAATAACTGCTCGCTTTAAGTGGTTCGTAACATTTGACTTTCCTAAAGTCAAGGTTTTTCAAACTTAGTGTTCATCCTATTTCCAACATACTTCCGTAGCTCATTTTTAGGGCAACAATATTGAAGCTCTTATCCCGAATTTGTGCTTTGAGGTCATCAATGTCTTTCATCAAGAGGTTAGATTGATTGACTAACTTAGAGTTTGTTTCCTCAAGGTTCTTTCTTAAATGCTCATTTTCTCTGAAGGTTGGACACACATAGAGCTAGTTCGTAATTTCTAGATTCTAGTGCATCACTCATCTCATGACAAATATATTTCGGCTTCAAAGAAGTGATTTCGATTACCAATGATCAATCTTTGTCCCTAACTGGATTTTAATTGATTAATTTCAAAAATTCTCTAAATTCGGAAGTTCTTGATTAGTACACGTTTGTTCGCATAAAACATTTCATCTTTTGTTGTATTTCAATTTGCAATGAGATACGTTGTTTTTCAAGAATTGAAAATTTGTTTGAAAGCTCATCATATACCCTTTTTCAATCATGTTACTTGCATTAGATTCGTGCAAAACAAAGACCGATTCCACATTGTTATGTTCGAGTAAGAGTCATGTACCTTTTATGAGAACTGTGTGATCGATAAGTGTACCTTATTGATTGATACCTTTTCTCGACTCGAGACTTTGATATCGCGTCGTTTTCTTCATCCTTTTCCATCACAACCGAGATTTCGCAATCGCTGTCTTCACCGGTTCAACTGAATGAAGCATGACACGTCATCATTGCTCCATGGAAACTCTTGGCACTCATTCAATTCATTCAAATTTTGTTATTCTCATTAGCAACTTCCTTGATGTATGTTTCCATATTATTCATAAGTTGAATAAATGAGTTTCGAACTCATGAATTTCCATTCCCGTGTTTCTTGAACGATATTCCACCATGATATCATCAAAACTGAGGAGTATTCTTCCTGATAAGTGGTCAAATTGATTGATGATGGTTTGGAGAGCAAGATGAGAATCATCGCTGAAAACTTTTCTTTGGTAATTTGAAGCCTCAATCGCTCTAAGTTCAAGAAACAGCTTCTTGTCAAAGTGGGAAAATCCTCGACGAAGGATGGCACAACTTGTTCGATCCATGGTTGTAGATAAGAGTAATTTGAGAAGTCGATCGAGATGTTGAAACGGCCACGGTGCATTCCATATTCTTAGCATCATTTGTAGACATTAAGAGTGACTTATTTGAGTTGTTCGATTAATCGACATCGAATCATTAAGTGTATGGCATTCGATAAGCATTCTGCTTCACTATTCTCGGTCAGGTCATAGAGAGCAAGTACTTTGGTGATTAAAGGATCCGTGATGACCGACATTGTGTTATTATGAATTACCCCAAGTCTCTAGAGATTTAGAACCAACTCGCTACCAACTAAATAGCAATAATCCCAAGTCGCTAGAAGATAATGCACCAAGTCGCTAACTCTTAATTCGCTACACCACTAAGTCGCTAGAGTCCCAAGTCGCTATACAAATGCAAGTCGCTATAGTAACTCGCTAAGCCTCAAGTTGCTAGCAAAATTTTGGCAAGAATTGCCACTCAAGTCGCTAAAGATACAAGTCGCTAAAGAGCAACTCGCTATGGACCAAGTCGCTACCACTGTCGCACCAGAGTGGAGAGTCCACTACTTGTATCAGAACTCGCTACGATCTAAGTCGCTAGGTCTAAAACTCAGAACTCGCTACAAATTTGTAAAGCAAGTCGCTACGAAGAAAGTAATCCGTGAGTTAAGTCGCTAGCAAGAAAACCACATAAACATCACTTTTCAATCCAAAACAACCCAACCAAGATGATTTAAGCTTACCAAATGAAAACCTACACACTTGTGATGATTCTAAACATAAAAGTACTAACAAAATCCAAACTTTAACACAAGAAATCAACCAAATGATGCAAAACCACTAAACTTTTTCAAACTCAAAACCACCTAAAACCACTAGAAACCAAAGATGTGCAAGATATGATCTAACCATGGCTCTTGATACCAATTGTTAGATATTAGTTTTTCACATACACATCATAACATTAACACAATGAGCACATAGATGGTTTTAGAGAGAGAGAGTGGGATATTCTAGTAAGAGAAACTTGTAGAATATTAGATTACTAAAGAATATCCAACCCCTACCTTGCAAGGTAGAGGGTATTTATAGGTTACAAACTAAACGACCTCCGACGCCCGTGGATCGTGGATACAGCTGGTAAAGACCCGTCCTTCCTCCACGGTGTTGCACTAAACTATTTTACGCCATCGACTAACTAAATAACTACATAAATATGTAACCAACGATAAGTCTACGAGCTAACTTATGCTAGATAATAGTTAAAGTGACCGACTCTTCAATATCGGAATTTTCTAATTCCTAACAAAGTTGTTTGATACCTCATCTCCCGGTGTATATGAAATATAACAAGTTGGAAATGGAAGATAAACACTCATTAACCGGTCCTAGTACATAGATTACCATAGGCTTGAGAATAGATCAAACCTCCATCGCCATGTAAGCGATTGTACAATAAATCGTACGACCAGCCTTCGGCGATGATCAAGGGTATGAGGGGTGATATGCTTGCGCCAAACTTGTAGTCAATCCGCAATAAGAAATAATAGACACTTCGTTATGATCGCGCAGGGTCGGGCCTCGCGAAACACCTCCCCGCGTGAATAAGTATGTGATATGAGTTATGGATAATATGATGTATGTGAAATATTGTGTTTAGTGAACATACCATTGAATGACTTGTCCAACCTATTTATAGGTGATGAAAATAGCTTGGAGAGCGTTAGCACACGCTAGGAGATCGCCGGGGCGCCCCCGATTTATGGTAACCGCTAGGTTTCATCCCCACTATCTCGCATCATGGGAAGCTAAGGACATGGGAACATGGGGAAGACCAAGTCAAGGTTCTTGTTTGTCTTGGCATCTTCAAGAGAAGACACCGGCGGCATAGGCCTTCACCGGCGGATTCCTAACTGTAACCATGTCAATGATGAATGGTTTTACGCCACCAATGACTTATAAAGAAAGACTTGGGTCTGTAATGCGGTCGGTCCGGTGTCTGGCCAATCAAAAAGCATAATAGTCAAGTTTTACGTAAGACTGTCCGAACGGACCGCATCAAAACGAAATAACGAAAAATTGATGCAGAGACCGGACCGTTGATCTTCGGATCGATCATTTTCGATCGATTCGGTTTGTCCTTTCGGTCTCGATCGATTTTGAATCGTGATACTTAGCCTTAAACAATAGTAGCGAGCAATGTGTAAAATAGAGCATAAATACTAGAGGTAAAGTTCATTCTGAACATAATTTATCTAAAAACAATCGTAAGATCCACCGTCCATTCAATTTTCATCAAACGGTGAGATGAAATAAAACAATAACAAACAAGGAGAAAACGTCATTTCATCTCCACTTAATAAATCAGTTATGCATTACGATCTCATTAAATATGTCCTCCATCTCTCGTAATCACGCATCCACTTTATCTCTCATAAAAACACGGAAAATATCCCTTGACCTCGCGCGGTTTACGAATCTCGCGCCTGGTTTAGATGAAGGTGAAGATGTGACGTTCGGATGTTGAATTGAAGGTGAGGTCGGTGGCGGTGGTTTTTGCGGTAAGTGATCGAATTTTTTCGGTGAGGTAGTTGAATCACTTGAAACTTAGTTGAAGGTGAAGATGTGACTAAAGAAATTGACTTTTTGATTGGAAATTTGAAGATGTGACTGAAGATGTGACTTAGTTTGAAGATGTGACTTAGTTCGTCTATTAAAGTCCAATATGAAGGAACAGTGTTTGTTGATCGGAAGGTGAAGAAGTGTTTATATAAATTTGTTGAGAAGTGGTGAAGATGTGACTTTTTGTTTGTTGAGAAGTGTTTTAGAGAGAGAGAGTACAAGTGGGGTATAAGAGTTTGTTATCATGAAATATAGTAAGAAAGATGTAATAATGTTCTGTAATAAGAAGAAGTTGGTTTGAAGGAGATGTTGATATTTATAGGGATTTTTACGAGAATCCGTGGGTTTATCTGAGAATCGTGAGATTTATCTGAGAATCTCTTGGGATTTATCTGAATCATGAGTGAATTTTTCTGAATCCCGTGGGATTATCTGAATCTCGTGGGATTATCTGAGAATCCCATAGGTTTATCTGAGAATCCCATGGGTTTACTGAATCCATGGGATTTACACAAATCACAAGTGAATTTTTACGAATCTGGTGGGATTTTTACGGACGAAAATTTTGAAAAAAATTAGTCTTTTCACGAATCCTGTGGGTTTTTATGAATCCGTGGGATTTTTACGAATGAAATTTTAAAAAAATCGTTTTTCTGAATCTCGTTGGATTTTTACGAATCCGTGGGATTTTACGGACGGAAATTTTGAAAAAAAGTTAGGTCGAAAGTATATAAAGTGCATATCGATAGAAAGATAATTTTTTTCTCGTCGCGATGTTGTATTTTTTGTAGCTTGAAGATTTACCGTTTGCAAGATATGTTGTTTTTTTAAAGAAGGTGGAAATTTGGTTTTTATAGAATTATATTTCTACCATTTCTTTGTTAATTTTTGCTTTTATCTCATATATTAGATGAAAAGAAAAAATGATTGAGATCTTATGATTTGTTTTTTAAATTAGATGTGTTTTGTATTACACACCTACAATATTACGGCCATGTTTTCTATCAGCCAGCGCCATTAACCCACTAGTGACCACCCCTTTAAATCCGACTACTTTGTCATGGATCTCCATCTCACGGTAAACCTTCCATGTCATTTTAGTTTTATTTTATTTGCAATATCTAGAATTGAGTGCAATTATTTAAAAAAAAATACAGAATGTTATTTAGGGATAATGGTGTTTATTTAGAGCATCTACAATGCATCAAGTCTTTAAAGACTTGATGCATTTAATGCTACACCAATTTGGTTACTAAAGCTTTTAGTAAAGACTTGGAGTTCACCAAGTCTTTCTAAAAAGCTTTACAAAAAGCTTTTGATGCAATAGTAAAAAATATCTTCAAATGCTTTTTGTAATAGTGAAAAGCTTTTACTTGTTTGACCCATTGTAGATGCTCTTATGATTGTGAATTTAGTCATATCGAATATGCTATTAAGTCACAATACCATATTCAACTTATAATTTGTCAATTTAGTTGTGTTTTTACAATGGCAACTATCTATCGAATATTTACATCACAAATGCATCTCATATATCTTAAGAAGGATTTGAATCTACACTCTTTTGGTGAAACCTTTCACACAACATGAGATATTATTGGTACAAGCCATTCGGTTAGGTTGGCAACATGTTAATAATTGGTAACCGAGCATACATGATCAATGACTTTCCTTAATATCTTCATGGGCTGTTTTTATTAGATTTTATATATATGCCAACAATGATTCTAAAGGTGTGAAATTTGTGCGCGTCATTTTCTCTATTCGACGACAACCTAGTTGCCCGATGGTGACCTAGTTTATTTTATTTTATTTTTTAAAATTCACTTAATGCAGCGTTGATAACGCTACAGCGTCGTTCGAGGTCGAAGGAACTTCATTTTCTTGAGCAAGTTTTATAACACCAGGCGTTGAACCTAATCGTTGTAGTGTAGTATTAGGGTAAGCCGGGTATTGATATCGTTCTCTGGGGAATAGGAATGCTAGTGAGAAGTTACTACGCTAAGGTTGGGGTTGAGGAAGATTATTTTTTATCTTTTTATATTTTTTAGGAAAGAAAGGTCGAATCTCGGGGTTTGGATTTGGGGTTGGTATTTCTCCGATTACTCTCTTATCTAATTATCTAATCTAAGGTGTATGTAGTCTATGTCTAATTATTGTGTGCTCGTATGATGGTTTAAAGATGTGTTTACTTAGGTTTTATTACTCCTTAATTATCTCCTATTGATGGTTGAATTGTCACGTCCTTATTCTTAATCGCGTTGTGTGACTAAAGTCGTAGGGTATGCATTTGTCCCTAACTCTTTGAACTTACCAAAGGGTCTCGTCTACAAAACCTCTAGGAATTATAAACTCTAACTCTAAGGCACTCTTTGGATGGTTTAGCCTACAAGCTGCTCTAAGTGTTATAGTCTAAGGTTCACAAAGATCAATCAAGCATTAATTACACAATGAATGACCTATCGCATTACTAGATCATTAACAATTAAGATAAGAGACAACCAATCAATATACAATAATTAAGTTTCATATTCACTAAGCAAACACACAAGTAAATTAGCGGGACATGGAGAACATGCAAGCATACACAAGTAATTGAAGACATAATTGAATTAATGAAGTAAAACACTTATCTTGATGTAAGATAGGGTTTAGAACCTAAAATCTTGTACAAGACGACCTTGGTTCGGTTTAGGGTTTTACTCCAAAGACTACACACTAAAGCGAAAAATTCGGATTCTATATATAAGATTACAATCGACGGCGTCGCTTATGATTTGTGGCGCCGTCGGGTCGCCATCGTTAGGGTTTCGTCTTGGCGCGTTAATCTTGCGGCGGCGTCACCTTGTGCTTGTGTGAGTCCCTTGATCTCGCGCCGTCTGGATCAAATCTAAATTTGTCATGCGAGTTGCGACGACCTACTCTTTTAAAACTGACACCGTCATTTGAAAATAAGCAATTTGGCCTTTGGCCGTCACGAAGATGCTGCTCGGCGTCGGATTAGCGATGGCGCGTCCCCTATATTTCGCTGACTTGAGTGTCTCGATTCTTGACTTTGGCCATTTTCTTCGTATATCCGCCTTTTCGTCCAAATAAGTGCCATTCGGCGGTTTGCCTTCAAGAGACCTAAAAAGTGAAAAGGCGATATTAAGTAATAATGGATACAAAAGTGATCAAATAAGGGCTTAAGCGACCCCAAAAGGTACATTTAAAAGCTTATCAAATATCCTACACTTGGTATTTGCTTGTCCTCAACAAATGTGCTTTTAATTAATTTATAAGTTAGGGTCATGAAGCATTGGTTTAAAACAGTCCACAACACATATAAGCCCAGTAAAAGTCATAACAAGCACGGAATTACATACTAGCACCTCGCATGGGGTGTTTGTTAGATATTAGTTTTCACATACACATCATAACATTAACACAATGAGCACATAGATGGTTTAGAGAGAAAGAGTGGGATATTCTAGTAAGAGAAACTTGTAGAATATTAGATTACCAAAGAACATCCAACCTCTACCTTGCAAGGTAGAGGGTATTTATAGGTTACAAACTAAGCGACCTCGACGGCTGTGGATCGGGGATACGGTGGGTAAAGACCGTCCTTCCTCCACGGTGTTGCACTAAACTATTTTACGCTCTTGACTAACTAAATAACTACATAAATATGTAACCAACGATAAGTCTCGAGCTAACTTATGCTAGATAATAGTTGGGGTGACCGACTCTTCAATCTTTGGAATTTTCTAATTCTAACAATCTCCCAAGGAGGTGCCCCATGTTTACATTTCAAAACCTAGCATTCTATTCTTGACTTTGTTCTTGAGCTCGTAGACATTAATACTTCAACCGCAATCTTAGTGCATAAGTAGTGCAACTTCAAAGTCTGCATAGATTTGTACTTTAGGGTGGAGGTCATTAATGATCCATGAGATAATAATTATGAGCCATCTTTTGAGATCATCGACTATCAAAATCTCGATACATCCTTTGTGGTGTTGGTAAAATGTGATGTTGTGACTTTAGGACCGACATGCTCACATTACGGATCATGATATCTTCTTATCGAGTAGCGGAAGCTTTAGTTGATTCATGATATAGGCGGCGTAGCGAAGCATGGAGTGAAAATATCGAGTCATTGATGCACTAATCATGATTTCTTTTGAGATGAATGTGTTAAGTGAGCATGCGGCTATGGATTGACCGCTTCATTACGATCATTTGCAAGCGTCGGGTGTACTGCATACAGCGATTAGCAATAAATCGCATGAAAGTGTCTTTGATCACTTCGTTGAATTGAGTACCACGACCCACGGTTCCCGTTGATCGATACATGTCTTGCTGTGATCGGTATAATTCGAAGAATTTCCTTGGCGGGGTTTCGCGAATTGTTCTATTTGTTCTCAAACCGGAACATCTCAAAGAAGACAACACGGAGTGAGTGAACCGGTAATTTTAAGTCCAGCGATTGATGAAAAGAGATTTGAAAAACAATCGTGTATTGCTCGATAGAAATTTTTTTGCAATACAGCGAAGGTTTTGTTGAAAATCAATTATCAATCATAAAAACACCTTTGGTTTGAAAAATGAGCACGCGGTCGATGTGCTAAAGAAAAGAGTTTTATGCAAAAGACCGGTTTTCAAAGTATCCGTCAATCCATAACACGAACCGAGATTGATTCAAGAGATTGAATCGCCCCATTGTTTCATTCGGTTGTCACATGGTTGATCTATAGAATAGATCTCACATGCCACCTACCGAGGAGCTTGTTTGATGTTGGCTCGAAGGCTTTCCATCTTCATAGTGAATATGTATTCACATCACTCGGATGTTACGGCAATACCACAAGGATAATCGTGGGACTCAAGATATAATCTCTCTTTCCACATTGTGTGAAGAAGAGAGTCTTCATTGAAAGTGTCCTAATGAGATTTATTGATGATCTCGTGGCTCTAGACTCAATTTGTGCATATTTGGATCATGTCTGGGAGACTAGGGAGAGGTCTCCTTCTTGATATCAACAATCTCTAAGAAAGTTGATAGATAATGTCGGTTCCCGTGAGAATGAAACAAGTCCTTTTAAGAGGAACTTGAGTGGTTTGGAAAGTTGAAGTGCGGTCGTCCTTTGGATCCATGGCGTCTTGTCTTCAATACCGATGTTACCATCGGTAGCATATGAATTGAACCGGTTTACGCCTAAGGTTGAATAAATGGAGGCTATTTGTTTCACCCTTTCCTCATTCAATTCTTTTAATTCTTCAACCCCTTGGTGCTTACCGAGACTTCATAGCTAGAACCTTGTTGGGTTTATTCGATTACTAGCTCGGTCTTAGTGCACTCTTCCCATATCTCATTTTCTCCTTTTATCATCATACCTAAGGACTTCTACACTAACTAGTGGATTGTCCTGGGTAGATCCCTCAGATTACGGCGGATCATGGGAACACATACCTAACCTTATCATCCTTATATCACCGTACATAAAGTAAAGTTGGTCGGTCTATTTGGTATTGTTCATACGCCATTGGAACCAATTGAAAACCATTTGAAAATCAATTCGGATACTTGTGATATATTATCAAAGCATTTTGTACCTTAATTGTTTTTGATATTTTAGAATAAGTGCTCCCCTCAACATGTGCATCAAATGTTTGAAATCGTTTTGCACACGGAGGCAAGAGGAAGAATTAACTTCTTTGAATACCATTTTCTAAAGGATATCAACATCACTTCCTTGATCAAGTCAAGTATATAAAACATTTCCGAGAAGGATGAGGTTTTCATAAATTTGCTCCCCTCAATATGTGCCTCGATATTTGAAAAGAGTGTTTTGCACATATTGGAGGAACTCCTAAGAGGTGCATTCAAGATCACCAAAGGAATAGAAGCCATATTATCAAGGTACCTTAGAAAACTTTAAAGTTGAATTTGCAAAGATTTAAGTGTTGTGTACCACGATGACTTGAATTTGCAAAGAGTTCTCCCCATAATATATGCTTGAGATTCGAAAATTGTTTAGCACATTTAAGAGAAGTTTGCACAAAATTGGTCATCTTATCTTTTAACATCTTTCATATTTATATCACATTTTCTCCCAGATCAAAATCTTAAATCCTTTGAGATTTTGGATCTCAAGTGAATTAAATATGTATTAGGTAAAATATTTGAAGGAGAAAAATGTGTCCGATTTTTATGATCACAACACAGATGTTTCCCTTTTTAACAAGGAAACCACGATACAAATCCTAGCACTATTACATGATTCTGATTGTTCATATTTAGTACACCACAAATTACACATATTAAAAGAACACTACATAAGCGCTTCGAAGATGTCTTCATTCGGTCCTCACGAAGAAGTTTGTAGTGACCATCACGAAGCCTTCCACCAACAAAGCTTTCAAGGCTGCGGAAGATCCTTCGTGTCTTGAGTCTTCGTCGATTGCGGCAATGAAGTGTTCACATCTCTTCACGTCATCATCGGTCCAAAAATAGTTTTAACCCAAGATTTCATATCAATTTTGGCCTCTTTCACTCTGGTGTCAAGTTCTTCTTGACCAATTTGGCGTACCATCACTAAACTTGTAGAGTTCACATAGGCGCATAAGCATCTGAGATCCATATCATCGGTGAAGATGGCGGCTCTAGGGGTGTCAAGGACTTTGTATTCTCGATGAAATTCATGCCCAGTTGCATTCCATAGTGGACTTGTAAGGTTGATCTGGTTTGGTAGCTTTCAATGCCAAGTGAAAGTCCTCAACTCGTTTTGAATGACTAAGCCCACGATCCAAAGAGTGGCAGTGCGAGAGGGCCTTTTCTCACAGACGGTAAATGCTCAAGGTGTCCTTGAAGATTTAAGAGATAGAGATCTTGAAATCATTTGGCGAGAAGATGTTTGAAGTCGTTCTCTTCAATAGTATACACTTTGAAGTCTGCTCTTTTAAGGACAATCTTCTTCAAGTACTCATATCCATAGATAGGAAGATCTACACTAACAACACTTAAGATTTGCGACTTTGATCGACATCATTGCGTCTTTTATCGACACCATGTCTTTCGATGTAGAACTTCTTCTTTTTGAACCACCGGTGAAATACCATAAGCGGCAAAATCATATTTTTGTTCTTGACCCGAATTGATCGGGAACCATCTGTTGAGCCACGATCGAGTAGGTTGCGACTTTCATCTTTGATATTGATAGGCGGGTCTTCTTCGGTGAGCGAGCACACGAGATAGTCTAAGTCGTGATTGAAGAAGAATTACGCACGAATGGTCATCGACGGGTTCACCACCAAGAGGAAGAGATTTGTTGACATTGAAGTGGTGATTTGATCAACGACTTGGTCATTCAACATCTTATGGCATTCTTCCATCGATATTGAAAATGATTTGCATCGAGTGGAAGACTTTGACAATTTCGTAAGCTTGTCCTTCAAGATCTCTTGGTGTTATGGATGAGATACTCTTCCGTTCACAAAACCATCTAATGAAACTTCCCATATCACGGTATAGTGTAGAAGAGTCTTGGTGGAACTTCGTAATTCTTGGTGATAGCGGCCAATTGTTGTCGGGAATCATAGAGTCGAGACTACGGGATGGTCCATGTGGGTTACGGAGAAGGAGGTCTATCTTCCACAATGCGACTTTGAATTGTGTCTCTTGAAGGTGCAACTACGGATGTACTAGTGCGATTCCGACCATGTAAGTATCAAACCGGTCTTACGAGGGCTTAGGAATATGCTTTGTAGATGCATCATCTTCATCAGTTACGAGTCCGCCATGACATGCGACTCTTCGTTAACCATTTGATCATCGGGAATAGAGGTGGATGTGGATGTGAACCTTGAATCAACCATCGTCCGGCGTGATTTCTTGAGTACTACTGTTCTTTTGTAGGATCGATTGATTGGAAGGTTTTGGCGGTGATGATGGTGGTTGTGATGGAGGTGTGTTGGTTGTTGTAGAAGGATTACCGACTCCGAAGTTCAGCGCCCCGTTGGTGGTGGGGGTGGAGGAGGATCTTTGCGATCCTTCATCAATGCTTCCATCACAATTGTTCTCCTTTTCTTTTAGCTTCTTTTCCCAAGCGTCAATCTTAAGCTGCTCATAATTGTCGAACTTAATGGATTCTTCAAGTGCCTTATAGAGTTTCTTGTGAACCTCATGCTTGTCTTCTTGACCTCATACATCCTTTCAAGCAGGCTGCTCTCATATCGGTGATAGGGAGGTCCTTGAATCGTCTAAGTGGAGCCTCCATAGCCCATTCCACGGCATCCTTGACTTCTCCTTCAATAGCGGCGGTAACCCCTTCATTGAAGTTGAGGTGCTCCAATCTATAACACGATCCACGGAGAATCAGCAGTTTAGGAAGTTGCCTTTCTAGAGCTTCTATCCTTTTATGGATTTATCCGGTAGTTGATCGGTGAGAATCATGGAGGGAAGGCTGGTGGAGCCACCTCATACGCAATTGTAATGCGAGTTCGGGGTTGGTGGCGATGTTGGTGGTGTTTATCTGATTGATTGAGTAGGTAAGGAGGTGGAAGTGCGGTTGATAGTGAGGATCTTGACATTGGAGGAATAGTTGGCGTATCTTCTTTGAATCTTGACGGTATACATGGATTGTGCGGTATCTAAGTTTGTCATTAATGAATTGATCACCAAAAGAAATGCATCAAGATTCTTAAGTGAGGATAGAGTTAGTAGGCGATTTGGTTCATCCATCTTCAAGGTCTCATCGGATCTTGTCTCAAGGTTCTCCTGCGAGCCTTTTTGCAGTGAGCGTCAACATTCAAGCAGTTGAGTCTCACTAAGTGTAGGAGTTTCCTTAAGCGTTTTAGGCACTTTGTCCCTCCAGTTGTTCTTTTGCATGAGATGATTATGTTCTTCTCTTTAGCTCATATTGATTTGTGGTGCTTGATGGAGATGATGAGATAGTTAAAAGCATGTGGCGACTTGTTCGGTTTCAACACTTGCAACCTTTACCCTTGTCATGTGTAATTGGGGTTGTTTGTCGAAATAGTTGAGCGGGTTCTCTTAACACAATTCCACCTCTTGGAGCTTTCACATTCGACTTTCTAGGCTTATTTGAATTCCAAGTTGCGGATCGACATCATCTTCATCGATTAACTGGTAACATTCCTTGGTGTCTCGGTGTTCTCACCAATTTCCTTTTCCACTTTCTTCCTTTTTACTTTCGCTTCTTGGTTGTGGTCTCTGAATGTTGTGACCTTTCAAGTCTCTTTTAGGAAGAGGCATAGGATGCTTGTGAGGTGACTTGGATATGGGAGCATTTGGTTGTAGAGAGAGGGGTGACATCGTGAGAGGATCGGTAGCTCTTTTCTTGTATTGCTTGAAGTAGTCTTCTTCTTGATATCTTACGTGAGAAGACAATCGAGAATTGGCAATCAAATATTTCATTATCCATACCTCTAGGAACATATTTGGGTTTCCTAAAACATATTCATCTTACGCATTGTGTAGAGTTGATTCACTTCTAGGATTGAATTTGTGTGTTTGTTGTAAGTCTTGGATAACAAGCTTAGAAAATCGATCTTGGGAATTACAAACTTGTTACTGTTTCTTTTGACCTTGAGCATTGTTACGGAAGTAGGTTCTATCGAGATATGAATGTGTTCATTGATAAAGAAATTCTTCCCAAATACGATCTGAGACATTCACATCAACCCTATTAACGATTCCCATAGGATTTGCAAGATATGAATTCTCACTTTATCGAACCACAAGTTTTCCCGGATAAGCACAAGTTAAGAATGGTTGTAATAGCTCTCGGGGTTGATATATGTGTCCGGTGATGATGTCGGATGCTCTTGAGATCTTGTTACGATAACCCAACCCAATTAGAAAGACAATCGGATCGTCGGCACCGGTGGAATTGAGCGAAAGTCGGGGTTACATGGGGTGATTCAAGAGCCTTGCTCGAATATCGAATCAATTGTGAACTCCTATCATCCGGTTTGCAAGAGTATTGTCTTTGTGATTTTGTCCCATTGAGCGGTGTTCGAATTGTTGAATGTAAATGGTCGAATTGAGCATTGCTTAGTAATTGCTCGAAAAGTTTGTGTTTTGAGGATGTCAATAGAAACTTTGAGTATCGGATTTTGTTGAAGCCTTTGTAGGTCCACATATGATTGCTTTTCCAATAACGACCCATTGACTCACAGGAAGGATTTCTTCGTCTGAGAGAACTTTGGATGATGCCGAAGGGTAGCGCTCTTTTACAGGATTGAACTTGCCATTGATGTTACGAGTAATCATACAATCAACGATAATGAATGGGAGCAGGTTAGATGATAAATGATAAGTGAGACAACATTGAGAGCACCCTTATGACATAAACACATAGAAGTAGTAACTCGGAAGAGTCCCCAAAACACATCTGAGAGAAAGATTGAGTGGCATAGATTTCAAATATATGACAACTTTCAAATATATGACAACTTTCATAATTGAGATATTTCAATGAAGTATAATCTTACGGATAAATAATCACATAGCGAGCTTATAAGGGATTAATAGGCAAAGAGTGCATTGCAAGCGGATCATGACATGAGCCAAGACACACATGTAAGGTGATATAACAAATATGCATGAGGCAAAAAGTAACATTTGGGCGTCGTGAGAGAAACCAAGTACCTTTTGCCTAAGCAGAGATGTCATAACAGATTACATAGAGTATGTTGACTCAACAAGTCGAATTAGGAGATCCTAAGTATTGTGAGAATGAGATCAATTTTGCACTAAATCTCTTGTACATTTTAATAACCCTCGACCCTAAGACTAATTCTCAACATGAAAGTGAACAATGTTGCTAACTTGTAAGGACAAGTCGCCATCACTAGTACCACGGACAAGTCGCTAATAGTTTAGCTCTCTAAGTCGCTATGCTAATTCGCTAACTTGTAGAGACAAGTCGCCATGAGCGATAACAAAACCAAGTCGCTACAAATCATTAACTAAGTCGCTAGGGTTACTAATTAGCTAACTTGTGAAGACAAGTCGCCATGAGCGATAACACAACCAAGTCGCTACAAATTTGTTAACTAAGTCGCTAATGTTACTAATTAGCTAACTTGTAAAGACAATTCGACTACTAACTCGCTAACCAAGTCGCTAGAATAGAATAAACTAATTAGCTACAAAACATAGTCGCTATTATGGCTAACTGCCATGAAGAACATACAAGCTAAGTCGCTACCAAGAACATGTTAACTTGCCAACAAGAAAACTCATAATCAAACCAACAACCCGATCCGTTAACCATTCATCATCGGATCACGAAGACAAATTACCAAGCAATCAAGATAATATATTCCAAACAATTTGAACACATTCAATCAACATAATAGCAACAAATACGATTTCATGACGGATCGAACCTGGGTGGGAGTCACAAATCACGAGCTCGAAAGGATGCGAATAAAAGGACAAGTTAGATTCTTAACACAAGCGCTTAAGAGAACTAAGATACGAGAGATACGAGACAAACCACTTACTAAGTCGCTAGGATGAGCAATTTGTCGAGAAGAAAAAAAACAAGAGGAAAAAAACTTATTTGAGGCGACATTGGTAAGTCGCTAGGGGTTTAAAACCATTTTGGCAATTTGACACATTTGGTCCTTGTGGTTCTAGAAGTGAAGTGATATAAGTCGCTAGTGCAACACAACTTTAAATATGACAAGTTTGGTCCCTATGGTTTTGATGAGCAGTGGTAAGTTGCTAACACGGATTATAGACTAAGTCTCTAGCATAGATTATCACAATGATCACCATGAATCAATTAAACATTTAGTAAAATAAGCATTTAATCTTTGGGAACTTAATACATAGGAACACAATGAAAACACATGAGCAAGAAACAACCTACAAGCGGATATTACAAAAGCATAACCGGTTATTCACACAAGCAAGACACAATCACAACATACAAATGAGCAAACATCATAACCGACCACGAAGCCAATGGAAAATAGAAATAATACAAAATCTCCCCTCAATCAATGTCATCGAGACCATTGATTGATATTAACAATCCATTATAAAATAAGAATATATCATTTGTTCGAACTTCATCTATGATCCGTGCCATTATTGAATGACATTTCTAGGACCGTAGATGTTATCGATAACAAGGAATGTATTCTTTATTAGATTGAGAAAAATGATAAAATTTTGAATTTAAAGAAATGACATATATAAAAAATTAAAAATTAAAATTGTTTTTTTTTTTTTTTTTTTTTTAGATTTGATTTATACGGATATATAAAAGCGAGTCTGATTCAAGATGAATGGGAGTCAAAGTAAAAGTACATCAACTCGGCAAGCTATAGCTCTGAATGAGCTATGTTCATTTCGATGGGAACCAAGTCATGAAGTTCTGATTGAGTTGAGCATTGTACTGAAAAAGGCGAGAACACATTGTGCTTGAAGCACATGTAGACTTGTACATAGAAGGGTTAGTGACATGTTTAATCTCACATTTGGATGCATCACGGTATAACAGACGTATCATTAATGGGGATCTATTGGGTTCTACATTCTTGAAGAGTTTACAGTGGGAATCCACTTGAGACATGATCTAGGAATGTAAGTTCGTTTAAGTCTGTAAACTTAAAAAATCGCGGTGGGAATCCATTTGAAAACACAGTTAGTTGAACTAAATGAGTGCACAACCTTGTTATGACAGTTTGTTCTTTTGTGATCGAGAATTTCTTGGGGATTGATCATCAAATGATGTTTTGCATGAGATCTAGTTAAACTTATTGCATTTATGATCGTGAGAGTTGACCATAAGTCCTATGTTTGAGATTCATCATATCGAACTAGGTAATGAAGTATTTGGTTTTGACAATCGGACATATTATCAACTTGGGATGTAAGCTTAGATTTCAATGGTTTAGCTCTTTCGGACCTAAAGGCATTAGGTTGTTTAATAGCTGATTCGTTTCAAGTGGTTACGAACATTTGACTTTCCCAAAGTTGAAGGTTTTGCAAACTTAGTGTTCATCCTATTTCCAACAGACTTCGAGCTCATTTTTAGGGCAACAATATTGAAGCTCTTATCACGAATTTGTGCTTTGAGGTCATCAATTTCTTTCCTCGGGAGGTTAGATTGATTGACTAACTTAGAGTTTGTTTCCTCGAGGTTAATTCTTAAATGCTCATTTTCTCTTAGAAGGTTGGACACACATAGAGCTAGTTCGAATTTCTAGATTCAAGTGCATCACTCATCTCATGACGATCATATTTACGGGCTTACGAAGAAGTAGTTTCGATTGCCAATGGTCGAATCTTTGTCACGAATCACGGGATTTTAATTGATTAATTTCAAAAATTCTCGAATTATGGAAGTTCTTGATTAGTACGGTTTTTTGCATAAAACATTTCATCCTTTCTTTGTATTTCAATTTGCAATGAGATCTGATGTTTTTCAAGAATTGAAAATTTGTTTGAAAGCTCATCATATACCCTTTTTCAATCATGTTACTTGCATTAGATTTAGGCAAAACAAAGGCGATTCCACATTGTTATGTTCGAGTAAGAGTCATGTACCTTTTATGAGAACTTGTGTGATCGGATAAGTGTACCTTATTGATTGATACCTTTTCGACTACGAGACTTTGATATCGATGTTGTTCTCTTCATCTTTTCCATCACAGCGAGATTACGCAATCGGTGTCTTCTGCTGGTTCAAGCGGAATGAAGCATGACACGTCATCATTGCTCCATGGAAACTCTTGGCCCTCATTCAATTCATTGACTTGTTATTCTCATTAGCGACTTCCTTGATGTATGTTTCCATATTATTCATAAGTTGAATAAATGAGTTTACGAACTCATGAATTTCCATTCCGTGTGTTTCTTGAGCGATATTCCGGTCATGATATCATCAAAATCGAGGAGTATTCTTCTCGGATAAGTGGTGAAATTGATTGATGATGGTTTGGAGAGCGACATGAGAATCATCGATTGAAAACTTTTCTTTGGTAATTTGAAACCTCGATCGTTCTAAGTTAAGTAAAGCAGTTCTTGTCAAAGTGGGAAAATCTGACGAAGGATGGCACAACTTATTCGATCCATGGTTGTAGATAAGAGTAATTTGAGAAGGTGGTGAGATGTTGAAGCGGCTCCTTTGGTGCATTCCATATTCTTAGCATCATTTGTAGACATTAAGAGTGACTTATTTGAGTTGTTACGATTAATCGATCTTGAATCATTAAGTGTATGGCATTCGAGATAAGCATTACATTTCACTATTATGTGATGTGTCATAGAGAGCAAGTACTTTGGTGATTAAAGGATCCGTGATGGTGACATTGTGTTATTATGAATTACTCCCAAGTCTCTAGAGATTTAGAACCAACTCGCTACCAACTAAATAGCAATAATCCCAAGTCGCTAGAAGATAATGCACCAAGTCGCTAACTCTTAATTAGCTACACCACTAAGTCGCTAGAGTCCCAGTCGCTATACAAATGCAAGTCGCTAAGTCGTAACTCGCTAAGCCTCAAGTCGCTAGCAAAATTTTGGCGACAATTCGCTACTCAAGTCGCTAAAGATACAAGTCGCTAAAGAGCAACTCGCTATGGACCAAGTCGCTACCCGTGCTACCGTGGTGGAGGTCCACTACTTGTCTTGTAACTCGCTACGATCTAAGTCGCTGGGTCTAAAAGCGTAACTCGCTACAAATTTGTAAAGCAAGTCGCTCTGAAGAAAGTAATCAAGTGAGTTAAGTCGCTAGCAAGAAAAACCACATAAACATCACTTTTCAATCCAAAACAACCCAACCAAGATGATTTAAGCACCAAATGAAAACCTACACACTTGTGATGATTCTAAACATAAAAGTACTAACAAAATCAAACTTTAACACAAGAAATCAACCAAATGATGCAAAACCACTAAACTTTTCAAACTCAAAACCACTAGAAATCCAAAGATGTGCAAGATATGATCTAACCATGGCTCTTGATACCAATTGTAGGATATTAGTTTTCACATACACATCATAACATTAACACAATGAGCACATAGATGGTTTTAGAGAGAAAGAGTGGGATATTCTAGTAAGAGAAACTTGTAGAATATTAGATTGCAAAGAACATCCAACCTCTACCTTGCAAGGTAGAGGTATTTATAGTTACAAACTAAGCGACCTCTGACGGCTGTGGATCGGGGATACGGTGGGTAAGACCCGTCCTTCCTCCACGGTGTTGTACTAAACTATTTTCGCTCTTGACTAACTAAATAACTACATAAATATGTAACCAACGATAAGTCTCGAGCTAACTTATGCTAGATAATAGTTGGGGTGACCGACTCTTCAATCTTGGAATTTTCTAATTCCTAACGGTGTTGGATACTCTCATCTCCGGGGTGTATATGAAATATAACAAGTTGGAAATGGAAGATAAACACTCATTAACGGTCTAGTACATAGATTACCATAGGCTTGAGAATAGATCAAACCTCCATCGCTTTGGCGTAAGTGATTGTACAATAAATCGTCGACCGGGCCTTGATGATGATTGAAGGGTATGAGGGTGATATGCTGTACCACTTCTCTCCCGCTCCGTCGATGTCGCATGGGCGTAGTCCATAAAAGCTTGTTGGGAGTCTTGTGCAATCACAGTGTCATGGGGACCACTACATAACTCACAAGGAAGAGTGATTTTATTCACTTGATGTGAAGACTTAGGATTTTCGTAGGAACTCATTAGAATTTAACTTGATCTTCAGTTCGATCATCCTGATCGGAATATTGTGAGTCAATGGGAGCAAGGAGATTGCCTTAACGGTTTTGGGCAACTCACGGGGTCATTCCAACTTCGTTGTCATAGAGAGCAAGGTCCTCTATTATACCCATGATTCTTCAGCGGTGAGATCACTAAGTTTTCCACACCGCTTGGTCAATGGATCGCTTGGTGGGGAAGTTGACATGATCATAAAGATTTGGACTTGAAGCCAAAGATCAATGCCGTGATGAGGGACTTTATGAAGTAAGTCCTTGAATCGAGTCCATGCTTCATAGAGATTCACCCAGCGTTGTTGGAACATCAAGATGTCATTCCTAAGCTTAGTGGTTCTCCCGGTGGGAAAATTGAGCAATGAAGCGAGAGGTGAGATCATCCCAACTTGAGATGGAGCCGTGAGAAGTCGCTCAAGCCAATTACTAGCTTGGTCCCGTAGAAGGGGTGGAAGAGCGCAGACGCGCGTGGTCTCCCGAGTAGTAGCATCAAGGTCGATGGAATCGACAATTTTAAGGAAATCCTTAAGATCTTGATTAGGATCTTGAACGAAGTCCATGGAATGCACATCCGTTTTGCACCAACCGGATGGTGTCGGATTCGGGGCGTAGTTTGGGCTTGGTCGGGAAGCTCAATGGTGTTCCTATAGCCTAGGTGGCTTGGTCTCGAGTATTCACCAAATGCAGGCTCTTGTCGGGTCATTTGGTGGTGGGTTGATGAATGGTGGGTGGTTATCACCTTCCATGATGAAAAGTGATGGAGTTCTGAACAAGGTCACGAAGAAGGGGATAGACTATGAGAAAGCTAAAAATGAGAAAATTTTACTTGATAGGAATCAAGCAAAGAAACCTAAGGTGGACTACTAACTAGCTATTCTATTCCCGGTGGCCTAAAAACTTAATAACGCTACGCGTCGTTCGGGTCAAAGGAACTTCCTTTTCTTGAGCAAGTTTTATAACACCTAGACACTTGAACCTAATCGTTGTAGTGTAGTATTAGGGTAAGCCGGTATTGATATCGTTCTCTGGGGAATAGGAATGCTAGTGAGAAGTTACTACGCTAAGGTTGGGGTTGAGGAAGATTATTTTTATCTTTTATATTTTTTTAGGAAAGGAAAGGTCACGAATCTCGGGGTTTGGATTTGGGGTTGGTATTTCTGATTACTCTACTTATCTAATTATCTAATCTAAGGTGTATGTAGTCTATGTCTAATTATTGTGTGCTCGTATGATGGTTTAAAGATGTGTTTACTTAGGTTTTATTACTCCTTAATTATCTCCTATTGATGGTTGAATTGTCACGTCCTTATTTTTAATCGCGTTGTGTGTCTAAAGTCGTAGGGTATCGTTTGTCCCTAACTCTTTGAACTTACCAAAGGGTCTAGTCTACAAAAACCTCTAGGAATTATAAACTCTAACTCTAAGGCACTCTTTGGATGATTTAGCCTACAAGCGCTCTAAGTGTTATAGTCTAAGGTTCAAAAGATCAATCAAGCATTAATTACACAACTGAATGACCTATCGCATTACTAGATCATTAACAATTAAGATAAGAGACAACCAATCAATATTCAATAATTAAGTTTCATATTCCCTAAACAAACACACAATTAAATTAGCGGACATGGAGAACATGCAAGCAAACACACAAGTAATTAAAGACATAATTGAATTAATGAAGTAAAACACTTATCTTGATGTAAGATAGGGTTTAGAACCCCAAAATACTATACAAAGACGGTCTTGGTTCGTTTTAGGTTTTACTCCAAAGACTACACACTAAAACTGAAAAATTCGGATTCTATATATAAGATTACAATCGCGGCTTCACCTTATGATTTGTGCGCCGTCGAGAATACGTCGTTAGGGTTTCGTCTTGGCGTTAATCTTGTGGCGGCGTCACTTCACTTGTGGCCGTCCCTTGAGTCTCTGGCCGTCTGGATCAAATCTAGGCCGTCACGAGTTGACGACCTTCTCTTTTAAAGCGACACCGTCCGAAAATAAGCAATTTGGCCACTGGGAAATCGGAGAATGCTCCGGCGTCATGATTAAGCGATGGCCTTCGTCTTGTATTCGGCGACTTGAGTGTCTCGATTCTTGACTTTGGCCATTTTCTTCATTATATCCGCGCCTTTTCGTCCAAATAAGTGCCATTCCGGCAATTTTGCCTTCAGAGACCTAAAAGTGAAAAGGCGATATTAAGTAATAACGAATACAAAGTGATCAAATAAGGGCTTAACGACCCTCAAAAGGTACATTTTAAAACCTTATCAAGCGTGTAACTTGCATGCATACTATTTCATGCAACGTGTAACACAATGTTCGGTCCTCTAATAAAACATACCGCATACCATTTCATGTTTTGCATGCATACCATTTCATTTGCAACTACACTCCAAATGAATCTCAACAAATGAAAACCATTTTCATAATATAAATCAAACACAAAAAAGCACCAAAGCAGTTTGCATATCAAAAAAAAACTTTTTGGTTTCTTTTCACAGCCGACGAACACACAAGAATGGTGGAAAGGTTTATTATTCGTTTGTGTTTCTGTTTTGGTAACCTTTTTTGTTTGTTTGTGTTTTGTGAATTCGGTCGTTTGGCCGACCAAGTTGTGTTTTCCTTCGCTCGATGACCGATGAAGACCAAGGCAACATAGTGGGTCGTAGAAGGTCACGACCGACCTTGTGTTTAGCCTAATGTATAGCTTATAAATAACCTTAATGTTATACTCGTTTAATGTTTTGAATTAGCTCATATATAAATATGGTGTGGTTGGTATTATGCTATGTTTGTTACAACATTGTTAGAGATGTTCAATTGTTGGTTTCTAGGTTCCCAGGCGAGGGGTTAAGACAATCAAGTAGTAGCTGCAAATACCACTAGGTGGTTCACGGATATCACTTGGAATCGTGTGATCACTTTCCAAAGTAAACTATTCGACCCTAATGCAGGTTACACGAATATCTACTTGGGATAAGACCAAATGTAGTTATAGAATTAGGCACAATTCAATAACTCTTTTGCTTAGAAGTGTTAATCGTTTTACATCTCTCCTTCATGCATAAAAGATCTCCTATTATATAGAAGATTACTCTTAGCTAGTCAAATGGAATTATGAGTATTAATCGGCCATTAATAGCCTCATAATTATCCCATTATAACCGTTAGTGGTTACATGACCAATTAAACATGGTCATTAAGCGGTTATAGCTGCCACTTAAATAGGTCAATGCCCGTTACAAGCGATACTTTAACACTAGCGGTGCTTTTATACCACTAGCGGTACTTTCATAACACTAGCGGTGGAAACATAGCACTAGCGGTGGAAACCATGCCTATCCGTGCTAGCGAGTACTAGCGGTGGAAACACGCCTATCGGTACCAACTTAGCACTAGCGGTGGAAACACTACCTATCGATACTATCTTAGCACTACCAATACAAACCACTATTTGAGTCGGGTGTTCGGGAACCTTATGGGTGTACCTCCGTACCTCGACCCATTACCGTGTGAACTAATCCCACAAGTGCACTAAATTTTCCAACAATCCTCCCCAATTTAGTTCACTTCCTTTGCATGAAAAACAAACATCAAACAAAACATGTGCATAAGCGAAAATATCATGAGGATTGAATTTCCATCTTAGTAAATTACGTTCAAATATTCGAGAATCAAGGTGTTCTAAGAATTGAACCCTTCAACCCATTTGAATACGAAGATAAAATACACACAAGTTTTCAAACACTTAACGGCTCGACACTATACAAGCCATGTGTCCATATCCAAATTCATAAATATTGTAAAAGCTAAAAGTCCAAAAGCTCCACAGAGTGGCAAAACTTCAACATTTACATAGGTGGTTCCTCTTTATTCATGCTCATGAGCACTTTTCAAAAAATTAACCATTAAGTAAAGACTTCATCCTCCTTTCGTGAGTTACGAGCACAAACTTGGGATGTAAAATAAAACATGTGCTCCAGTCCGGCTGAATGTTGACTTTCCACATTGAACTCGGCTCCCAAGTTTCCTTAGGAGGAGTTGGGTGTCCTAACATTCGGTGACTAAGTTGGACTTAAACTCATCCCTTTAGCGAGACTTTACAACCAAGTCTCTAGGCGAGACCCTTCGTCAGTGATCGGCTAAATTTTGTTGATATCTAACAAACTCTATAGATACCACCCAGTCATGATAAGCTCGCGAATCATGCTATGTACGACACCTAAGTGTCTAGACTTACCATTATACATCGGCTATAAGCCTTAGCCAATCGGTTGCACTATCACAACGGATAGAAATAGGTGCTATAGGTTTAAGCCACAATGGAATCTCAAAAGCAAGTTTTTCAACCATTAAGCTTCTTTACGGTTGTTGCTAAAGCCACAAATTCATATTCCATTGTTGAGCGGTGATGCAAGTTTGCTTCTTGGATGCCCAAGAAATTGCACCTCCACCAAGTAGGAATACCCGACCTTTGGTAGGCGAATTGTCTTGATGTTCTTGATCCAACTTGCATCGGTGTATCCTTCCAACATTGAAGGATAGCGGTATATGAGAGACTATAATCCATAGTTCTCTTGAAATACTTGATACCATGTGAGCGACTTGCGATGATGAGCACTAGGATTACTAGTATATCGCTCAATTTTCCCTTTGCAAAACCATTATCGGGTCTTGTACAAGTCATGGCATACATCGGCGACTAATTACCCTAGAATACTCAAGTTGAGATACAACCTTGCCATTATTAGGCATCGACTTCTCACAAGTATCCATAGGTGTACTCACGGGAGTACAATCAAAGTAATTGATCAAGTCTATGAGACTTAAAACAGTTCAAACACAAATGCAATTTAGATCGAGGAATATAGTGGATTCACAGGTCGTTAAGTCCCACGGAGGATGAATTGGTGTTTAAAACAACTTCACCAGATGATAGAATGATCACTAAGGATAGTGATCGAAGGATTTCGATGGATAATTACCTAAAGAAAAGATTTACAAATTAATGACTTAAATGCAAATTAAAAGATTAAAAGTTAAAATCTATTAAATAAACGCTATCACTATTTTTATAGATCGATGAGCGTTTATTTTATAAAACAAAATAACTTAAATAAACTATTTTAATCAAAGCGTAAACTTAATTTACTTAAAACGTTACCTAAAACAAAAGCAGCGTTACTTACGAAAATGGTATTTGGCGCAAGCAAAAACGTAAATTTTAAGAAATAAAAGGCCTACGAGTGTAAAACTAATTTTCTTACGTACTATTTGATAAAAGAAAATTTTAGGAAAAGAATTATATTTTTCGATTTTTATATTTTTATTATGATTTAAATAAGTTTTACACTAATTAAATGTTAAAAATACTAAAACTATTTATAAAAATCTGAAACTTTTTGTAAAAATACTTTATCACAATACCAGTTTATGAAAATTTCAAAACTTGAAAAAGCTACTTCGAATAAGCTAGTAATAAGCTAAAATGGTCGAATAAGCTAAAGGAGACAAAGAGTGGTTATGTATTTGTTTTTGCAAACCATGACAAGAAAGACCCAAGGGCGCTATTGGTTACAGGTACAATGCTAACACTCTCCTAAAAGGGGGGAGGTCTCAGGTTCGAGCCTGCCTCCCCACCTTTTTGCTTAACATTTTATTTTTCAATTTTCTTTTTGCAACTTATTAAACATAAGAAAATAAGCAACTTTTAAAACTAAAACTTCTAATAAGCTGAGAATAAGCTTAGGATACTTGACATTTAGTTTTAAAGGAAATAAACACAAGTGTTAAGTAAAATTGCTAATAAGCTATTAATGAGCACAAGCACAAAGCGGAAATAAGCTAGACAATTAATCATAAGCTAATATTACCCTGAATAAGCAAATTCACTTATAAATAAGCAATGAACAACCCAAATAAGCAAAATCTTCACTTTGTTTGCACAGGACATTTCTTTGAGTTACTAGGCGTTTAAGCTTATTTTTAAGCACTATATTAAGCTAGAAACTAAAAGCGAAACTTGGATTATCAAGATTACGGATAAGCTTTCTAAAAACTAATTGACAAAGTTTGGCTTTACAAATAAGCTCTAGAGGAGCTTTTGAAAACTTGTGAACACCGACTTAAGCGGTTTACTTGAACCAAATTGGATGTAATCAAAAGCCATTAGCAGACCCTAGTAAACAAGCTAGAAATTGAAAAAGTAGACTTGGAACATTGAAATGGCTTGGTTAGCTTGCTAAAAATCCCAAGTTCACAAGATGAGGTCCTCTAATCGACTTTTACAAGCTCTTGAAAATGATATCACATCTGCGTACGCAGGCACATTTTGAAATGATGTCTAAAATAAGCTAATGAAAAGCTATTAAACAAGCTTTATAGAAAATATAAAAACACTAATGTAAAGCTAGCGACTATATTTTAACATCCTATAAGCTCAAATAATGAAACTCAATATATAATCTTATATAGACTAATCTATTTACTCCAAAACGACCAAATGGGAATTTTGACTTTTGAAATTACACTACAACTTTGACTTTGATGAACTTGTAATGATCCTAGATGATCTATTATGATGTTTTAAGCTAATTTGAGACTGAGGTAAGCTAGAAAAACTACTCTAAAGCTACTGTGATGATTCTTGCTACTCAAAGTCCCAACAGTGGACTGTAAGATGAGATTTAAAGGTTATGTTGACTTTTTATATTAACAAGCTTTGGTTTTCTTTGCTGCAATGAGTTACTAAAACCTAATAAGACATGTATCAAACAAATCCAAAGACTTAAACAACTTCTAACTCAGTTGAGCAACCAAATCCAAACAGTCCTTTACAAGGCTGTTAGGAAGCTTTTCAAAACAAATCAATGATTAAGACCATGCCAATGATTTTAGACCTTATATTATCTATTACTAAGACTGAATGAGTACTAAATAGCATTAATAACAACAGGAAATTTAAGTATGCTAATTATACTAATTTGACTGTTAAGATGAAAATTTTAGCAACTATCAATTCTATTAAACTACCCACTGGTTTTAATGTTTAATTTAACTTAACTACACCTAATGAACATGATCAAACAGAAATTAGAACTAATGAGCAACCAAAACAATAAAATGCCAAAATGTATTTAAAAGCTTACAAATGAAATTCAAGCACAAGTCATGGAACCAAGGACTGAGAAACACCCCTATAGCTTTCCATAAAGCATCTAACCCAGGGCAATCCATGAGCAACCCTGCTCCAAGCCTTCATCATCTTGAACACTCCTTTTTATTTTATTTCTATTTTCTTTGATTTTTATGTTTTTTAAGTAAACTAAGTTACAAGTCTTCTAAATGATAACCAAGCTTCAAAAAGCTTAAAAGGTGACTGAAATAAGATGAAATGAACAAGAACAACAATATTTTAACAAGATTAAAACAAAGTGTCAATTTTGCTTAAAAATGCTAAAAATTGAATTCAAACTTAAAAGCGGCGAAAACTATTGAAATAACTTTCATTACTCATGAAACATAATACAACTTTGAAAATAAGACTGAATTTAAAAGTTTACAACAGAATTGAAAGTTTACACTACGAATTTGGTCTAAAACTTTGACACCTCTCTCTTCTGTCTTTATTCTTCTTTATAGTCATTTCTTTTAGTTCCTTGTCGACATATGAGATAATCCCACTTCATCTTGACCATTGATTTGAACCAGATAATCGGTTTGCCATTTGGAAAATTTGCGCCAATTTTCAAAAGCGGTTATTAGCATTAATGAGATTTGTTGGATGTGGAGGTGTTTAGGGAGTTGGTGGATAGGTGGAAAGGTGAAAGGAATGAGGTGGAAAGGAGAAAACAACTACGGTATTGGATTTCTGATGGATGAGACAATGCTACAAGATTGGTTTGGCGCCTTTGACTTATTTTGACCAGAGTGTATAATAAGCAGGGTCCAAAATGGGGGTCATGAGGTTTAGACAAGGTTCTTTTGGGTTGGCAGGGTTCTAAATACAAAAGGTCTAATTGGCTTATTTAATTACAAGGACCATTTGTGTAATCGCCAAAGATGAAGGTTGAACCCGCCAATCATCCAAAGATTATTACAAGGACCAAAGCGCCAAACTTGAATAGTACAAGGACCAAGGTTGATTATTTTCCATTTTTAAAATGTCCAGGGACCATTTTGACAATTTTCAAACCCAAGGACCAAACTTGTAATTTCTCTCTAAACTTTATCATAAAGGACCAATTTTGTCATTTATTAATAGTATAAGGTTTATTTTGATTATTTTCTAATTTTAAAACCTTAAGGACTATTTTGACACTTTTGCAAAGTTGAGGGACCAAAGTTGTAATTTTGTGATTTTAAACTTCAAAGGATTATTTTGAACAACTTGTGAATCCCAAGGACCTAAAATGATATTTTACAAGTTTTTTGAATTACCGAGGACTGTTTTGACAACTTTTGTAACTTGGGGACTAAAGCGCCAATTATGCAAACTTGATACGTTTTTCATCGATTTTGATGTTTTGCATTTAAAACATATAAAACACTTGTTTGTGATATTTTCATCATTTTGAAGCATTTCGAGTGTTTTCGGATGTTTTGGCATTCTAACAAGACAAAAATGATGAGTATTTAGACACTCATCAATCCCACACTAAGATATTGCTAGTCCCTAGCAATGATTTGAGAAAACATAATGGATTTTAAACTCTTTACCAAAAGCCATTACTTGGAGTAGCCAATTGTTTCGCTTCAAGTAAGAACTTTGGCACAACGATAACTAAATGATTTTGAGCAAATCATAAGTCATCAACGGGTTTGATTTGTCTTTACCGAAGCCGTACCATACGGACTAGCCAACTCTTAGATAAATTATCAATATTATCTTTGGTGAGCCGATTACCAATTATGGATTTTCCACTTGCCTTTACCACAAGCCATAAACTTGCGGGCTAGCCAACTCTTCACTAGTTTAAAGATATGGTGAGTTGAACACCATACAATTTTGGGCAAATTGCAAGCCATAAACGGATTTGAGATATCTTTACCAAAGCCGTTTGCTCTGGATTAGCCAATCCTTATGTGGGTTAGACATGGTGGGTGATTACCATTTGTTGTGTTTAGTACATAGTACTTCCACTAAATAAAATTTTTAAAATTTGGCCATTTTGGGGAAAAAGGGACTAAAAGGGTACATTTACGATCAAATTAGCGAATTTCCCCCACACTTAGAAATGAATATTGTCCTCAATATTCAAAGTCACCTACTGTTATGTCAAACTTAGAACATAAAAAGATAACATTACTAGCTAAGTGTAGAAACACAACAATTATTCTCTTTTTAATATTTACAATTTTCATTTATTTTTAAGATCTATATACAACATGTGGGGCATCTCCCACACTTAGTGGTACACACGGGTGAAAACCCATGTTTAACTCATTTTTTTGATTCTTGAGTCGCTAGCTTGACTCGATTCCGAATTAATTGGTTCATGGGAAGTAAGTGGAAGAGATAATCTCCATCGGACTTTCATTCAAGATGTTTGTATAAACATTGAAGCACGTGAAAGTTCCACACGATGAGATATACATAGAACCGCTTATAAATGATAAATGAAAATGCCGGGGTCAAAGATAATGTCTTCATTCCGAAGGAGTGAAGAACAGGAGAAGCTACGGGATAAGTGAAAAAGAAAGAAAGTCATGATAAAGATCATGATTAACTCATCATCACTCGCGTGAGAATTCATGGTTTCATGAATTTCATCTTTAAGCTCAATTGGTCTAGACATATCCGGGTGTGTCTAGATCGAGTAGAAATTATCATACTCCGGTAGAGATATGATATGAGTGAGTTCACGGAGAACTCCTCAAAGGAAAATGATTCATATTCGAGGATTGATTTGATTGAGTTCACCTGGGAACTCCTCAAAAGTGAATGATTCATAATCGGGAGAGAATTATGAGAATGAGAAGTGGTAATACCACTAATCTTCTCTCCCATATGATCAAAATGGAACGTTTGCAATTCGGGAATAGAATCATTGAAGAAAAGTTACTATCCTCAAAGGGGATAGAATATGAAGTAGGCTTTTCATTAAAAGCCTCGATTCTAGAAATGAGAAGATTAACATTCAATAATGTAAGGCGAAGAGCTTCGTCTTGGATTATTTCTTCATCATTCTCTTCTCCTAAGTGACAAGCTCAAAAGGTAATTCCACATAACTTATGTCTCCACAAGATAAAGAATAGTCCTCATCGAATCGAGAGAACATCTCAACATGATTACTTGAAAGACAAGAGGGGTAGGGATATCACACAAATGCTCGAGAATTCCACTGTGACTCTCTTGGGATTGGGACAAGGTTCTCGACACTAGACTTTATGAATTCGTCCGATTCCTTTCGAGAGCAGTGTCAAGCTCGTCCCCATGTTCGGAGAGTGAGTGGGAGCTTGAGTGTGATAGCGATGGGCGAGGAGTTGAGAAGGACTAGCAGTTATGGATTCTACAAGTTCCATTATTTCTACTGCTAGTGATTCAGTCATATTCTTTTCTCCCTGTATTTCCACGGAAGGAATTTCAATTGATGAACTTGATGAATCTGTACATAATTCACTAATATCAAGGGTAACATCATCATCATCATCATCAGGAATGAAACGGAATTGAGAGCTAGATTTGAATGCTTTTTGTAGTCTAATTGATTCCCTAACAGTGTTTTCAATGGCAATCTGGGAATCTAATTTAGCAGCACGCTCTTCGGCTAACAAAACTTCCATGGATTTTTCATTTGGATTATCTTGGGAGGACATAGCCGACTCCTCCTAAGTTCTTTTAATAACTCAAGACTCTTGATAGAAGGTGCATCGTAGTTACATGAGGAGTTGCTTGAATGATTTAGTCTTGTGGAGGTTGGTCTTGATCGAAGAGTCGTAATTGTTACAAGGAAATGGATTCCTGTTTGACAATCCGAGCTAGAGTGTGGACCTCCACAATACTCACAACAAGAAAGCGATGTGGTGTGAGTTATGTGTGTTGTTGTCATAATTGTTATCGGGAACTGCTCATAGACAAGCACGTTTCCGATTGACAATCGAGCGTAGTGTGAACCACCACAGTACTCACAGCGAAGCTGCCGATTCTCACGATGTGGTAGGCGATGGAATAAATCGGTTGTGTTATGGTAGGAATAGGGATCACAGTTATAGACAGGACCCGTTTCTGATTCCACCATGTTACAACCGGGGCAATTACCACCATTATAAGGACCACCACACCATTGACAATCAAGAGGGTGAGGATAAGACATAGAAAGAATCAAAGGTTTCTGAGGGTAAGAAATGAAGAATCAAAGATGTGAGAGGGTAAAGATGGATATTTTGGATTTTGAATAAACATTTTGTAAAACAAAGAATGAAAATATTTTTGGGTTTGTTAACACTTTAGGAAAAGTGTTAATGAACTTTGATTTTAATAAACTTTACAAAAGCTGTTTACAAACGATGGTATATGTGCAAGTGCAGGTGCGGAAATGCTTAAAACACGCTTCTGACCTCCCGGCGATGGCGCCAAAATTTGATTACGCTTAAATCAAGTCTAATAGACTTAAAGCAGTTCAAACACAAATGCAATTTAGATCGAGAGGAATATAGTGGATTCACGGGTGCGTTAAGTCCCACGGAGGATGAATTGGTGTTTAAAACAACTTCACCAGATGATAGAATGATCACTAAGGATAGTGATCGATGGGGATTTCGATGGATAATTACCTAAAGAAAGATTTACAAATTACAGTGACTTAAATGCAAATTAAAAGATTAAAAGTTAAAATCTATTAAATAAACGCTATCACTATTTTTATAGATCGATGAGCGTTTATTATTTTATAAAACAAAATAACTTAAATAAACTATTTTAATCAAAGCGTAAACTTAATTTACTTAAAACGTTACCTAAAACAAAAAGCAGCGTTATTTACGAAAAATGGCGGGCGCTAGCAAAAGCGTAAATTTTAAGAAATAAAGGCCTACGAGTGTAAAACTAATTTTCTTCGTACTATTTGATAAAAGAAAATTTTAGGAAAAAGAATTATATTTTTTGATTTTTATATTTTTATTATGATTTAAATAAGTTTTACACTAATTAAATGTTAAAAATACTAAAACTATTTATAAAAATCGAAACTTTTGTAAAAATACTTTATCACAATACCAGTTTATGAAAATTGCAAAACTTGAAAAAGCTACTTCGAATAAGCTAGTAATAAGCTAAAATGGTCGAATAAGCTAAAGGAGACAAAGAGTGGTTATGTATTTGTTTTTGCAAACCATGACAAGAAAGACCCAAGGGCGCTATTGGTTACAGGTACAATGCTAACACTCTCCTAAAAGGGGGGAGGTCTCAGGTTCGAGCCTGCCTCCCCACCTTTTTGCTTAACATTTTATTTTTCAATTTTCTTTTTGCAACTTATTAAACATAAGAAAATAAGCAACTTTTAAAACTAAAACTTTTTATGAAAACTTCTAATAAGCTGAGAATAAGCTTAGGATACTTGACAGTTTAGTTTTAAAGGGAAATAAGCACAAGTGTTAAGTAAAATTGCTAATAAGCTATTAATGAGCACAAAGCAAAACAAAGGAAATAAGCTAGACAATTAATCATAAGCTAATATTAATCGAATAAGCAAATTCACTTATAAATAAGCAATGAACAACCCAAATAAGCAAAATCTTCTTTGTTTGCACAGGACATTTCTTTGAGTTACTAAGCAATTTAAGCTTATTTTTAAGCACTATATTAAGCTAGAAACTAAAAGGAAACTTGGATTATCAAGATTACGGATAAGCTTTCTAAAAACTAATTGACAAAGTTTGGAGCTTACAAATAAGCTCTGAGGAGCTTTTGAAAAGGGATGAACACCGACTTAATCGGTTTACTTGAACCAAATTGGACAGAATCAAAAGCCATTAGCAACCCTAGTAAACAAGCTAGAAATTGAAAAAGTAGACTTGGAACATTGAAATGGCTTGGTTAGCTTGCTAAAATCCCAAGTTCACAAGATGAGGTCCTCTAATCGACTTTTTACAAGCTCTTGAAAATGATATCACATCGTACACAGGCACATTTTGAAATGATGTCTAAAATAAGCTAATGAAAAGCTATTAAACAAGCTTTATAGAAAATATAAAAACACTAATGTAAAGCTAAGCACTATATTTTAACATCCTATAAGCTCAAATAATGAAACTCAATATATAATCTTATATAGACTAATCTATTTACTCCAAAGCGACCAAATGGGAATTTTGACTTTTGAAATTACACTACAACTTTGACTTTGATGAACTTGTAATGATCCTAGATGATCTATTATGATGTTTTAAGCTAATTTGAGACCGAGGTAAGCTAGAAAAACTACTCTAAAGCTACTGTGATGATTCTTGCTACTAAAGTCCCAACGATGACCTGTAAGATGAGATTTAAAGGTTATGTTGACTTTTAATATTAACAAGCTTTGGTTTTCTTGCAATGAGTTACTAAAACCTAATAAGACATGTATCAAACAAACCAAAGACTTAAACAACTTCTAACTCGGTTGAGCAACAAATCCAAAAAGTCCTTTACAAGGTCGTTAGGAAGCTTTTCAAAACAAATCAATGATTAAGACCATGCCAATGATTTTAGACCTTATATTATCTATTTAAGGCCGAATGAGTACTAAATAGCATTAATAAAACAGAAATTTTGTATGCTAATTATACTAATGCTAAGATGAAAATTTTAGCAACTATCAATTCTATTAAACTACCCATCGGTTTTAATGTTTAATTTAACTTAACTACACCTAATGAACATGAGAAATTAGAACTAATGAGCAACCAAAACAATAAAATGCTTAAATGTATTTAAAAGCTTACAAATGAAATTCAAGCACAAGTCATGGAACCAAGGTGAGAAACACCTATAGCTTTCCATAAAGCATCTAACCCAAGGCAATCCATGAGCAACCCCGCCCAAGCCTTCATCATCTTGAACACTCCTTTTTATTTTATTTCTATTTTCTTTGATTTTATGTTTTTAAGTAAACTAAGTTACAAGTCTTCTAAATGATAACCAAGCTTCAAAAAGCTTAAAGGTGGTGAAATAAGATGAAATGAACAAGAACAACAATATTTTAACAAGATTAAAACAAAGTGTCAATTTTGCTTAAAAATGCTAAAAATTAATTCAAACTTAAAATTGCGGCGAAAACTATTGAAATAACTTTCATTACTCATGAAACATAATACAACTTTGAAAATAAGATGAATTTAAAAGTTTACAATGAATTGAAAGTTTACACTACAATTTGGTCTAAAACTTTGACACCTCTCTCTTCATCTTTATTCTTCTTTATAGTCATTTCTTTTAGTTCCTTGTCGACATATGAGATAATCCCACTTCATCTTGACCATTGATTTGAACCGGATAATCGGTTTGCCATTTGGCAAATTTGGCGCCAATTTTCAAAGAGCGGGTTATTAGCATTAATGAGATTTGTTGGATGTGGAGGTGTTTAGGGAGTTGGTGGATAGGCGGAAGGTGAAAGGAATGAGGTGGAAAGGAGAAAACAGCTCGGTATTGGATTCTGAGTGATGGAGGAGACAATGCTCTGATGATTTGGTTTGGCGCCTTTGACTTATTTTGACGAGTGTATAATAAGCGAGGGTCCAAAATGGGGGTCACGAGTTTAGACAAGGTTCTTTTGGGTTGGCGGGGTTCTAAATACAAAAGGGTCTAATTGGCTTATTTAATTACAAGGACCATTTGTGTAAATCGCAAAGATGAAGGTTGAACACGCCAATCATCCAAAGATTATTACAAGGACCAAAGCGCCAAACTTGAATAGTACAAGGACCAAGGTTGATTATTTTCCATTTTTAAAATGTCCGAGGACCATTTTGACAATTTTCAAACTCAAGGACCAAACTTGTAATTTCTCTCTAAACTTTATCATAAAGGACCAATTTTGTCATTTATTAATAGTATAAGGTTTATTTTGATTATTTTCTAATTTTAAAACCTTAAGGACTATTTTGACACTTTTGCAAAGTTGAGGGACCAAAGTTGTAATTTTGTGATTTTAAACTTCAAAGGATTATTTTGAACAACTTGTGAATCCCAAGGACCTAAAATGATATTTTACAAGTTTTTGAATTATCGAGGACTAATTTTGACAACTTTTGTAACTTGGGGACTAAAGCGCCAATTATGCAAACTTGATCGTTTTCACGATTTTGATGTTTTGCATTTAAAACATATAAAACACTTGTTTGTGATATTTTCATCATTTTGAAGCATTTACGAGTGTTTCGGATGTTTTGGCATTCTAACGATACAAAAATGATGAGTATTTAGACACTCATCAATCAACATGTCATTAATGATGGCGTACCCTCCGATCATGTCGAAGGACCCCCTTGACCTCGATCGAAAGTACATTACGAAGACCCAGTCTTTCTTCATAAGTCATTGGTGGCGTAAAACCATTCATCATTGACATGGTTACGGTTGGAATCCGCCGGTAGAAGGCTATGCCGCCGGTGTCTTCCGCTGAAGATGCCAAGACAAATAAGAACCTTGACTTGGTCTTCCCCACGTTCCACTATGTCCTTAGCTTCCCTTGAAGTGCGAGATAGTGGGGATGAAGCCTAGCGGTTACCATAAATCGGGGGCGCCCCGTGATCTCCTAGCGTGTCTAACACTCTCCAAGCTATTTTCATCACCTATAAATAGGTTGGACGAGTCATTTCAATGGTATGTTCACTCAACACATTATTTCACATACATCATATTATCCATAACTCATATCACATACTTATTCGCACGGGAGGTGGTTCGCGAGGCCCGACCCTGCGCGATCACTAACGAAGTGTCTACTATTTCTTATTGAGATTGACTACAAGTTTGGCGCAGCATATCACCCCTCATATCCTTGATCACCATCGAAGGCACAGTCGTCTGGTGTTGTACAATCGGTGGTACCATCCGTGGGACCCGCTACTATTGGTCTCGTTATTCGAACTTACACCGGTCGATCACTCTCGCTGGTTTTCGGCATGACTCGAGGAAGAGAAGATACATCTCCACGGGTTTCTCGACCTTGACACCAATTCGATCAGCGATCCTAACAACCTTCCCAACATAACGCATCCGCTTTACCATACGATCTCACCGAAATAACCCCTGACAACCATGCTTCAACCTCATTAACCACAAACGGTAATTAGTCAGGCATTTGTTGGCTAACATCAAACATTAGAATCTTTACTAAGAGCTCGAAGGAGGCAAGCTCGGAGCGTGGAGATGCGAAGGGAGTTAGAATACTCGGCGATGAGTATGACGAAGAGTTGGAAATGGAACTAGGCCCTTGGCTCACAGGACTACTCGCTCGATTGCTAAGGATAGGGTCTCCAGCGTTCGAAGGCCTAGCGGAAGGTCGGTTGTTTCGAAGGCGTTCGGAGAGGGCTCCGACTAGGCGGGAAGGCACGATAGAAGGCTCCAATGGAAGGAGTCACGAAGGGAGGCTACGGAGGTTGTCTGCCACCACTCTTGGCGGCTCATACAGGAAGAAGCTGAGGCGGGGTTCCGCTGCGGCCTTCCACACATCCGGCGTGAAGGCGATCCACCTCAAATGAATGGGGGAAAATCTTCCTCCTCATGGTATGTACCCTCCTTTTGGGCTCAATCTTACCCTCGAGGGGTTTATCCCCCACTAGCAGGCAAGCTAGTAACCCGGTTTCACTCAACCATACGGAGTATGCCTACGGACAACCTATGGTATACCGCTTGGTACCACATGAGAGTCGCCCACCTTATATACCTCTGCTTACCCTCGATATGTCAGCCAAAACCTGTTGGATTACCTCCAATCATAACTTGAGTACAATGTTGTCCCTACCTACATGCCACCTTATAGCGCCTTTATTCGGACCCATGGGCTCCAGCACCACTTCGTAAGATGGATGAGAGACTACCCTTTACAGATGGGTTGAAAATGCCAGCGCATATTGGTACCTCGATGGGAAGGGATCGATAACTTTTACACTTGTTTGAAGGGGCTATTAGAATGCTGAGTGGGTTATGCACGTCGCTTGTCATATGTTTACATACACCTACAAGACTCATGAATATGGTGGAGCGGGCAAAAACCGGGTAGCATTGTGAATTTGGATGATCTCAGGCCAAGTTCGGATCACATTTTTATGAGAAAAAGTTCACAAGGATACACTGACGGTACACAACATCAAGCGGAGGAGAATGAGAGCACCGGGGCTTTCATTACGGATACTGTGACGACACTTTACAAATAATGGGCTTGCGAAGACAGTACATTTCGAGGTTTGTGCATGGCTTGAAAGCAGTGCGGTGAATTCCTCTCCATGACCTCCACTGCAACCTACAAAGGCTTGGTGGAAAGTCTTACACTGGATCGAAGCAAAGAAGTATCTACCAGCGGGACTCTGAGTGAAAATAAAGAAAATCACGGCAAAGCCCGAAGCATCCTTAGTGGGAAGGGTCAAGGAACAAGCACAAAAAATAAGGACGAGGTTCACACGTACCACAAAAACATCAACCATGGGCTCTTGGCTAGTCATGTCCGAATCTCGAGGAGATACTTGCTACGGAAAAGGCTGCGAAGGCCTTTGATCCTCCTCCTCGCTTGGCAAACAGGAAGGCCGGAGATGCTTCCAAATTTTGCTACTTCCATGGCGATTACGGACATGACACCAACAAGCTGCGAGAGAACTCGAAGCGGATAGAAGAGGCCGTAAAGTCCGGCCAATTGGGACATTTGGTGAAGGGTATAAAAGAGGTAAAGACAAAACCTCAGAGCACAGTTGGGGAAAGATACCACACATGCGAAACACCCATCCTCATGGTATACAAGGAAGATTCTAGTTCAAAGAGGAAAAAGCAGAGGAAGCCTTGTGCGGAGTAGGAGATGTCACTTTTCCTTCAATCGGGGAAAGTTCTTTCAAATGACCCGTGGTCATCAAAGTCTTGATCTCCAGCGGAGTAATAGAGCCTACCTTGTGCGGTAGCTCTGCGAAGTTATCTCTGAGCGATGTTTCCTAAAGCTCGAACCTTGATAAGGTCGAGAGAGTAGATTCAAAGGTACCCTTAGTAGGGTTCTCGGGGGAACACTCATGGCCCTTGGGAGAAGTCCCTCTAGGGTTACAATTGGAGAAGGGAGGCTAAAAGAGCGAAACTACGGTTTTCACGATCGTGGGTCGGAATCTCCAACCTATTAATAGGGAGACGACAATGCGAGAAGATGGGCATCGTTGTCTCAACCATACATGCAGCGATCAAATTCAAACACCTTCGGCATTGGAGCGGTTTCTCCGGCTATAAGGTGAAGTCTCTGAGTAGAAAGCAAGAGATTGACAGGTTTGGAGGAACCTTGAAAGATGTTCTCGGTTATGCTATATGTTGAAGAGCGTCGTGGTAAATGATCTCTACCCGATCAGACGGTAGTAATCGGAAAGCGACTGACCTCCTTTAAAGCGAGAATGGAAAAGGTGCCGTGCTAATCTGAGATGTCTTCGCATGGACCTATTCGACATGACGGGGTCCCAGAACTCTCACCATAGGCGGAAAGCCCTTGACCTTGAACACAAGCTCAATGAGTTCAAACATATTGAACCCATTAAACAAAAGCGTCGAAGTCTAGCTCACGAAAGAAATGCTGCATGCATGCGAAAAAGTGGGCGAACTCGTGGCGGCGGGCATATTCGGAGAGGTGAAGTATCAAACTTGGGTGGCCAATCCGGTGATGGTCAAGAAGCATGACGGAGGATGGAGAATGTCGTGAATTTCGCGACATTAACAAAGCTTGTCAGAAGGGCTGCTACCCTCTGCGAGATTGATTGGAAGGTGGAATCCTTGTCGGGGTTTCGGCTAAAGTGTTTCCTATCGCTTATAAAGGTTACCATCGGATACAAATGGCGAAGAAGGCGAAGAAGACATCCTTTTTACGGGAAAAGCGTTTATTGTTACAAAAGATGCCTTTTGGTTTGAAAAATCGGGTGCCACCTACCAGCGATTGGTGGACAAAGCCTTCCACAAGAAAATAGGTAGGAATCTGGACCTCGTAGATGATATGGTCATTAAGAGTAGATCGGAGGAGGATATGCTCTCGACATCAAGGAAACCGATCGACCGTGCCATCAATATGAAATTAAATCCCAAGAAGTGTTCCTTTGGTGTGGAAGAAGGACAATTTTGGGGCATCGATCACCAGCGGGGTATTAAGGCCAATCCTTGAAAGTCAAAGCCATCACAGTTGCGACCTCCTAAGTCCCTAAAGGAAGTGCAAAGTCTTAGCGGAGCTAGCGACCCTCGGTGAGGTTCTTATCGAAGGGTGCGAGACGGATCTTTGCCATTCTTCAAAACACTCGAAGGATGCCGGACAAAGAGCGTTCAATGGAGCATAGATGCGAGCGACCTTTCAAAAGCTCAAGGTTCATGGCTATTCTACCTACACTTACGGCCCCAATCAAAGCGAAGTGTTGTTCATGTATATTGCAGCCTCCTTCAAAAGCATCGGTAGCGTGTTATTGGAGAAAGGGAAGAAGAAAATCCTATATACTTCGTTGGTAGGGTACTACAGTGGTGAGCTAAATTATCCGACATTGGACAAGCTAATTTTGGCTTTAGTTCATCTTGCGAGGCGCCTGAAGGTACTTTCAAGCTCACCCCATAACCGTGCTACCGACAAGCCAATTAGCGAGATACTTTCAAAGCCGGAGAAATGCGGAAGGATAGCTAAATGGGCTATCGAGCTAGGAGAACATGATATTGAATACAAGGCGGGAGCTCGGTCAAAGGACAAATATTGGCGGACTTTTAGCGAAACACCCTCGAACCGAAACATGACAAAAGGTTGTTGAAAAGGAGCCGCTAAGGCAATCGAAGGGTGGAAACTTTACAGCAGAGACCTCCGGCTCCGATGGTTCAGCCTTGAGTCTCATGCTCGTTGATCCCGAAGGAAGGAATACACTTCACGCACTTCATTTGAATTCGATGCTACGAACAATGAGCGGTCTGCGAAGCCTTGTTAGCGGTCTCCGATTGGCCAAAGATATGGAAGTGGAAGAATTGGCTATTTTGTTGACTACAGACTAGTGGCCAACGGATAAAAGGCTCCTACGAGGCAAGACAACTGTGATCAAGCAATATCGGATAAGGCCAAAGAAATGCTCTAAGGGTTCGCATCTTACAACATAGAGCATGTTGAAGAAACCAAAACAAAAGGCGGATGCACTTAGCAAGCCAGCATAAATGGCATTTGCTCATTTAACAAAGGAAGTTTTGGTGAAGTATTGGCGAGATAGGTCCATCGTCCAGAAAGGAGGTGTCGGCGTATCTTGGAGGAAGACTCGGTGGATGACTCAATTAGAGAATATCTAATAAGTGGCATCTTGGGAGGATCCAAGTTGGCTCGAAAGGTGCGCATCAAAGCACCACGGTACATGATCATGGGAAATTACTTATCGGAAGATCTTTTCTATCCCTTGGCTCCGTTGTGTAGGACGAGGCAAGTATAACATCATCCAAGAAGTGCATGAAGGATCTTGCGGACTTCATGGGACCCCTCCGTTGTCTCCAAGTCATGAGGTCGGATATTGCGGCCTTCGATGCGAGGCATTGTCGACATCATTCGAGTGTGTAGGCACTGTCAAGTCCACTCAAGAGTCCCAAGGCTACAAAGCAAGATATGACTTAGTAGCGTCCGCATGGCCCTTGACCAATGGGGATAGATATTAGGCCCTCTGCCGATTGCTCCGGGAGGAGTAAAGTTCTTAGTCGTAGCCATCGATTACTTCACTAAATGGGTGGGCGAAGCCTTTGGCATCCATCACGGGAAGAAACATGGAAAAATTTGTGTGGGAACATATTATCTGTCGGTTCGGAGTACCTCACATCATCATTTCGGATAATGGGAAGCGGTTTGCGAAGGGTATTCCAGTGTTTTGCGAAGTGCGAATATCAAACAATCCTTCAGCTTGGTTTACCATCCTCTCAGAGTAGCGGTCAAGTAGAAGTTACCAGAGAGACATCATACAAGGAATAGAATGAAGGTGGGATACGGTCATCACGGTTGGGTAGATGAACTACCTCAGTACTCTGGGCACATCGAGGCATACGAAGTCAGTCACGGGCTTCGACTTGACATATGGCGCGGAGGCTGTCATCCTTCATAAGTAAGTGTCGAAGCGAAGGGTCATGAACTTCAAAAGCAGCGGATATGAAGAAAGACTACGTAGTAACTTGGACCTACTTGAAGAGCGAGGAAATAGCCTCCATTAGAGGCTATCCACAAACAAAAGATTGAGCGGTACTATAACAAGCGAGTCGGGGCCTTGACTTTCAAACCAGGGAATATGTCCTCCGACTCGATAGCAAGTAAAGTGAGTACCGAGGTGGCTGGGACCTACATGGGAAGGACCCTACGTTATTAAGGATGCCTATGTAGCAGACCTACAAGTTGGAAACCTTGGAAGGAGGCGCTATTGATAGAACTGGAATGGCACTACTCTTAGTAAGTTCTCGTATGAAACTTACAATGTCTAAGGACACATTTTATTTGCTTTCAATCAATGTATTTGCATTCTTCTCACTTAGGGAAAGAAGCATTAATGGTGGCGTCTAGTATTCATTTATTAAAATGATGTAATCCTCCTACCCACTTAATGATAATAAGCATTTCCCTCGAATCTCTTGTTTAGTTCAATACAACAAAGATTTGTCCACCAGTCGCTTTATAAGTTTCAATGTCGAAGGGATGTACAAAGAATAAACAACATGTCTTGCTCACATGCATAACATCCATCTCAACTTCACATTAACTTTCCTATATGGCCTTAAGGTATTTCAAGCCTTCGCCAAAGGATCAAGCGGAATTGGTCGCGACCCTCATCGTGATTAAATTATACAATTGCTAATATTCTTGGTGAAGTAACTACACTCAATGAGGCTATGCATCTACCATCGCCTTAGGTTGTAACAAATATTTTTACGTGAGTAAAATAAAATGAGAAGAATCACACATGGCAAAATTACAGAGCCCTAGTGGCTTCATTGTAGATTAATGACTAGTTTAACTAGTCTAAAGCGAACCATAGTATACGATTCAACAAAATAAAATATTGTCTTGGGCGTAGCCTACACAAACCACAAGTTAATTGTTTCATCGGGCACGAAGCACGGAAAGGAACCCAGACAATTGTTTTACGGTACATACCACCACGGAGATCAAATTACAACCACATGGTTGCCTTCATTAAATCTTGGAATGAGTGGGATCATCGAACACAGGGATGGAACACAGGGTGATGGAGTCCTCTTGGAGGAAGATGGAGGTGAGCTGTCCTTGGCTTCTTGGCTAGCGGGTCCTCAATTGAGGGCAGTTGGGTCCTTCGTCACATCTGCAAGAAGGGAACTCTAAGCGGTTAATTGATTACTGCATCATCATATTCTTTTTCATGAGTTGCCCTTTAATGCGAATTTTCTCGGCACCCTGGTTCCCAGTCTTAGCTACCTCCTCCAAAGTGGTACACTTGCCATGAAAAATGGCGGCGTTCACCACATTCCCAATGGCAATCCCACATCATCGCTATGGTAAAGTTCCATAGCAATATAGAGGATCACTTTGGTTATCAGTCCACTTGTCCTTCTTGACATCTTGGAGGCGGAGTTCAATCCATCTACCTTTTCTCGGAGCTTGATCTCTTGGTCCGACAACTTTGCCCTCTCTTGTTCGAGGCCTCGCACTTGGATGAAAAAACGGATATCTGCTCCTTATAGATAACCATAGAGCCTTGATAGTTAACATCTACACTCGGCGCTCGTTGCCAATTGACCTTTGAGCTTTTCATTCTTAGCTCACGAGGTCTTGCACCAAGGGTTCTTATCAAAATCCTCAATGCTTCCTCACACTTCTTTTCAGTCGCATACTTGATCCCTAGCCTTCTCCTTCTCGGCATAACATCCATTTCTTCTCGAGCTTTGGTGACAACACGGAGCAATTCCCTTGTCCTAGCATTGAGTTGGTTGTCAAGCATGCCTTTGGCGAACATAGCTTTTATCATGAAGATGCAAAGCCTCTCATGGACATGTTGTCCATCACCCCTTCCAACTTGGATGGGATCACATAGCTCACGAGTTGGTGACAAGCTGGGAGAAGAGCTCCCGTGTCGGGAAGTCCTACAAAATGTACATTTCATTAGCATATTATATTTGGTACCTAATTTTGTTTCACGGAAAAGAAACTTACCATGGATATCATCATGATGGGCCTTGATGGTTGGAAATACCACTGACCTTACCACAGGCACTCTTCTGCTGGGTAGTTCGAGAGGGAGGAGTAGGTAGAATAAGCTTTCTTTTGAATCAGTTTCACGACCTTAGCAGCACCTTTCACCTTGGACCTCTCACCTATCTTGGGAGGGTCTCGATGGCAATGGTCCTTGAGGCGGTTCGTCAGAGTCGACAGCGTTCTCCACGGTGATCTTCTACATCTATGGGTTCCTTTGATGGAGGCGCGAGAGGATCTGAGCTCGACAAGGTGGGCTTCAACTCGTCTTTGTTTATGGACACCGATGGGGAGCCAGCGCCATAGCTTGTCTCTTGGGGATTCTTTGGAAGAAAGCTTACCTCTTTTACCTCCGGCTACAACAAAGTTCTGAGCGACATCTACGCACAAAAAGCAAATAAGATAAATATCGGTGAGATAAGTTTTGTTTCTTATGTTAATTTAAAAATACATACTTTCTCCATCACAAATTATCTCGGTACCAGCGGAGACCCTCCATCTTTCGGCAATGCCGACCATGAGCAGGATTGGCTCGGGGAAGGTCTGGCGGTCGGTGGATGACGAGCATAGCAGCTTATACAATGGGTTTCTTCTCACGGTGTAAGGCAATGGATCGGTGAACCTTTTCTCATCATATTGAAAGTGCAGGTTTAACAATGCGAGTATCCGGGAGGGATAATGGTGATACGGATATAAAGAACTTGCCTTTCCGGTTCCTTACGTTCGTAAAGGTCTATCTATCAATATGGGCACATCCTTTCACCCTCATGGCGAGGTCGACCAATCTCCTCCGGGTATAGATTGAAAAACCCTAAGCACGATCAAGGATGGTTCAAACCCATAAGATTTGCACATAACAATGTATGTTGTAAGCTTGGCTGGGCCAAAAGGTTGAACCTAGAAATGTGTACTTCATATCTAGGAGGAATTCTAAGATCAAAGGATGCAAAGGTATCCTAAGGTTGGAAGTGGTGAAAGCATGGGTATCTGAGGCCTACATAATTTTCGGGGCATCAAATATCCCTTGATTTTTACTCGGTAGCATTATTTTATGTTCCTTTGGAATGGGATAATCGATTAGGAGCAACTTTAAGCTCCTCCACAGTTAGTGTCTTGACCTTGTTGTTTTATCACAAATTTTTATTGGTAGACATGCTACCTTCAAGAACACAAAATGTATTTGAAATCTGAGGAGAAGAAGGGCGCTTTACCTTGTTTGGTGGAAGGCTTGATCGGAAGAAGTTTTAGTAGGCGAATAACTTTGGGCGAGAGTTACTTTGTTAGGGTTTCTTGTTTTTGCATTTTATATACCCTACAAATGTTGCATCTCGACCTACACGATGTCGGACCTATCCCTTTTCTACGGATTTCAAACCTTTTTAAATTTTGAAATGATGTTTACTTTTACCGAGAAGCGGGGTAGTTAGGATTAATCATGCATTTAATCGCTCAATATTAACAAGACTTTTCATCTTCATTCGTTTTTGTGGCGAAGGGAGGTTTCGTTTTATTTACGAGTCGTAAGCAATATTTCTTGTTCGTACATATCACTTTCATTGGGGGCTTGATGGCGTACCCTCCGTCGGTCGAAGGACCCCATTCGACCTCGATCGAAATTACATTACGAAGACCAAGTCTTTCTTCATAAGTCATTGGTGGCGTAAAACCATTCATCATTGACATGGTTACAGGTTGGGAATCCATGACCGAGGCCTATGCCGCCGGTGTCTTCCATGAAGATGCCAATACAAATAAGAACCTTGACTTGGTCTTCCCCGTTCCACTATGTCCTTAGCTTCCCGCCAAGTCCGAGATAGTGGGGATGAAGCCTAGCGGTTACCATAAATCGGGGCGCCCCATGATCACTCGACACTCTCCGAGATATTTTCATCACCTATAAATAGGTTGGACGAGTCATTTCAATGGTATGTTCACTCAACACGGTATTTCACATACATCATATTATCCATATCTCATATCACATACTTATTCTGCAGGAGGTGGTTCGCGAGGCCCACCCTGCATGATCATAACGAAGTGTCTACTTTCTTATTGCAGTTGACTACAAGTTTGGCGCAAGCATATCACCCCTCGTATCCTTGATCACCATCGAAGGCACAGTCGTCTGAATTATTGTACAATCAATCAACATATAGACAAATGATGACTCCTTTACAGATTCATCAAATTTGATATACACATTTATCGACTTGGTTTAGAATATAACCACTAGACAAAACCACTTCATCAAATTTTTGATGCCATTGCTTAGGTGCTGCTTTAGTCCATAAAGAGACTTAATCGGTTTACACCTTGTTTTCATTGCCGGGCATGATGAAGCCACGAGGTTGGTTCATATAAACCTCCTCTTCCAATTCACCATTCAAGAAAACATCTTCACATCCATCGATGAATAATCGGTTTGAATAGATGCCAAAGCAATCGGCAATCTTATGAATCTTGTCTGAGCCACGGGGCATAAGTATCAAAATAGTCTATCCACGACTTTTGTTTAAAGCCACGAATAACTAGTCTAGCCTTGAACTTTTCAATAGTTCCATCTACCTTCATTTTCTTTTGAAAATCCATTTGCAACAAGGTTTGCAACGGTGTGAATCGACCAACACCGTGTTGTTGCCCATGATGGAATCCATCTCATCATTGATTGCTTCTTTCGAGAGAAAGCAATATCCACGGGACTTCATTGCTTCTTCAAATGTATTGGGATCATCCTCAACAATGAAGCAATATGAGTATTGCTCGAGACCTCATCCTTGTTCCTTTAACCAAGTATAGTTGAAACTCGGTCCAAATGACTTTGGAGTCACGATCCTTTTGCTATTCTGAGCACGAGTTCGGGTTGTTGAACCACAACCTCATCGGGGACCAGCGATGGTTCATCATCGAGGACGGCGATACACCGATGTCATGAGTTCCATTAGGAATCCTCGACTTGGTCTAGGGGTGATGAGAATCTATTCTCATCAAAGTTTGCATCCTTGATTCAATTATTGAGTTAATGAAACATATTCATTAGGTTCAATAACATAGAACCTAAAAAGCCTTGGAATACTCGGCATATCCAACAAAGATCGATCAATGCCTCTTTACTTCCAAAGTTTTGACTTTAGATCGAGTCTTACAACGACCCTACAACCCGGACCACGAGATAGTTGGGGTTGGGTTTCCTTTTAGTCGAGAGTTCATAAGGGTAACCTTGTTCCTTTTGTTGGCAACCCTATTTAATAAATAGCAAAATTTTAACATAGCTTCACCCAGAACCCTTGACTCGATCTGAATAGGACAACATGGAATTAACCATCTCCTTGACACCTGTTTTCCTTTCGAAATACCATTTCTTTGAGGAGTATAAAAGGCGATCGTTTCATGGATGTTAGGAATTAGAAAATTCGATCGTTAAAGAGTCGGTCACCTTAAGTATATGTATTCGTTAAGCTCGTGAGTCGTAGTCAAGTTATGTTATTAAGTAGTTTGTTAAGTAACACCGTGGAGGGAGACGGGTCTTTACCCAGCTGTATGCGATCCTGATCCGGAAGGTGGCGTTTATTTGTAAGACACTATAAACACCTCTACCTCCCAAGGTGGAGGTTGGGCTCAATACCATTTTTCTTTGTTTCACATAGTTCCCAACTCTCTTCCCTTTCTCCTCTAGAACTTTCTCTCTCGAAACATCTTGTGCGCCTCATATGATTATGGTTTAGTGTGTTTGTGAAATCCCATATCTTACAATTGGTATCAAGAGCCATGGTTTGATCACTCATCGTTCATGCTCTTTGTTTGGTGGATTTCATAAGGTTTTTGGGGTTATAAGTGTTTAGGAGGTTTGAATCATTGGATAAATTCTAGTGTTAAAGTTTGAATTTTGTTTGTACTTTTGTGTTTAGAATCATCATATGTGTTTAGGTTTTGAATTGGAAGACTTAAATAATTGTTGTTTGGTTGTTTTTGATTGATAAAGTGGTTGTTTTTGAAAGTTGTACGAAGCGAGTTAAGCCTCGGAGTTGTGTTTCTTGAGCGAGTTGTTTGTTATTGGGGCGAGTTGGTACATGCGACTTAGCTATTTAGCGAGTTGACTCTTTATGCGACTTGGGTTCTAAGCGAGTTGTTTCTTTAAGCGACTTGAGTTCTAAAGTGACTTGGCTATTAAGCGAGTTATACGATTAGCGAGTTAGTTTAAGCAACTTGGTGGTTAAGCGAGTTGTTTATGTATGCGACTTGGCTATTAAGCGAGTTGTCTCTGTATGCGACTTGGCTATTAAGCGAGTTGGTTCTTTAAGCGACTTGTTTCTTTAAGTGAGTTTTCTGTTTAGCGAGTTGATACCAAAGTGAGTTGTTGTTTAGCTCACGAGACTTGTCACTTCTTAGGTGCTACATTTTACGGTTGTTCTTTTGGTTTAGTAAAATCCGGGAAGAATCAATTTCCTGTTTAATCAAAGAATAGTAAAATCCGTAGAACTTGTAATCATGTCAAACATCGTACCTCTATCGTTTCTTACGTGGTGAGGACATTCAAGCATTTGGATCGGATACTCATCCACTATGTAGCCAGGCGATTATGACTCATGGGCTCAATGAATCCGATTGTACTATTTGGGAAAAGATAATGGAATTAACATTCTCAAGTCAATTGATGAAGGACCGTATCAGTTGAGACAACAAGAGACATACTTGACAACTGCTGCGGATGGCTCGGTGATACTAGGATGGACGGACCTAAAATGTATGATGGCGAATGATAAGGAGAAGAAGAGATCACGATGCGAGCATCGGGGCTTCTAACATCATACTTGAGGTTTACTAAGGACATTTACAAGGTGATCAATCACAACACTAAAGCTAAAGCGGTTTGGGACAATGTCAAGATCGACTCTCGGGTTACGAACTAACCAAGGAAGCGAGAGAATCTCAACTATATGATGAATTTGAGCACTTTAAGATGAAGCCGGAAGAAGAGTGTCTATGAGTATTACGTGAGATTCCACAAGCTTGTGAATGATATGAGGAATATCAAAATGACCATGTCAAATATTCATTTGAATTCAAAGTTTGTGAACAACATGAATCCCGAATAGCATAAGTTTGTCACCTCTGTGAAGCTAACCAAAGGATTGAAGAACACCAACTATGAGCAACTTTATGCATTCCTTCTTGAGAATGAGAGACATGCTATGTTTGAAAGAATGATTCTTGAGCAGTTCAAAACTAAATAGGGAGAAACAAGTTCATCAAATGATTCAACAACATTCTACACCAATGTTGGAATTACCACCAAAGCTTCTCAAGTCATACCCAATGGTAATGGTAATTACAAGCTCATTCACGATCCAACATACAAGTCTCGGACTCAAAACATTCATGGAAAACTTCATCAATCAAGCTGTCTCTCATGGTTAGTCAAAATATGAATTCCACGAGATACCAACAATAACCTGGGCGCATCCAATCCACACAATCAAGCTCTGTCGGAGATGGAAAGGTTTTGGTGCAACCGGTTCAAGGAAGGCAATATGAGCAGGGGACGAGGTGGAGTAGGTAAAGGTTATATTGCAAATCGAGAATCGGGAAGGAATGGAAATCAAGGACAAGCTATGCAAATTAAGTGCTACAAGCGTGGTGGTGATGGACATATAGCAAGGCGCACATCTCAAAATGTCCTCAAAATGCGAGTACTTGAGACAAGATGTTACTTGTGCAAGCTCGGGATAATGGTCTTTGTTTTGGATGAAGAGGAGTTATTGTTTCTTCTTGAGGGCAATGCCAAGACATATGATGCGAGATGTGGATGAGCGGCCAATTGGGAGATAGGTCATAATCATCGAATGCCTTTCAAGTTGCGAGATGTGATGCATACGAATCGGCGTCGATGATGAACCTCTGCATAGACAATCTTCATGGCTAGCATCTCACCTATGGTCTCTCTAAGGTCTCTTCACCACAGCAGTTTGGTCCATCCAAAGATTCAATCATTTGGAGGTATTAAAACTATATGATGAAGTTGATGAGCAAAGATGCATAATAAAGTACAATCTCTTGAAACTTATGAATCGGATATTGATGATGAGGTAATGCAATATTGTCCCATATGATCAATATGTGAAGCAAAGTGAAAGTGAGATTGTACCAAATGTCATCTTCATGATCAATGATGACTATGCTTTTGATGAATACACTTGCTGTGCCCCTAAGGATTACATTATCTCTGAGGCTGAATGCCTATAAAGAACAAGTTGCTATTTATGAACAACGTGCTAAGTTTGAGCTAACTACCCGTGGCAAGCGAAATGGATGACCAAATGATTACAATTATTAGAAAAAGTAATTTTAGAAGAAGTGTTAAAACAAAGTTAAACTCCTTACAAGAAAAGCTTTCTAAAGCTGTTAAGCAAAAGCAAGAGTGCAAGATAATGTTAAAGTGCTTAAACAAGAATTCGGTGCTAAGGAATCAAAACTTTTGAATGATTTTCTAATCTAAAAACTTTGAAAAACAAGCTTGAAAATAAGTTATGCGTACAAGGAATACCATTGATTTGCTCACATGATCACTAAGCATAAAGTTCTCGTGATAAGCATAGTATTCCCATTATAGAAACCTAATCACAGTATGGTAAGATAGCAAAAATTTGCTCAAAATGTGATCTATGATGGTAATGAAATCCTTAAGCCTAAGCGCGAAACCTAGTTGTCTTTGAGTGCAAGGAAGAGGATAGAAAACTAGATGATGCATTTAGGGTGAAAATGGACAAAACAACGATCATGCGTGTAAAAGAATAACATAACTATCAAACCCCATGATTACACTAAGGAAAATTGGATCTCCACAACATGTTTAAGCCTTAAACTCAATTAACTTGAGCAGATCTTTTGGAAGAAAGATATGGATAAGCTAAAGTTAATGTACTTGTTGAAACAAACACTCCCTTAGGAAAATGCTGCTGACTCACATGTATCCTCGAATACACCAATGCATCTAGTTCTAGATCGATGGCCACTAATAGCAAAACCTTAATCGACTGTATGTTGTTTATCAACTATTCGTTGATTTTGAGAAGACATGTAAGAAGAATCACACCTCGAGGGGATAGCGGGGAAAGGGTTTTGAGCAAACTAAAGAATGTTATTTAAGCGAGGTCATGCCTTTCTTTAAAAATTAAAGGTCAATTTGAGAGTCTTCAAAAGGGATAAATTCGGATATTAAAGAAATGGAAAAGTAATTTGATGCAATGATAGTTGAGGTCAATGATTATGAGCAATTACTCAAATATAATGAAGTTGAAAGGAAGAACTTGCATATCTTAAATGAGAATTTGATTTCAAAATTGTGTTGCTCAAGATGTGTTTATCTTTGTTACTAAGCACTCTATTCTTGCTTTTCGATTTCATGAATTATATATTGCATTGAAAGTTTCCCATGATCGTGTCATTGAGCTTGAAAACAAAACTCAAAACTAAATGAGAAAATTGATCGGGATGATCACGATAATTTAGTAAAACATCTTTCTAAACTAGAAGTTGAACATTTTGATTTGCAACTAAAATATCAACATCTTAAAGAAAATGTCAAAACCTCAAATATCAAGACATCCTCGGATGTTCGAGTTTGATCGATTTTCAAATAAACAAAGCGTGATGAGCGATTCAAGCTCATTGTAACACAATCAAAAGTTGAAAGCCCAAATTTCTCAATTAAAGGGTGAAAAGAACAATGTGATGGCTCCTAAATGCCTCCTCCTTTAGATTCTCGGTATTCTCAAACTTTCATCTTCAAAACTTGGTTGATGTTTTCAAAAAGAAAGCGAGAGTTTTCTAGAAGAAAATGAAAAGTTAAACGACACTTTAAAGAGTTATATGATTCAATGAAAGTCACTCGTGACAAAACAACAAAAAATAACGTCTTTACAAAAGAAATTGAGAATCGAGGTCGGGAAAGGAAGCGCCACTTGTCTTTAATGAGAATGTTGCATCAAAGTCATCATCGGATTGCAAATATCTGTGTTATTAAATATATTCCTCCTCATCTTAGGAATAATGAACTTGTGTTCCATAACTACTTTGCTCACCTTAAGGATAGTCTAGAATGTCTACGTGAGATTGTGGAAGAGGATTTCATAAATAAGCCTCTTGATAGAAATTAGGTTTGCTTGCATTCGGGCCAAAAGCGATCTCGGGAGCTACTAGAATGTTTAATAGCAACATGTCCTAAATCCTTAGGTGCGAAAGGTAATTTGTGATGCCTTGTTCTATGCCTAGTGCCAAGTTTACAAACCATTCTATGCCCGTATTAAGAAAGTGAATACTAATGTGCCTTCAGTAGTTCGGATCCACACGCGTCTAGTTCGGGAATGCAAAAGTAGATCAACCAACTAATGTTCCCATAATTCCCTCTACAGAGTAATCGGTGACATAAAAGCAAGCGGGTCAAAGCCTCCGAGGCAATACCAAGCAAGATAAGACCTCGCAAGCTAAGAATGTGCATTGGAAGAGAGTGAAGATCACCTAGGAATATTAAGTTTGAGTTGAATAAAGCGAATCGTGTTGATTCTCGTATTAGCTATAAAGCGTCTTGTAATTAATTGAATTACGCTACTATCGCAAACCATGTAATGATGAATGCTTGTTTACATTACTAATAATAAATGTGGTGTGAATGATTTGTCTAATGTTGTTAAATACCTATTAAGATTGTTAATGCAAAAATCAAGCTAAGAAGGCTAGAAAGCAATGGCGAAGAAGGTTAGGAAACATTGGAAACCCGGGAGAATTTAGTAACATAGGTTGTCGATGGATACCTCTTTGGGTGAAAATTTAATCTTAATGAGACATGCCTAAATTATCTAGATCAATGCCCATTAGGAAGTGGATGCTCTTGGTAGAACTATTCCATAAAAGTGAACATACTTTGAATAGGTCTAATATGGACACTATGCTGCATCTATCCTCATGATTTCATTGTTTCTATTTACGATGTGGGTGTTCCAATCACTTTGTTACTAACGAATGGAACCCATTCTTGCATGGGGATCCCAATTATCGATTTTCCATTACTGTTCAATTGTAGATAGTTCAAATCGTTATGTGGTACACGGACTCAATTGTTCCAAACATATATTTGGAGATCGGTTAGGGCTCATGAACCGTGAGTAAATTCATCGGGACATTAGATTCGAGAGCGATCATTTTGGTGCAATTATGGGTTATGGAGATTATGTTGTCGGTGATAGTGTTATCTCCGGGGTATATTCGTAGAAGGTCTTGGTCATAACTTATTCTCTGTCGGTCGAATACGTGATTACGATATAGAAGTGGCCTTGAGAAAACATACTTGCTTCGTTAGAGAACTTGATGGTAAAGAACTTTTAAGAGGAACACGTGGTTCAAATCTATACACCATCTCTATCGAAGATATGATGAAGTCTTTTCAATTTGCTTGTTGTCAAAGGCTTCAAAACAAAGTCAATGTTATAGCATCGTCATCTCGATCACTTGAACTTGGCACCATAAATGATCTCTCGAGAAAAGATTTAGTCTAGGTTTACCTAGACTAAAGTATAAAAAAGGATCATCTTTGTTGGCATGCCAATTGGGAAAAAGCAAAGTATGCCCACAAACCCGAACCTACAAAATCGATTCTTGAAGTTCTTCATACAATTCATGGTTTATGTAGACCCGTGAGAGTCTGAGAATATCTTTGGGAAGAAATATGTGTTAGTTGTGGTTGATGATTACTCTCGATTCACTTGGGTTAAGTTCTTAAGGACAAAGGATGAAACTCAGGATATCATCATCAAACTTATCAAGCAGTGCATGTTAGACTTAACAAAGCATCGGAATCATACGAGCAGACAATGGGCCGAGTTTGTTAATAAACAACTTAGTGAGTTTTATGAAAGTATTGGAATCGGGCATCAAAGAAGTGTTCCACGAACTCCTCAGCGAGCGGTGTAGTTGAAGGCAATCGAACTCTTGTGGAAGCCATGAGAACAATCTTGATTTACTCAAATGTTCCAATGTTTCTGCGAAATTTGAAGCCATTGCGGCTTGCATACTACACTCAAAATCGATCCTAATTCACCTGCTCATGGAAAAACTCCATATGAACTTATCACAATAGAAAACCTAATCTCTCATTCCTTCGTGTGTTTGGTGCATTGTGTTATCCAACTAATGAGGGCCAGACTTAGGCAAACTTAAAGCTAAAGCGGACATTGGAGTATTTGTAGGATATGCACCAAGCGAGAAAAGGATACGAATCTACAACAAAAGAACCCAAAATATCATGGAAACAATTCACGTTACGTTCGATGGTGACGGTCCAATGGCTCGGGACAACCCAGTTCTGGACCCCCGTCATCAAGTAGTCCCATGAGTTCTACTCTTGTATCGATTCTTAGCCTTGACTCCTTATGTACCTCCTTGAGAAGATGACTTGAAGAAAGCTGTTTGATCAATGTTTGATGAACAATATGAGCTAGCGATAATGATTTGTCAACTCCATCAGCGAGCTGCTCTATCACAGTCAATGAAGATAACCCTTGGTTTCTATGTCATTATGTCAAGAAGCGCTGCTGCTGATCACTCTGTCTCATCAACAAATCATCAATCATCAGTGTACATCATGGAATTTTTACGGAACCCTTGATGGAAAGTCCCTTTGCTACTCACGAAGATGCCATTTGAAAACATATTTGCTCACGAATCATCATGGAACCATCTTCATGAGGAGAAATCGACTCTGCTACTACGGTTCCTCAACAACAATCACACGAACACCTTAGAAAATGGACACATGATCATCCATTGGACAACATCATTGGAAATCCCTCTGCGTCTGTATCCACTCATAAACAACTTGCAGTGATGCCTTATGGTGCTTCTTGACTCTGTACTACTCAAATTCGAACCAAAAGGCGTTAAAGCGCAATGAATGAAGACGGTGGTTCAATTCCATGCAGAAGAAATTCATGAGTTTGATCGACTTGATGTATGGGAATTAGTACTGCTCACGATTGTGCCATGATCATTTCTCTAAGTGGATCTTGAACTAAAGCTTGATGAGCATGGTGATGTATTAAGAACAAGGCTAGATTGGTGGCAAAGGATACCGTCAAGAGGAAGGTATTGACTTTGAAGAATCATTTGCTCGATGTATGCGCGCATCGAGGCAATCGAGAATCTTCACGGCTAATGCTGCAAGTAAGAATATGATTGTCTATCGGATGGATGTAAAGGCGGCTTTTCTTAACGAGATCTTAAAGAAGTCGTATCGTCGACCAGCCGGAAGGTTTGTGAATCGAGCATCCTACTCATGTCTATCGGCTTGAAGAAGGCTCTTTCGGACTTGAAGCAAGCTCGAGGGCATGGTGTGATCGCTATCAAACTTTCTTCTATCTCTTGGATTGACAAAGGAAGAGTTGATCGACATTGTTTACAGTCGTCAAATGAACATTTAATTCACGTTCCAATATATGTTGATGGTATTATTTTCGCCTCAGTGACCCCGATGATATATGGCGTTTTCAAATGAAATGGGTTCCAAATTTCAAATGTCAATGATGGAAAAATGTCATTTTCTTGGGATTACAAATTCACAAAGTCCGGAAGCATTTTATAAATCAATCTAAATATACAAATGAGATTTTAAAGAAATTTGGATTTGATTCTTATGACCTGTTGACATTCCATGATAGGCGTACTAAAGCTGGATGAGGACCACTCGGGATCATGGTAGACCAAGCGAAATATCAGTATGATTGGATCACGATGTACCTCTGACGATGAACGATATTACATTATTTGTATGCATGTGTGCTAGATACGGGCTAAGCCTACCAAAAATCACCTAGAAGCGGTTAAGCAGGTCTTCGGTATATCAAGGAACCATCAATATTGGACTTTGGTACAGAAGGACACGGTATATCACTAACAACATATCGGATCACGAGATCATGCGGGGTGTCAAGATACTCGTCGAAATGCGTACGGAGGTGCTCGGTTTTGGGTGATAAGCTTGTGGTTGGTCTTCAAAAGAAACAAATGTGTGCTTCTATATCCTCTCGGATTTGAATACATAGCGTATATCGTCTTGTTGTGCTTAAATCTATGGATGAGATCCCGATTATCGACTATGGCTTTGAATTCAACAAAATTCCTCTGTATTGTGATAACAAAGTGCCATTGCTCTCTCTTGCAGCAATTCAATATTCAAAGCTAAGCATGAGCATGGACATCATTTCATTTGGGAACAAGTGGAAAAGGTGTGGTGGAACTCTATTTTGTGAGTGAATACCAATTCAGACATCTTCACCCAGCTCTTCCTAGAAGCGTTTTGAGTTTATCCTTCACGTCTTGGTCTAAAGAGTCTGGCATGGAAACACTCAAGCGTCTTCAGAGGAGGCGATGAGTAAAGTCTTTATCCATCATCTTGTATATATTTATTCAAAAAGCAAAATACAAAATTTCAAAACCAAAAGAATATATAAAAATATAAAATTTTCAAAATTCAAAAATATTGTTATTTTGTCATGTTTTTCCTTATTCGATATCATCTACGGACTTTGTGTTGTCATTCAAAGATATCGTCGGGTCTTTAGATGTTCTTGAATATACATAATTTTAACTTAAAAAAATGAGGCGGAGAAAATGGTAGTTTATTGTTATTTGAGCGGTAACCCGTTTTAAAGGTAAAAACGAGCCATGCTTAATATTATTTTCAAATCTCATGCTACGATTCTTAATACAAATGTTTTCACCAAAAGAAAAACGTTTTCTTTCAAAAATTTTATAGTCTAATGATTCTTAAAAAATATTTTCCATCTAATGAAAACTAAATTGCTTTGAAAATACCTACCTGTACTCTATTATTCTTGTAAATCATCGATTCTTATCGTGCATCCAAAATATCTATCTCTTAATCAACAACTTGTGTAATTGATTAAGGGGTGTTAAAATTAGAAATTCGGTAGTAAAGTCGGTCTCAGTATATGTAATCGTTAAAGCTCGTAGTAAATAGTTCATTTAAGTTAAGTAGTATTTAGTTAAGTAACATCGTGGAGGCAGACGGGTCTTTACCACTGTATGCACGATCCACGACCCGTTGTGTGGCGGTTATATAAGACTATAAATACTCTCTACCTCCCGAGGTAGAGTTGGAACTCATAATAATATCTTTCACTTTCTCTAACTCAGTTCCTAAACCTCTAACTTTCTCTCTTTAGAATTCCATCTATATACTACTTTGTGTTATGGTTTGATGTGTATGTGAAAAGTTATATCTTACAATTAGTATCAAGAGCCATGGTTAGATCATATCTTGCACATCTTTGGATTTATAGTGGTTTTAGGTGGTTTTGAGTTTGAAAAAGTTTAGTGGTTTTGGATCATTTGGGTGATTTTTGTGTTAAAGTTTGAATTTTGTTGGTACTTTTATGTTTAGAATCATCACAAGTGTTTAGGTTTTCATTTGGTAAGCTTGAATCATCTTGGTTGGGTTGTTTTGGATTGAAAGTGATGTTTATATGGTTTTCAAGCTGGCGACTTAGCTCACGGAGTATTTTCTTGGTAGCGACTTGCTTCATTTTGTAGCGACTTACGATTGTTGGAGCTAGCGAGTTAGATCTAGCGAGTTAAAGTACAAGTAGTGGACTCTCCCTCTGAGTAGCGACAGTGGTAGCGACTTGGTGCATGTCGAGTTGCTCTTTAGAGACTTGTATCTCTGGCGACTTGTGTGGCAATTCTTTGCCAAAATTTGGCTAGCGACTTGATGCATGTGAGTTACTACTTAGCGACTTGCTTTACGTCTAGCGACTTGGGATTCTAGCGACTTATTTTGTCTAGCGAATTATGAGTTAGCGACTTAGTGCATTATTTTCTAGCGACTTAGTGCATTATCTTCTGGCGACTTAGTTTATAATCTTCTAGCGACTTGAGTGATTGTTTATGGTTTTCTCTTGATTTAGTAAAATCCAAGTGAAGAATCTATTTCGGTTTAATCATAGAGTTATAAAATCCGTATAATCATTAACATGTCTACCAGCGTCCCTCTTGTCATCTCCAGCTGTTGCGGGGATGTACAAGCGGTGGCTCGGATACTCGTCCACCCGTGCTTGGCAGGCCGACTACGACTCTTGGGCTCAGCAGATCAGTTGTATTGCCTTGGAAAGGAAAATGGTGTCAACATTCTCAAATCCATTGATGAAGGACCATATCGAGTTGGGGCGACTAGAGACATACTTGATACTAATGAAGATGGTACTCATTTGCAGATGGAGCGGACCTAAGATGTATGATGAGCTTGATGATAAGGAGAAAAGAGATTCGATCACGAGATATGGGGCGAACATTGTTCTTCAAGGTCTTCTAAAGACATCTACAAAGCGATCAATCATAACTCTTTGAAGCAAAGCGGTTTGGGATAATGTTAAGATGCTCTCGGGTTGAGAACTAACTATGGAAGGCAGAGAATCCCGACTCTATGATGAATTTGAGCACTTGAGATGAAACCGGATGAGAGTGTCTATAGTACTATGTGAGATTTCATAAGTTAGTGAATGACATGAGGAACATCGGAATGACTATACCTAACATTAGACTCGACTCAAAGTTTGTGAACAACATGAATCCCGAATGGCACAAGTTTGTCACATTTGTGAAGCTCGCTAAAGGATTGAAGAATACAAACTATGAGCAACTCTATGCCTTCCTCCTTGAGGAATGAGAGACATGCTATGTTTGAAAATTGATTCTCAATCGATTCAAAACCAACGAGGAGAGACAAGCTCGTCTAATGACTCATGACCTTCTACTCGAACATGGAATCAAGCAAAGCATCACAGAAGTCATACCCACAGGAATGGTAATCACAAACTCATTCGATCCCATGTTCAAACAAGTGATCTTGATGCACGCGTGGGTAACATCATTAATCAACTAGCTCTTCTCATTAGTCAAAACATGAATTCTCTCCCACGAACCAACAACAACCTCGAACTACATCTAACCCAGCATAATCAAGCCTTTATTAAAGATGGAAGGATCATTGGTGCAACCGATTCAGGAAAGAGCGGTATGATCGGGGAAGAGGTGGGCTGGGAGGTTATGTTGGCAATCGAATCGAGGAAGAAATGGTAGCCAAGGTCAAGCTAAGCGATCAAATGCTATAACCGTGGTGGTGAAGGACACATTGCAAAGGCGCACATCTCAAGCGTCCACGAATGCGATTACTTGAGAGATAAGATGTTCTTTGGCACAAGCTCGGGACAATGGTCTTTGCGTTGGATGAAGAGGAATTCTTGTTTCTTCTTGCGAGGCAATGCCAAGACCTATGATGCGGATGTGGATGACGGCCTATTAGGAGATGAGTCGCAATCATCGGAATGCCTTTCAAGTCGTGTGTGATGCATCTGACTACGATGTAGATGATGGACCCTCTGCACACACACAATCTTCTATGGCTAGCATCTCTCAATGGTTTCTCCCAAGATCTCTTCTTCACCACAAGGCTGGCCCATCAAGGACAAACTCGTCGGAGGTATTAAAACTATACGATGATCTTTGATGTACAGCGGATGCATGACAAAGTACAATCAATGAAACTATTGAATCAAGCGTTGAAAATATGGGTAATAACAATATTGTCCCATCGATCAATCGTGAAACAAAGTGAAAGTGAAGTTGTACCAAGTGATGCATCTTCTGCGGTCAACAATGACTATGTCTTTGATGAATACCTTGCATGTGCTCACGATGATTCCATAATTTACGAACTAAATGCCTATAAGGGCGTGTTGCTATTTATGAACAACGTGCAAAATTTGAGTTGACCACTCGTGGCGGGGAAATGGATGTCAAGTGAGTGATGAATTAGAAAAAGTAAGTTTAGAGAAAAGTATTGAAACAAAATTAAATTCCTTGCAAGAAAAACTTTCTAAAACATTAAACAAAACAAGAACTTCAAGAAAATGTGAAAATGTAAGCAAGAATTTAATGCAAAGGAATCAAAACTTTTGAGAGATTTTCTAATCGACAACTTTGAAAAACAAACTTGAAAACAAGTTGTACATACAAAAACACCATTGATGCGCTCACATGGTCGCATGAACATGGGGTCTTAGCGATAAGGATAGCATTCCCTTGTTGAGGAACCAAATCCAGAGGTAATTAAAGGCTAGAAATGCTCATAAGGTGCTATGATGGTGATGAAATCCTTAAGCCTAGGCAGAAACCTAGTTGCGTTGAGTGCCTTGAGGAAGATAAGAAATCAAATGAAATCACTAGGGAAAAGATGAATAAGAAACAAAATGATCCCAAATGCAAAGAAAAACATAATTATCACTCCTCCTTGATTACAAGAAGGCTTTGGATTTCCTTGAACAAGTTTAAGCCTCGAGACTTTGTTGACTCCCGAACAAGCCTACGGAAAAAGGATTTAGATAGCGAAGCGGAAAATATTGTTGAAACAAACCCTCCCCTTAGGAAAATGCCTGAAGCATTTGTGTATCCTCTAATACCCAATGCATCTTGTACCTAGAACAATTGCCACTAAAAGCAAGACATTAATTA
>JAHFWF010000092.1:0-191088 GCA_022545495.1 Chrysanthemum lavandulifolium
TTATATATATTATATATATATATATATATATATATATATATATATATATATATATAACATGTGGGGCATCACCCCCACACTTAGGTGGTAGAAAGGGGTAAGAAGACAGAAATATGGGTGAAAACCCATATAGTGCGTGCTACTGTTTTTGATTTCCGAGTCGCTAGCTTGACTCGACCCCGCATTAATTGGTTCATGGGGAAGCAAAGTGGAAGAAACAATCTCCATCGGACTTTCATTCAAGATGTTTGGATAAACATTCGAAGCATGTGAAAGTTCCACACCGATGAGATATAGAGAGAACCGGCTCAAAAATGATAATTGAAAATGCCGGGATCAAAAATAGTGTCCTCATTCCCGAAGGAGAAAAGGGAAAGAGCAACCACACCATTTGTGAAGAATGGAATAAATATGTGCATCACAATGCATGTCCATTCCTCATTAGAAAGAAGCAAATCACCATTTTTGACATTTTTAAGCTTAAATTTGAAGCTTTTATGGTGATTGGTAACAAAATTTCCGGGAGGGAGAGCTGGAAACGGTTCTTCAATCAACAGATTTTCAAGAAAAAGGATGTCTCCCTCCGAATCAAAGTAAGTATTGTCAATTCCTGTTGGAATCGACTCATCACTAAGAAAATCATCGACCTCCTTCCAAAATTTGTCATCTTCCTCATCTGGAGTGAGAGAAGGAATGGAAGAGTCGGAAATGGGACAAGAAATGAGTGAATGATCATTATATAGGAGATTTCTAGTTTCTCCAAGATCGGCTTCAAAATCAAAGAGATCATCGTCACTTTCTGATGAAAGTGGACTGATGTGAGTGAGTTCATCGGAGAACTCCTCAAGAAGAGGATCAGACTGTGGAAGTGATGCCTCAACATACTCGATGTCTCCATAAGATTTACAATCATCGCTAAAATCGGAGAAAGTCTCAAATTTATCATTTGAACACTCAAGAGGGGAAGGAGAATCACACATATGATCAGAAATTCCCTGTGACTCTCTCGGGATTGGGACAAGGTCCTCAACACTAGACTTTATAAATTCGTCCGATTCCTTTTCAGGAACAGTGTCAAGATGCTCGTCCCCCATGTTTAGAGAGTGAGTGGGAATATCGGGTGTGATAACAACAGACTGAGGGAGTTTAGACGGACTAGCATACATATGTTTAATACTTTCCATTTGTTCTTCTGCTAGTAATTCCATCATAGTCTTTTCTCCCTGATTGTTCATGGAAGGAGTCTCAACTGATGAACTTGATGAACCGTTATAAAATTGTAGGATATCAAGGATATCTTCATCATCATCGTCATCAGGAATGAAACGGAATCGAGAGCTAGATTTGGCCGCTTTTTCTTTTGCAATTGATTCCCTAACAGATTTTTCAAAGGCAATCTGGGAATCTAATTTAGCAGCCCGCTCTTCGGCTAACAAAACTTCCATGGATTTCTCATTTGGATTATCTTGGGATGTTTAGATTCCTTCAAATCTTTCACTAAATCCAAAAGATCAAGGAGAAGATTTTGAGGAAGTGGGTCAAGCTGGTACTGCAGAGGTTGGTCATGATACGAAGAGTCGTAATTGTTACAAGGAAATGGATTCCTTGTTTGACAATCCGAGCTAAAGTGAGGACCTCCACAATACTCACAACAGTCAAACTGATGTGGCTGTGAGTGGTATGTGTTGTAGTCATAATTATTATCAGGAACCTGCTCATAGACAAGCGTGTTTCCTGATTGACAATCAGAACTGGAATGTGAACCACCACAGTACTCACAACAGTAAAACTGCTGAGTCTCATAGTGTGGTAGCTGATGGAATAAATCAGTCGTGTTATGGTAGGAATAGGGATCCTGGTTATAGACAGACCCGTTTCCTGATTCCACCACGCTACAACTGGGGCAATTGCCACCATTATAAGGACCACCACACCATTGACAACCAAGAGGGTGAGGATAAGACATAGAAAGAATCAAAGGTTATCAGAGGGTAAGAAATGAAGAATCAAAAAGGTAAGAGGGTAAAGAGGAATATTTTTGGTATTTTTGAAAAACATGATGATAAAAACAAAGAATGAAAATATTTTTGGCGTTTTTAACACTTTAGGAAAAGTGTTAATGAACTTTTTTAGATTTTCTTATAACTTTACAAAAAACTTTTTACAAATGATGGGTATGTGCAAGAATGAGTCTGAAAATGGCTAAACACACGCTAAAGCCTCCCCGGCAGCGGCGCCAAAATTTGATCTGTGCTAAACCGTCAAGTCTAATCACACAAGCTGGCCACTTGTGAATGGCAAACCGTAACAGACTTAAAACTGCTTAAACACAAATACAATGAAGTCCAGGAGAATATAGTGAATTCCCGGGTCGTTTAGTCCCAAGGAGACTCAATGGTGTGTAAAACTGATTCAGATAATGGAGTGATCACTAAGGATAGTGATCTGTAAAGGTTATGATTAGAAATATTACACTACTGATTGATTGGGAAGGAATAGGATACAGAACTGGAAAGCACAACAATCAGATGAAAGAAACGTAAACGTAAGTTTAAAAACTACGTATACGTACAAAATAAAAAGTGAAAACTAAGAAATAAAAGGTCTAAAAATATGAAAATAACATTTTTGGAATCCTAAAAATAAAAGAAAATTATTAGAAAAAGAAAATTATTTTTAACACTATTTAATTAATTATTATTAATTAAAAACTATTTTAACTATTTAATAAATACTCTAAAATAGAAGAAAATACAAAATAAGGCTAGAAAAATATACTTATGATTCAGAAAAATCTAAAATACTATAAAACTATTTTAAAACTAAAAATATATTTTTCACACTTTTTATTTAATTATTACTAATTAATAACTATTTAAAATACACTTAATTACTAGAAAATATAAAATAAACTTGGAAAAATAAATTTTAACTTTTAAAAATCTAAAATATGATAAAACTAATTTTAAAACTGAAAATATATTTTTTATGCTTTTTAATTATTTATTACTAATTAATTACTATTTTTAACTATTTAAAATTATAATAAATACTAAAAAGATAGAGAAAAATATGAAACTTTTTCTAAAAATACTATATGATGACAGAAACCTAAGAAAAATAGAAAAACAAGATTTGCTTATTAATAAGATGAAAAGAAAAATCAAAAAGCTAAGAAATATTAAATAAACACTATCACTGATTTTTAATTGATCTTTTTCTGGATTTTCTTTTTGAAAACTACTTTAATACTGATATTATGAAACTTTAACAAAGACAAAAATTTTACAAACCACAAATAAGCTGTTTTGATGGCTTAAAATCCCAACAGTGGCTTAAATGAGCTTATTTGGTGAAATAAGCTCAAACAAGGTCACCAGCTGAATCAGAAGCTTAAAATAGATACAAGTGGACTAATGCTACTCAAATGAAGCTAAAACACACAGATAAGCACATTGATAAGCTAGAAGTAAGCAGATAAGCACTTGCTATTTGTGGTGAAAAACAGAAAATGGGACAAAGTTAGGGCTTATTGCAGCCCTAGCAAACAATCTTAAAAATGAAAGACAAGTCTTGAGACTTCAAGATGACCATTTTGGCTTCCCAAAGAACCAAAGATCACAAGTTTTGGACAACTATAGAGCTTTTGGTGAGCTTATGAAATTTGACCAACCAACTGTGCACAGGGCACTATAACAGACTAAGTACCCAAAATAAGCTAGGAAATAAGCACTTAAAAAGCTGAGAAACAAAGAACTAGCATTTTTGTATTTTTGTTTAGCAATCAAACTTTAATACCCTAAGAGCTTTTAAGCTAAAACTTATTTTTGAACACACAATGAAAATATTTGTTTTAATCAAAAACGACCAAATGAGAAATTTTGACTTTTGTTCAAAACCAAAAGTTTGACTTAGATGAACTTTAACCTGATTTAAATCACTGAATATGTTGTGTTAAGGTGTAATAAAACTAACTTGAGCAAGATTAACAACTTCCTAACACAGAATCATGATCATATATCCTAAAAATCCAACAGTAAGCACATAAGACATGATTAACTGATATGTTGACTTTTAATGAACTAAGACTGGATTTCTTGACTGATATGAGTTATTTAAACCAAGTTAGACAGATTTCCAACAAGTCCAATGACCAGAGAACCTTTGAACACAAAAAACCAAACACCCCTTGAGATGACTGTTTTGAAGTTTTACAAAGCAACTTACAAATTTAGACCATAAACTTGATTGAAGACTCTATATTATTATTATGTGAGATTAAATAAACATGAACAAACAGTTTTAACAATATAAAACACAAGAATTAAGACTATACTAATTTAACTGCCCAAATGAGATTTTCACAAAACACAAATTTAAAAGAACACCCTACTGATTTTAATGATTAATTCAACTTAACTATGACTAATGAACACAAAGAAACAGAAATATAAGCTAATTAACAACTGTAACAGTAAAATGCCAAATTGGTCAAAAAGCTTACAAATGGATTTCCAACTGCAAACTGAGATCAAGGACCAATGAACACCCCTATTAGCTTACCACTAAGCTACTAACCCAAGGCCATCCATGATTTACCCTGCTCCAGCTGTGAACACCATCTCCAAGTGATTTTTGAATTTTCACTAATTAATTGGTATTTTTGGTGATTTTTTTATTTTTACTTCTAAACTGTTTTTTTAGAGTTTCTAAAAGCTTGAATGAGCTTTATGGGAGCTTACATGACCTATTTCAGAACATACAAACATCTACAAACAACAATTGATCATTCATGAGATTTTTGAAAATAAGGAAAATTGCATAGACTGAGATATAAGTTGATACTTGAATTGAAGGTTCACAAAAGCTTTATTAATACATAAGAACTTGAAATTCAGAGTTTTAAGACTAAAACATACACTTGAAATTGAAAATAAGCTAAAACGACTTAATGAAATGAAAATTACTCATAGATAGTCATAAGTCTTTCTGCATAGCCGACTTTTAGCACTTAGATATCTTCATACAAGCCCCTGTAATTTTCTTTTCGGTTTAATAAGAATACAAAATTTTAGCAAAATCTTGTTCAAGCTTATGTTTTCAAGCTTATGTAAAATTACTTTTGCAATTTTATAATTTTTTACCTTTTATAAGTTTTCACCTTTTAGCAAAATTTTGTATAAATTAGTTTATCTAGCTTTGAAGTAATAATTACTTTTGCAAGCTTATGTAAAATTACTTTTGCAATTTTGACTTTTAATTTCTAATTTTTAGATATAAATTAGTTTATCTAGCTTTGAAGTAATAATTAGGCAATTAATTAAGAAATAGCTTAAAAATAAATTGTAAAAGTATTTCTAATTTTAAGATCCAATCCACATCATTCCACCATCCAAAATTGCCAACAGAATCACCACCATCATCAAGACCGGTAATACCTCATAAATGAAACCCTAATCGCTTTTGCTAAAGTTTTATGAAACAACATATGTGGTTAATTGAATTAGGCTCCCTTTCTTTTGTTGAAATTATATGTGGTTTTCGTGGTTAATTGAATTAGGTTTAAGATGGATACGAGTTGGATGTCTTTACCTAGATTTACCATTGAATATAAAAAGGTCTTGACGACTTTCTTGATCATATATTCTATAATGAGGGTAAAATGGATGATTTCATGCCCATGTATTGATTGTGGTAATCGATATGGGTAGATCGGACGAGGCTACAACACATCTGTTATGTGTCGGGTTTATGAAAGGTTATACAATTCCACCTTTCAGTTCCAAATCAAGTGATGCTCCAATGTTGGATGCTGAAGATGACATGCAAGGGTTGGTGAATGTAAGCGTGACATTCAACGTTTACATAGTGAGACTTTTGAGTCGTGGTTTCAAGATCATGTAAGGCATATACACAGGTTTATTACTTTTGAAAAATAATTATAATGACATAGCATTTTCGACCTACTAATAACAAAACAATTAACACATCTTGCCTTATTTCGGGTTGAGGAGCTACATGCTAGAGGGATCACGAATCACAGAAAGTCTAAGGTGCTTGGCAAGTGGTCCATCCGAGTATGTGAAAAAATATAAGGATTTATCATAAATGGTTTCGATTTCACACAAAAGATGTAGAACATAATAGGAAAACACAGAATAGTGGGGTTAATCTTGAGCCATGACAAGCAGTTACTCGAGTGCTCTGAGATAACAATCCTATCGCGGAGATGTAACTTACTACGGGTTTCGAATGATATAATTGAGTTGGAGTATGGTATTGACAAGAAAGTAGTTTTGTTCGATTGTGATTGGATTTCGAATGGTTCAAGGAAAAAGAAGATGACAACGGGTTTACTCTATTGAATTTTGAAGGATTGAAGGCTCATAACGAGCCTTTTATACTAGCTTCTCAAGCACATCAAGTATTTTACGTTGCGAGATAGTGTTGACAAAGGATGGCAAGTTGTGATCAAGACGGCGCCCGGACATGTTTATGACATGGATGAACAAACAAGTCTTGATGACGTGGAAACACATTTGCGGGTGACTCATTTATGTGTCCTCAACATGACGAAACAATGGATATTGAGTTGGTTAGAGGTGGTTTCGATGGAACCGTTGTGGACAACAATGACTTAGTTATTGTCGATGAAGAAGATCCGTTGAAGAAGCTTAATGATTTCAATTAGCTAAATAATAATAGTCCTTGTTTTTATGTAAAATTAGTTGTTAAGAATCAATGACAATCCTCATTCTTGTTTGTATAACTCTTTCTTATACATTTCTTATTTAAATTTAGGTAATTTTAACTTTTAGCTTCTTGTTATTTATATTTTCACTTTGAGATCTCAAAACAACCTCGCTAAGGGTGTTTGGCTCAAATGGGTCAAACAGGTCAATATGGCTTATCACTTGTTTGGCTCAAATGCCCATATTAAGAGCTTAATTTCGCTTATTCACCGTTGTTTCTCTTCTATTTTTGTTTCCTTTAGTAGCTTGTACTCTCGACTAGAGAATTCGAGCTTAATTGGGATTCTAGATCTTATTTTGTTGCTTTAATTTGGTGCGCTAATCACCCCATTAGGACCGAGATGCCCCGCACTCGGTCATTTTTGTTTTTAATCAAGCCTAGTTTATTTTGTGAGTGCATTACGGCTTAGTATATGATGAGTGTCTAAATACTCATCATTTTGTACCATTTAAACCGCAAAACATCCGAAAACACTCGAAATGCATCAAAATGATAAAAATATCACAAATAAGTGTTTTATGTGTTTTAAATGCAAAATATCAAAATCGGTGAAAACGTATCAAGTTTGCATAATTGGCGCTTTAGTCCCCAAGTTTCAAAAGTTGTCAAAAGCACCCCTGGTAAATCAAAATAAAAAAATATCATTTTAAGTCCCTAAGGATTCTTAAGTTGTCAAAATTGGTCCTTGAGATTTAAATTTGCAAAATTACAACTTAGGTCCCTAAACTTTGAAAATTGTCAAAAATAGTCCTTGGAAATTTGAAAATGTCAAAACTAGTCCTTGTACTATTGAAACTTGTCAATTTTGATCCCTTAAAAGCAGTTTTGAGAAGTTGGCGAAATGGTCCTTCAAAAATCGAAATTGCATTTGGTCCTTATCATTATTAAAACCAAGCCCATCAAAATAGAATTGGACCCCGCCATTATACACCTTTGACCCCTGTCATTACCCTTTTTGAACCCTTGGTCAAACACGGTCAAACTTTATACCCTTTCCTCCCACTTTGCCCACCGTGCTTCTTCCCCACTGGACCAAGCCTCTCCATCACCTTATCTCCTTATCCCTTCCCCTCATCATCACATCCACCAACCTTTCACACCACAATAAATGCCACCCCCTAGTTGCAAATTCGAAATACGAGTTCAAAAGCAGCTTTCCCGCCAAAATGATCCAATGGCCAAATGAGCTCAAGACATCCAATGGCTTAGATTTTAGTGGGAATCAATCGGAGGACACGTGGAAAGCGGTTTGCATATAAAAAGAGGAAGAAGAAGGAGAGAAGAGGTAGTACTTAGATTTTTATTTCATATGTATGTCGAATTCAAGTTTATATTTTTAATTAAGCTCTAAGCCGTAATCTTTTGTTTCATTATATCAAATTAAGTTATCTAAGTGTATTAAAACTGTTTTCAAGTGCCAATTCAAATTGTATTAACATTTCATGCTCTATGGTTCACTGTTGCAAAATTCAATTTCCAAATCTTATGTTCAAGCTTCAATAAGCTTCATTTAAGATCAAACAGGCTTATTTAAGCTCATTATAGCTTTTAGTAAGCTTTAGAAACAATTTCAATCAAAAGTGCTAAAAAGTCAACGAAAGTCAACTGAGGAAGCAAAATGGGTATGAGATTGGATATGGGTGATGCAGTGTTGTATTTGGGTTGATTCTTGGTGAGATTTGGGTTGAAAATGGTTTAGGATAGTGATACTTTTTGTTTTACATGTCATTGTGTGGGACCTTTTGTAAGTGTTGAAATCGCTCCTAAACATTTATACACTATTCTCTGAATCTGTTGCTTGAACCGAGTAGTTTAGTCATAATTAGTCATATTTGATCTTTGTTTAATGTCGGTTTAGATTAATCTAGTAACAACTGCTTTTAATTCATAAAATCGGTTCTAAAGTAGTGTTTGGATCAGTAGCATAATAAGGCTTGAGCTTTGGTTTTTGCTTAAATCCTGTCTATGTAATCTCAATTAGTGTCACTAGAATCATATCTGTCAAAAACTTGTTTCTGCATAAGCTTAAAGTCAAAATTACTTTAAACTTGTCCTCATTTCTTAACTGTTGAGATTTAGGAATATCAAAAGATTGATTCATGTTCAGAAATCAGTAGAATAGCCTAATATAGTTTCATTTAATCATATAACATCAATCTCAGTCCACAAATCAAGATTAAAATTCATAAAAGTCAAACTTTTCATTACTGTCTAAAGTAAAAAACAAGTGAAATCTCGGCCACTAAACCGAGAAGATTTTTCCTTGATTCGATTTTGGGCCAAATCAAGTAAAACTTTGGGTTTTATAAGTTCAAGCGGTCTAGTTTCTTTTTATGAATTTTGTAGATTTTTATAAATTTTTTATAAGCTCCAAATGAGCTTGTCAAACAGGTCTAAAATCCCCTGTGCACACACTCAGTGAATACTGAGTGTGCACAGGTTTGTGCAAGGCTTGTCAAAAGCTCCTCAGAGCTTCTCTTGGTCTAGTTTTTGGTTTACAAGTAGCCAACCAGGTCTAGTTTAGGTTCCAATAACTGGTTTTGATTTCCAGCTTATTGGTTAGCTTATTCTTAAGCTACAAGTTGTAGTCAAAAACTGCTTTTAGACTTAATCTAAAATAGCCAAAACGTGTAGTTTGCATTTCAAAGTGGTCTAAGCTTGTTGTAATTTGTTGTTTTGAGTACTTTTAGCATATTAGAGCTTCGTGATAGTTTGGTGCTTATTTGTGACCTTTGGCTTAAGCCAGTGCTTATTTATAAGCGGTTTCCATTGATTCCATATTCATACACATAAGCCACGATTTTTATAATTTTCCTAGAATTAGAATATTATTTTAGAGTTTTCCTGAATTTTCATATATTTCTAGCATTTGTTTACTATTTTTCTTCATTTAAAACAGCTTTTAGGTAATTTTAATTAGCTTTTAATACAATTAATTGAGAAAAACTTCAAAAAAATAAGTTTTCATTTTTTCTAGGTTAAGATAAATATAAAAAGTCAAAAAAATATTTTTCCAGATTTTTCATAGTTTAATTTGTAATTTTTAGCAATTTAATTAGTTTTAAATAGTTTAAAATTCATAAAAAATAGGAAAATAATCAGAAAAATATAAAAATAGTTTTGAAAATTCTCTTTAGTTATTTTAGATTTTTCCAAGTCATAATTTCATTTTTCTAGCTTTATTTCATATTTTCTTGTATTTTAGGATATTATTAAATAGTTAAAATTAGTTTTTAATTAATAATAATTAGATAAATAGTTTTAAAAATAATTTTCTTTTTCTTAAAATTTTCTCTTATCATTAGGATTGTAAAAATATCATTTTCATATTTTTAGGAGTTATATTGCTTCAGTTTCATATTTTCTTTTGTACGTCACGTAGTTTTTAATTTAAGTTTTATAACAGAAAAATCAAAAACATCAGTTTAAAAATAGTGATAGCGTTTATTTAATATAGTTTATCTTTTTAATTTTCTTTAATTTGCATTTAAGCCCCTGTAATTTACAAATCTTTTCTTTAGGTATAAATTAACTCAAAATCCTTACTGATCACTATCCTTAGTGATTATTCGACATCTGATTGTGTTAAACACCATTCATCCTCCGTGGGACTTAACGACCCGGGAATCCACTGTATTCTCCTGATCTTAATTGCATTTGCTTTCCGAGCTGTTTTAAGTTTGTTACGGTTGGCCATTCACAAGTGGTCAGCTTGAGTGATTAAACTTGACCGTTCGGGAGCGAATCAAATTTTGGCGCCACGGGAGGTCAGAAGCGTGTTCTAAGCATTTTCGGACCCGTACTTGCACATATACCATCGTTTGTAAATGCTTTTTTTGTAAAGTTATAACAAAATCAAAAGTTCATTAACACTTTTCCTAAAGTGTTAACAACACCAAACAAAATATAAAACAACAAAACAATCGTAACATTTTCTAGCTTGTGTTTCTTTTAAGGTGATTCTTAAAGAAATACGATTTGGTCAAACGAGACGATACCAAAAATATTGTCCAAAAGTTTTTAAACCATCAAGACAAATCTATACCTACGTCTTTTCGGTGGTACTTAATATATACATAAAATCAACCACCGCAAATCAAGACAAGACACCTACTAAGCGGGGGTGTGACCATAATAAGTTCCCGAACAATGATTTAAAACTTGCCTTTGTGTCCTTGTGATTTGGTGTACCTTTTTCAAAGAAGCCATTTCATTTGTGATTATTGGTTAAGTTCACTTGTCGTTTTGCCTCGCATTTGTTTTGAAATCGATTTTTATACTTAGTGCATGCGACTCGTTCTTCCGATTCTACAAGTCCACCGTCGAGCTTGCAAATATTCCTCGTGACGTAGAGGACGTTCGCTCCTTCACCGTGATCGAGGAACGTCTACCACCACCACCCCCGCCGTAATGGCGAAGACAAGCTAATGAATGAGCTTCTCCAAGCACCCATCGAGGGTTACGGAGATGCTATTGTTGTCCCGACCATCGTGGCCGATACTTTTGAGCTCAAAACCGGGTTGCTTAATCTTGTAACCCAAAGCCAATTCTATGGTTTTGAGCGGGATGATCCTCATGCACATATTCGATGGTTTAACAAGATTGCATCTACCATCAAATACAAGAATGTCCCACATGAAGCTATCAAGCTTCTTCTGCTCCCATTCTCTCTGAGGACAAGCCCGAATTGGCTTGAGAAACAACCCCTCGCTCCATTGAGACATGGGAAGATCTAGTCACCAAGTTCGTTAATCTAATTCTATCCTCCATCCCGAACTACAAGTCTTAAGAATGAGATAATGAAATTTTCTCAAAGATTTGATGAATCATTCGGGAGGCATGAGATCGTTATAAAGAGTCGCTCCGCAAGTGTCCGCATCATGGTTTTACCGAGTTAATGCAAATGGATACCTTCTACAATGGTGCGAACCGGACTAATCAAGACTCTTTAAATGCCTTCATGGAGGTAATTTCTGAGCAAGACCACAAAAGAAGCCTTGCAAATCATTGAAAACAAGTCCCGTGTCCGTCCTTTCCGCACAAAGACATATCGGACTCGGTCTAATTTGGACCTTCTATGTAATAATTGAAATTCTAAAATTCACAAAAGACCAAAATACCCCTACAATCAAAAGTATGAAAAATTAATTCAAAAGAATACCAAATAAGATATGTAAATTGAGAGAATTTTAAGAAATATCCCACATGATCTAAATAAATATTAAACACTTTGTAAAGGTAATTTTATAGTTTACAACTTTATAAAAATTAGTTTTGTATTTTTATAATTACCGAATATATTTAATTAACTTTATAAAAGAAATAAAACTAAATACAAGCCCAATATAATTTATATTAGTAAGAGTCCATTTATTTTAAGTCCAATGTATTATAAAGCCCACAAGAAAAATAATAGCTCAAGTATATATACAAATATTCGGCCTACATAATCCCTAAATACCGATTAATCACTAAACCGACTTCAAAACCCTTCACAAGTCGACTTCCAGTTTCCAGAGCCTGAGACTATTTTTCTTGGACGAGATTCAAGGCATAGAAGGTGGGAAAAATAGTGTTTGAGCTCCAGAATTGTTGTGGTGATCGCTGTGGGTTTTTGAGAGATTAGGTTTCGACAAAAGGAGGTTTTTGTGTCTTCTTGTTCTAACGCTCAAGCTCTTCAAGGGTATGTTCCTAATGATGAATTCAGTCCTATAAGTCGTATATAACATATAAAAATTAGCCATGCATGATTTATATGTCGTATGAAATTATTTGAAATCCAAAACCCTAAAAGCGTATATAAATAACGAATGAGCTTTAAATATTTTTAGAGATCATGAATCTATTTTTCCAGAAGCTATTACATGTTATAAGACCTGAGTAAAATACATGTTTATGAATTTGAAGCTTGTGTGATTTGTTTTGGGTTTTTCTTGATTCGAAACGCATAAAAAGGAAAGGTTTTTAAAAGGGTCGATTAGGGTTTTTCATGAACTAGGGTTTCCTTGTAATCATTGAAGGTAATTAATGAAGTATTAATGAGGAGCTAATGATTGGTGTAACTTAGGTTTAGGGCTTGCTTTTGAATTATGCCCTAATCGGTTCTAAATAAAAAGGTTTGGGTTGATTTGTAAATATTGAAACTTAAAGGTTATTTTGTAAAACAAGAAATACATGTACTAAACGTATAAAATAAGTGTGGGGTTAAACGTAATTTTGAATATTTAGAGGCCATTTGAATTGTATTTAACTTAAAGGGGTATGTTTTGTAAATTCTAAAACCTTTGGGCTAAAAGTGTAAAACTGATAATAGAAGGTTGGATCGATAATTAAAGATGTTAAAGGTGCAACATGTAATTTTGGGTAATTATGGGTCAACATGTGTAAATGAATTACGTAAGGACATGTACGAGTTTTGAGGTAACTTCGGTTTGTTTCCATATACGTTCTAGGTCAAAGTGGAAGTCATTAAAGGAGTAACATGTTAATTGAATGCGTAATAAATAATATTGAAGGCATGGAAACCCTAGAACTAAATGGGAAGTTGATTAAAGGTTAAAGGTTAATTGTGTAATTTCGTTATTTCATGTGAGTTATAAATTATGTAAACTACTTTGAAAGAGAGTCTTAAATCCTCTTTGACATTTGTAAACCCTATGCTATAAATAATGATCATATAAGCTCTTAAATAAGATGATTATCATATTAAACCCATACGTTTGGCTAATTAATAATTGAAACCCTAAAACATTGGAATTCAAATCATCACTAAAAATGGGAAGAATCGACAACTCTAAAAGTATTAATGAGATTAATCCGTTATACTAATAAGTATTAAATAAATCATAATCCGTGTAGATTCGTTGGAGGAGACGCAAGTCACATCTTCGTATTCGCTCATTCGCTTGCTTTTCTTCTCATTTGCTTTAAGGTACGGATATTCTGTCTTACTTTAAGACACTTGTGTTATCGTTCAGATATTCTGACCTTTTCAGTAAAGGTCCCTCATGTTTTCCTTCTCTGTCATTCTCTCATGCTTATTAGGATTTCCGATGCCATTGCTATGAACCCTTTTCTGAATGTTTGATCTGTCACTTATCTGAATTTATGTTCTAGTGAACTATGCAATATCTGATGTGAACTTATGTTAGGAAGACTTTGTTATATACATTTGTTGAACCCTGCTACATTTGGGTTATGAACTTATGATTATGAACCTCTGGTTATGAACTTCTGTTTATGAACATATGATATGCCACTATGATATGAACTTATGATTTCTGACTATCTGAATATGAACTTTAGGATATGAACTATCTGATATGATTCTGTGACCTTGTGTGTGACTATGATCTGTGCTATATCTGAAATCTGTTTGACTTAAGTTGGTTGACTATAACCAAACATTTAACTAGTCATGGGGGTTCCATGTCCGTATCGCTGATGCACCTCGATATGACTCAGGGCGAGAGTGATGTTCGCCACGTCTCGATGGTGAAGCATATTTTGAATATGTAGGAAGGGCGATGGATGCATCCTAGATCTGATCTGTTATCCGATATGTTATCTGGTGGATGATGTCGTGTGCAATACGCGTCTTCACAAAAATTCTGGGAGCTAGCTACTCCATATATGTACATGTATTTTCTGAAGTTACGTTGGAAGAAGAAAGATATTTTGTTATGATATGTTAGTGAATGTGCTTATGACGTATTTGTTTAAGTGATTATTAATTGCCATAATAAGATAAGATTGCTACCTGATTGTATATCTGATATTATGATCTGTTATCGTTACGTGAATGTGTTGATTTGCAAGATGAATGTGCTAGTGTATAATTGAGTGTTTTGAAGGTTAATTATCTGTCTGCGTATGTGACCTGCCATGTTAAAACTCTGCTAAGGTTAGGATTTGATATGAGAACCATTTAGATATTATGTCTGCCATGATTTGTCTGTTGTTTCCGCTGCTATATTATTGAATTAAGTGCTATAAATGTTGATTAACTGATTTGTACGAATGCCATGTTTATTTTCTAGAACTGTTTTCCGTTAGTCTTTAGACATTTCGTTTGGCTTATACGTTATCTGTTATTTTGGTATGCTATGTGTTTGGTTGTTCTGATATGTTCGTGTTTGTGTCATTGATGTGCTATGTGATGACTAAGTTGTTATGTGTTTGTTTGGATTTCTGTATATCTGTGTTTCCGCAGAATCCGGAAAGATCCTTCGTCATTATTTTCGGTTTGATTGTGATTCAGATATTTATTTCTGTTTTAGTTTGTTTTGTTATATCCGCTCACTGGCTTTGTAAGCTCGGCCAAGATTTTTCTTTTCTGCGGCAGTATTTAGCATTTCAAGATGAGCTTATGGGATAGCCGATCCGGGTTTGAGAGTAGAGTCGAGAGCAAGACTTTACCATAGAGATCTTAGATTTATTTTGAAGTTTTAGCTATTTATGTTTTCTTTTGAATATTTTGTAAAGGCTTCCGTCAGATAGTATTTAAAGTTCGATATGAAACCGACAGATATCTTTACCCTTGTCGGAATTCGGGTGTTACATTCTACTTCATCTCCGTGAGTACATCTAGCACCGATGCTAAGATTGACAAACTCACGGATATTGTTCGAGCTTTGGTTCTTGCTAACCAAAAGAAAGTCACTTTCACTCGGACACCATCACATGGTGAAGTGAAGAAAGTTGAAGTTTGTGTTACTTGTGGTGGTCCTCATGCATACTACAAACTGTCATCGCCACCGATGGTAGTCCGTTTGAAGCTAATGCTATAGCGGTACTTCAAATCAAGGAGGTAATCAATACCGTCCTCAAAATGAACCAAACTACCGTACTAACACTTATCGTGCACCACCGGTTTTAACGAATCCTAACCGGAATCGAACCAACCTAGAATGAACCAAGGTTATCAAAACCAAGGTAATTTCTATTCGGACCCAATCAAGGTTTCCAACATCAAGGAAACCTTAATCACAACAATTTCAATCGAGGAATCAATTTTGGAAATGTGAATCTTAATCAAGGACGTTTCAACAACAAGGTCATAATCAAAACATACGACCTCAAAATTTCCCTCCACCGCTCCAAGACCATCATCGATGAGTTATTGAAGCAATTCATGAAATCCCAAGATGAAATGAACAGGTTGTTGGTCGGTCGGATCGGCGATCTCAAGAAGTCTTTAAATGATCAACCCTCGGGCTCGGAAAACTTCCGAGCAACACGATCGCTAACCCGAGGGAAGATGCAAAGGCGATCACAACCGAAGTGGTGTTTCATACAATGGACCCGCTATTCCTACTACCTCTTCTTCTTCTATCACGAAGGTAGTAGAAAGTGAACCCGAGGCTACAAAGGACAAGGAACTTCCTACTAATAACGGAGGTACCAACGATGTCCATCCTCGGGTTGTCCGAAACCCAAATCCAATCCAGAGTTGTTTTGAACCTCCTGTAGCTCCGCTGAAAACCACAAATCCAAATCTTCTATTCCTTACCCATCACGTTTGAATGAGCAAAGCTCGCGAAAAAGCGGTCATCAAATGGACAATTTTTTCAAATTTTCCAAGAACTACATTTTGACATAAGCTTTGCGGATGCTATCATGCTAATGCCCAAGTTTGCATTAACTCTCAAACACATGTTAAGCAACAAGGAAAAGCTGTTTGAAATGGCTAAAACTCCTCGAAGAGAAGCGCTCAGATTATCTTGAAGAAGCTTCTAAAGCTTGGAGATCCCGGAAAATTTCTCTTACCTTGTGTATTTCGGGAATGGTTGAATGCTTTGCCTTAGCCGATCTTGGTGCAAGCATAAACACGATGCCTCATTCAAGATGGAAGAAACTTTCTCTTCCGGACCTTACTCCTACATGCATGACTCTCGAGCTTGCAGATCGTACAATATCCCGTCCACTTGGAATTGCCGAGGACGTATTTGTGAAAGTAGGAAAGTTCCATTTTCCGGTGACTTTGTAGTTGTTGATTTCGATCTTGATCCACGGGTTCCTCTCATTGTTGGAAGAGGATTCACGAGAACGGTCGTGCTCTCATTGATGTATTTGAGCAAGAAATCACATTACGTGTTGGTAATGAAGTTGTCACCTTTAACCTTGATCAAACTTGAGGTACTCCGCAAACTATGATTACGAGTCGATTAACCGAATAGATATCATTGATGTTGCTTCAAGAGTACTCTCAAGAAGTTCTTGGTTATTCTCATAATTACGTGAGTGGGATCCCACCACATCTTCTCAACCTATCATAGCCAATTCTACTCCTTCTCTCACTCCGTTTGGGAAGCGACTTCATCTTGGAAGAGATTGAAGCATACTTGGCTAGTGATTACATTCCATGGGAAATTGATCACGCCCAATTGATATCGAGGGGACATACTTCTCATTGAGAAGTTGCTTAAAGATGGTCACTCATCAACCCTCACACTAGTGATGCAATTCGGAAGAGATTAATCACCATGAGATTAATCCGGAGGAGATATTCTTATTCTTGAGAAGTTGTTAAATCAGACACTTCTCCTCCACTCCCTCCGTCGAGCTTCATAACAAGGAAGTCAAGTCGGTTGAGAAAGCGAAGAATTTCAAGTCGAACTTAAGGACTTACCGCCTCATCTCGAGTATGCATTTCTTGAGGGTGATGATAAATTACCCGTCATTATTGCTCGATATTTGAGTAAAGATGAAAAGACTGCTCTCATAAAGGTCTTGAAGTCACACAAGCAAGCAATTGCTTGGAAACTCTCCGACATTAAGGGTATCAACCACGAGTTTTGTACTCACAAAATCTTGATGGAGGATGACTTCAAACCAATGATTCAACATCGAGAAGAGTAAATCCAAAAATCCATGATGTTATCAAACAGAGGTTATCAAACTTCTTGATGCAGGATTGATTTACCCAATCTCGAGATAGTCCTTGGGTTAGCCCAATTCATTGTGTTCCTAAAAGGGTGGCATAACTGTTGTCACAAATGAAGATAACGAGTTAATTCCAACTCATTTGGTTACGGGTGGCGTGTGTGTATTGACTATCGTAAGTTGAATGACGCCACCCGTAAAGACCATTTTCCTCTACCCTTCATGGACCAAATGCTTGAGAGATTAGCGGGAGCGAATACTATTGTTTCCTTGATGGTTTCTCGGGGTATTTTCAGATCCCCATTGATCCGCATTGGATCAAGAAAAGACCACATTCACCGCCCATACGGAACTTTTGCCTACAGACGTATGCCTTTTGGCCTATGTAATGCTCACAGCACGTTCCAACGATGTATGATGGCCATATTCCACGACATGATCGGAAACAATGGAGGTGTTTATGGATGATTTCTCGGTCATTGGGGACTCGTTTCAAACATGTCTCTCCCATCTAGATAAAATGCTAAACGGTATGAAGACACCAATCTTTGTCTAAATTGGGAGAAGAGCCACTTTATGGTCAAAGAAGGCATAGTCCTTGGCCATAAGATTTCAAAAACGGATTGAGGTCGATAGAGCAAAAGTCGATGTTATTGCTAAGCGCCTCATCCTACTACCGTCAAAGGTATTAGGAGTTTTCTAGGTCATGCCGGTTTTATCGTAGATTCATACAAGATTTTTCTAAAATCGCTTGCCTATGACTCATCTTCTTGAAAAGATGCTCCTTTTATCTTCTCACCGAGTGCATCAAGCTTTTGAAACATTAAAGAAAAAGCTATCAAGCACCCATTCTCGTTGCTCCGATCGGGACTTGCCTTTTGAGCTCATGTGCGATGCAAGTGATTTTGCTATCGGTGCGGTCTTAGGGCAACGTAGAGCTAAGCATTTTCACCTATCCACCACGCAAGTAAAACTATGACTAAAGCTCAAACTCATTACACTACCACGGAAAAAGAGCTACTAGGCGTGGTGTATGCGTTTGAGAAGTTTCGCCGTACTTAATCTTGACCAAATGTGTAGTGTATACGGATCACTCGGCTCTCAAATATCTCTTTGCAAAACAAGATGCAAAGCCGAGATTGCTCCGTTGGGTTCTCCTCCTCCGTGAATTTGATATCATTATCGTGATAAAAAGGAGCCGAGAACACAGGTGCGATCATCTATCCCGATTAGAGAACCCTCACCAAGATGTTTTCGAGAAAAGGAAATAAATGAAACATTTCCTCTCGAGACACTCAATGCGGTTTCTTTTCGTGGAAACTCTTCTACCCCATGGTTTCTTGACCGCAAATTACCATGCGGGTAACTTCATAGTGAAAGGGATGTCGTCCCAACGGAAGAACAAATTCATCAAAGATGTTAAACATTACTTATGGACGACCCTACTTATTCAAAATCTGTGCGGATCAAGTCATCCGACGGTGTATTTATGGACAAGAAGCTCTTGACATTCTCAAAGCTTGCCATCTTTGGACCCACCGGGGCCATCATAGTCCAAACTACACCGCCAAAAGGTGTTTGATTCCGGGTTTTATTGGCCCACAATTTACAAGGATGCCCACGAATTTGTCAAAGCTCGTGATGCTTGTCAACGTCACGGAATGTCTCAAAGAAATGAAATGCCATAAACGCCATTCAAGTGTGTGAGATTTTTGACATCCGGGGCATTGACTTTACGGGCCATTTCCATCATCTCGAGGAAACAAATACATACTCGTGGCCGTTGACTATTTGTCAAAATGGGTTGAAGCAAAAGCTTTGCCCACCAACGATGCCCGAGTTGTTGTGAAATTCTTGAAATCTCTTTTTGCTAGGTTTGGAACTCCACGAGCTATAATTAGTGATCGTGGTACGCATTTCTGCAATGACCAATTTGATCGTGTCATGCAAAAGTATGGTGTAACCCACCGTCATCTCTGCGCACCACCCCAAACAAGTGGGCAAGTGGAAGTTTCCAACCGAGGATTAAAAGAATTATTGAAAGGACGGTTGGCGAAAACCGTGCCTCTTGGTCGGATAAGCTAGATGACGACTGGGCCTTCCCAGACAATTTTATAAAACACCCATCGGTGCACTCCATACAAGCTTGTGTGCGGAAGGCATGTCATCTACCGGTTGAGCTTGAGCACAAGGCATACTGGGCCTTGAAACATGCCAACTTCGATATTCAGACAGCTGGTGATCACCGGAAAGTTCAAATGAATGAACTAAATGAACTGCGTGATCAAGCATACGAGAACTCTTTGATCTCTAAACAAAAGACAAAGAAGATTCATGACTCCAAAATCAAGAACCGCGTTTTCAACGTTGGTGATCGGGTCCTTCTTTTCAATTCAAGATTGAAGATTTTCTCGGGAAAGCTCAAGTCCCGTTGGTCTGGTCCATTTACCATTGCTAAGGTTTATCCTTATGGTACCATTGAGTTATCTCAGCCTGATGGTCCAAATTTTAAAGTAAATGGTCATCGATTGAAGCATTATTTTGGAGAGGACATTCCTCCGTGATTGTCCCCGATCTACAAACTTTCCCATGAACCAATGAATGCGGGATCGAGTCAAGCTAGCGACTCGGGAATCAAAAAAGTAGCATGCTACATGGGTTTTCACCGTGTGTACCACCCTAGTGTGGGGAGTTGCTCCCATTGTTGTATATAAGAGTTTCATGAAAAAAAAAAAAAAAAAAATCTTGCTAAATAATGGCCGTAGTATTTCCTTTTACGTTCTATGTTTCAAAGATAACCGGGGTACTTTGAATATTGAGGGCAATATTCATTTCTAGTGTGGGGGAATTCTCACGAATTTTATCATGTAATTATACCGCCTTAATTCCCCATTTTTGGCCAATTTTTTTTTTGGAGTAAGTGTTTTGCACTTACTCAACATACTGATTATCGATCCGCCATGTCTAATAAACAAAAGGATTGGCTAATCCAGAGCAAACGGCTCTTGGTAAAGATATCTCAAATCCGTTGACGGCTTGCAATTTGCCCAAAATTGTATGGTGTTCAACTCACCATATCTTTAATTAGTAAAGAGTTGGATAGCCCGCAAGTTTATGGCTTGTGGTAAAGGCGATGGAAAAACCATAATTGGTAATCACTCACCAAAGATAATATTGATAATTTATCTAAGAGTTGGCTAGTCCGAAGCAAACGACTTACGGTAAAGACAAATCAAATCCGTTGAAAGTCGGTGATTTGCTCAAAATCATTTGGTTATCGGTGTACCAAGGTTCTTACCGAATCGAAACATTTGGCTACTCCAAAAGTAATGGCTTTTGGTAAAGAGATGAAATCCATTAATTTTTCTCAAAACATTGCTAGGACTAGCAATATCTTAGTGTGGGGATTGATGAGTGTCTAAATACTCATCATTTTGTACCATTTAAACCGCAAAACATATGAAAATACTCGAAATGCATCAAAATGATAAAATATCACAAATAAGTGTTTTATGTGTTTTAAATGCAAAATATCAAAATCTGGTGAAAACGATCAAGTTTGCATAATTGGCGCTTTAGTCCCCAAGTTTCAAAAGTTGTCAAAACAGTCCACTGTAAATCAAAATAAAGAAAAATATCATTTTAAGTCCCTAGGATTCTTAAGTTGTCAAAATTGGTCCTTGAGATTTAAATTTGCAAAATTACAACTTAGGTCCCTAAACTTTGAAAATTGTCAAAATAGTCCTTGGAAATTTGAAAATGTCAAAACTAGTCCTTGTACTATTGAAACTTGTCAATTTTGATCCCTTAAAACAGTTTTGAGAAGTTGGCGAAATGGTCCTTCAAAAATCGAAATTGCATTTTGGTCCTTATCATTATTAAAACCAAGCCACGTCAAAATAGAATTGGACCCCGCCATTATACACCTTTGACCCCTGTCATTACCTTTTTGAACCCTTGGTCAAACACCGGTCAAACTTTATACCCTTTCCTCCCACCGTCCACCGTGCTTCTTCCCACTGGACCAAGCCTCTCCCATCACCTTATCTCCTTATCCCTTCCCCTCATCATCACATCCACCAACCTTTCACACCACAATAAATGCCACCCCCTAGTTGCAAATTCGTATACGAGTTCAAAATGACTTTCCCGCCAAAATGATCCAATGGCCAAAATGAGCTCAAGACATCCAATGGCTTAGATTTTTAGTGGGAATCAATCAGAGGACACGTGGAAAGCAGTTTGCATATAAAAAGAGGAAGAAGAAGGAGAGAAGAGGTAGTACTTAGATTTTTATTTCATATGTATGTCGTATTTCATGTTTATATTTTTAATTAAGCTCTAAGCTGTAATCTTTTGTTTCATTATATCAAATTAAGTTATCTAAGTGTATTAAAACTGTTTTCAAGTGCCAATTCAAATTGTATTAACATTTCATGCTCTATGGTTCACTGTTGCAAAATTCAATTTCCAACTCTTATGTTCAAGCTTCAATAAGCTTCATTTAAGATCAAACAGGCTTATTTAAGCTCATTATAGCTTTTAGTAAGCTTTAGAAACAGTTTCAATCAAAAGTGCTAAAAAGTCAACGAAAGTCAACTGAGGAAGCAAAATGGGTATGAGATTGGATATGGGTGATGCAGTGTTGTATTTGGGTTGATTCTTGGTGAGATTTGGGTTGAAAATGGTTTAGGATAGTGATACTTGCTGTTTTACATGTCATTGTGACAGGACCTTTTGTAAGTGTTGAAATCTGCTCCTAAACATTTATACACTATTCTCTGAATCATTGCTTGAACCCGAGTAGTTTAGTCATAATTAGTCATATTTGATCTTTGTTTAATGTCGGTTTAGATTAATCTAGTAACAACTGCTTTTAATTCATAAAATCGGTGTCTAAAGTAGTGTTTGGATCAAGAGCATAATAAGGCTTGAGCTTTGGTTTTGCTTAAATCGTCTATGTAATCTCAATTAGTGTCACTAGAATCATATCTGTCAAAACTTGTTTCGCATAAGCTTAAAGTCAAAATTACTTTAAACTTGTCCTCATTTCTTAGCTGTTGAGATTTAGGAATATCAAAAGATTGATTCATGTTCAGAAATCAGTAGAATAGCCTAATATAGTTTCATTTAATCATATAACATCAATCTCGGTCCACAAATCAAGATTAAAATTCATAAAAGTCAAACTTTTCATTCTTGTCTAAAGTAAAAACAAGTGAAATCTCTCGCCACCAATCGAGAAGATTTTTCCTTGATTCAGTTTTGGGCCAAATCAAGTAAAACTTTGGGTTTTATAAGTTCAACTGGTCTAGTTTCTTTTTATGAATTTTGTAGATTTTTATAAATTTTTTATAAGCTCCAAATGAGCTTGTCAAACAGGTCTAAAATCCCCTGTGCACACACTCAGTGAATACTGAGTGTGCACAGGTTTGTGCAAGGCTTGTCAAAAGCTCCTCAGAGCTTCTCTTGGTCTAGTTTTTGGTTTACAAGTAGCCAACCAGGTCTAGTTTAGGTTCCAATAATCGGTTTTGATTTCCGACTTATTGGTTAGCTTATTCTTAAGCTACAAGTTGTAGTCAAAACTGCTTTTAGACTTAATCTAAAATAGCCAAAACTGTGTAGTTTGCATTTCAGTGGTCTAAGCTTGTTGTAATTTGTTGTTTTTGAGTACTTTTAGCATATTAGAGCTTCTGTGATAGTTTGGTGCTTATTTGTGACCTTTGGCTTAAGCCAAGTGCTTATTTATAAGCAGTTTCCATTGCAGTTCCATATTCATACACATAAGCCACTGATTTTTATAATTTTCCTAGAATTAGAATATTATTTTAGAGTTTTCCTGAATTTTTCATATATTTCTAGCACTGTTTACTATTTTTCTTCATTTAAAACAGTTTTTAGGTAATTTTAATTAGCTTTTAATACAATTAATTCAGAAAAACTTCAAAAAAATAAGTTTTCATTTTTTCTAGGTTAAGATAAATATAAAAAGTCAAAAAAATATTTTTCCAGATTTTTCATAGTTTAATTTGTAATTTTTAGCAATTTAATTAGTTTTAAATAGTTTAAAATTCATAAAAAATAGGAAAATAATCAGAAAAATATAAAAATAGTTTTGAAAATTCTCTTTAGTTATTTTAGATTTTTCCAAGTCATAATTTCATTTTTCTAGCTTTATTTCATATTTTCTTGTATTTTAGGATATTATTAAATAGTTAAAATTAGTTTTTAATTAATAATAATTAGATAAATAGTTTTAAAAATAATTTTCTTTTTCTTAAAATTTTATCTTATCATTAGGATTGTAAAAATATCATTTTCATATTTTTAGGAGTTATATTGCTTCAGTTTCATATTTTCTTTTGTACGTCACGTAGTTTTTAATTTAAGTTTTATAACGGAAAAATCAAAACATCGGTTTAAAAATAGTGATAGCGTTTATTTAATATAGTTTATCTTTTAATTTTCTTTAATTTGCATTTAAGCCCTGTAATTTACAAATCTTTTCTTTAGGTATAAATTAACTCAAAATCCTTCATCGATCACTATCCTTAGTGATTATTCGACATCTGATTGTGTTAAACACCATTCATCCTCCGTGGGACTTAACGACCCGGGAATCCACTGTATTCTCCTGATCTTAATTGCATTTGCTTTCCGAGCTGTTTTAAGTTTGTTACGGTTGGCCATTCACAAGTGGTCAGCTTGAGTGATTAAACTTGACCGTTCGGGAGCGAATCAGTATAGTACAGCAATAATGCACCAAATTAACCATTATCATTGATAGATAAGGACAATACAAAGACAGATAACCCATACATAACTTCCAAAAGATTGAGACATATAACAATACAAAGACAGATAACAAGTGTCCTATTATGGTGTATCATGTTTTGATACCCAAGTATCAAGTGTCATACTAACTAATGTTTAAATAAAACTTTTGTAAATAAGCGTTCTAAAAAGCGATGTTTTATGACTCAAATAAAGGAGTGTTCTATTATGGCGAGGATAATAAAACCACAACAAATAAGCGTACTATAAAGGTTAATGTTAAAAGACACGGTTGTCAAGGGTCCCGTTAATTTTTTTCAAATAAAACTTTTGCAATTAAGCGTTCTATAAAACCGAATAAGCGTTATAAAAGCGGATGTTTTACGACTCTAAAAGATGTGCCATATTGTGGTGTATCATAAACAAACCATTATGAATAAGCGTTCTATAAAGGTTAACGTTATAAGACGCTATTGTCAAGGGTCCTATTCACTTTTCTTATAAAAACGTTTGCGAATAAGTGTTCCATAAAACCGATGTTTTATGACTCAAATATCAAGTGTCTTATGATGGTGTATCAATCTATGGGACCCAAGTGTCACCGTCATATTAAGTTATGTTTTAATAATACGTTTGCGAATAAGCGTTTTAAATAATTAATGTTTTATGACTTATATATCAAGTGTCCTATTATGGTGTATTGTAATAAAACCATAATTAATATGCATCCTTTAAGGGTCCTATTAAGTTTTGTTATAATAAAACTTTTGCAAATAATCGTTTTAAAAATGATGTTATAAAACAATTGTACATAAGCGTCCTATAAAGGTTAACGTTATAATACCCACGTGTCAAAGGTCCTATTAAATTTTGCTATAATAAAACTTTTTGTGAATAAGCGTTTTAACTAAGCGATGTCTTATGACTCAAAACTCAAGTGTCCTATTATGGTTTATTATAATACAACCATAATGAATAAACGTCTTATAAAGGTAATTTATTAGGATCCATATTTTAAGTGTCATATTAAGTTATATGATAATAGGACCCCAAATCATCGACCATCCTATTATATACCTTTTTAGGACATCGCCTAAGTAGCAAATATTTAAAAAGGACCCTAAACGCTCATATGTCCTATTAAACAATTTTTTAGGACTCCATTATCATACCGTCCCACACAAAGGGTCCTAAAAAGCCACTTTTGTTGTAGTGTTGTCACTAATTAGTGGACCCTCCACATCAAAAGATAAGTAAGATTATACTCACTCAAAATGTGTTCGTTACTATTATTAACAAATAATAGTTTTGTCGAAAAGTAGATTGTGATTGTAGCAATGGCGGCGAAATTTGAAATTGAAAAATTCAATGGGAATAATTTCTCGTTGTGTAAATTAAATATGAATGCTATCCTTAGAAAGGATAAATGTTTAGCGGCCATTGACGAAAGGCCAGCTGAGGTCACGGATGACAGTAAATGGGACGAGATGGACGAAAATGCTATTGCAAATCTTCATCTGGCGCTAGCAGATGGAGTTTTGTCAAGCATAGAGGAGAAAAAGACTGCAAAGGATATTTGGGATCATCTTGCTCGACTGTACGAGGCAAGATCGCTCCACAATAAAAAATTTATTAAGAGAAAACTTTATGCTCTTCGCATGACGGAATCTACTTCAGTGACTGAGCACGTTAATAACTTGAATACTCTATTTTCTCAGCTCACGTCTTTGATTTGTAAAATAGAGCCACAAGAACGTGCTGAAATTCTACTTCAAAGTTTACCTGACTCATATGACCAACTCATAATCAACTTAACCAGTAATGTTCTTTCGGACTATCTAGTCTTCGATGATGTTGCAGCCGCTATTCTAGAAGAAGAAAACGGGCGTAACAATAGGGAGGACAGACAGACCAGACATGTGGAGGCTTTGGTAGTGGCGAGAGGGAGGTCAATGGAACCTGGCTCCAGTGGGAGTCACAATCATGGTAAATCTAAAATAGGAACGAAGAAGATTTTTAAATGCTACAAATGTGGCAAGCCGAGTCACTTTAAGAAAGATTTTCGGGGTTTAAATACCTCTAATCCTCAGGAAAAATTCGCTAGCACTTCAGAAGATGGTAATGCTCTGTGTTGTGAAGCAGCAGTTGCAAATGAATACAAGAAAAGATTTACAGATGTATGGTTGTTCGATACGAGAGCTACTTTTCATATGACCGCAAGAAGAGAATGGTTTCATCAATATAAGCCTATCTTTGGAGGCGAATCTGTGTACAGTTTCAATGATCATGAATTAAAGATCGTTGGAATTGGAAATATCATGGTGAAGGTGTATGATGGTACAATTCATACTATTCGGGATGTGCGACACGTGGAGGGCCTGAGAAAGAATCTATTGTCTCTGGGACAATTGGATGATCTTGGTCGTAAGGTTGAAATACAAAACAAGATCATGGAAGGCGCACTTGTACTTATGAATGGTGAAAAGCTGGTTGCGAAGTTATACCAACTGAAGGGAGAGATAATGGAGGAGGGGGATGCATCTATAACAACCCGTACTTTTCCAGGTCCTTACTCAACCTCAAACTCAAAATCTATTATATTTTGGATGATTTCACATTCACCATTTCGTATAATCATTTAGTTGATACGCGTAAACAAGTAGCACCCTCTCGTGCACTGTGACTTTGGACTAAGATTTAGTCTACATGTTTACTTTTAGTACATTGCCACTTCTTTAATTCATAAATTAATTTCTAGTACAATTTCATTTTTCTTACGTAAAATCAATGATTTAATAAATGTTTTTCAGAATAAAATGAACACCCAATGTACCCGATATGCCCAACAATTTCTTTAATACATTTTTGTGCTCATTAAAGCTATTACAAACATGCAAAACTAATTTCTTTCACTTTTTATAACTCTTTAACTAAAAACATTTAATTTCACTCATTTAACCTAAACTATAAAAACTAATACCCAATACCTAATTTTTACTACCCAATACACTTACAAAATACATAATACATACAAATTTCAATGTTTCTTCTTTTCTTTACCCTAGTGCACTGCCCCCCCCTATGGAAATAGTTAAGCTAGAACATTTTTTTTAAATGAACCATGCCTACTTTAGCCTATGCTTGACCATGACTTCATTAAACCTCAAATAAATCCTTAAACCATCATGTAATGAATAAAGTAGGGAGCCAAGGCATGGTGTCCCCCCTTTGTTTGTTCGGCCAACTCACCCCAAAAACACTAACATCATAATTTTTTTGACCTAAACTAGCTTAATAAAAAAATACTTCACCCCATGCCTTTGATTTGCTATAAAAGGAGTACACTAGTGAGTTCATTTTACACTTAGAGACTCAAAACATAAAACACTCACTCTTTCACTAAAACTTTCGGCCACAAGGAAGAACACAAGAAGAAAGTTTGGTTTCGCTAGTTCAAGTGCTTATTTTGGGTGTTCTAGTTAGTAACAAACGGCTTTGGAGTAGTAACTTGGGTACATTGGTGTTCACTAACTTCACATACACTTTCTAGGTTCAGGTAAGTCACTACCCTATTTTCATAATCTCTACACAAGTTACTTTTGTGTTAATTTCATTTCTAGAAGCTTAGTCAAGTTTGCATACACATATGTATATCACCTTGTACGTGTTTGTGATACTTTGTAACCATAATCAACTTGTAGTTAATAACTAAGTCTTAAACATATTTTCATGAACACACTAATAAATTGTTAACCTTGACAAGAAGGTGGAAGAGCCAGGATTAGATTTGAAGTGGTTGTTAAGTTGATTTTTGGTAATAGAAGGTAAGAAACGCGTTTAACACTTAAAAGAAATATAGGCTGTCCTATTCGACTCAATACAGAAAAATCAGTTGGTTTTGAGTATTATTTGACTAAGAAAATAGAAAAAGACTTAATAACGAAAAGGTGGTCACTTGAACGGGTTAAAACGGACTTATAACGAAGAAGTTACGTTAATTTTAATTTAAAGCGATGAAACTAATTTATCTGAAAATATGGTTGTTGTTAGAGTTTTTCAAGTGATAAAATTGGACACTAAAAGTTGGTTAGACTAGTCGAGGCACTAAAAACTTGTTAGTATACTTGAATACGAACCCGGGGATATATGGAACTTAAGAATCGGACCTAAAACGAGAAAGTTATGGCCTAATGAAGCTTCTGACGAAATATAATTATTTTACAGCTTTTTCACTAATAGAAAAGCTGTTAGAAAATTTTAAAGTGAATTTTGGACATTTTAAGTGCGGTTTTAGCCAAAATGACTTGAGCAAAAGTAGTAGCATGTTATACATACTTGTTAGGCACATTGGAAGTTTTCTAAAATACTAAATAGTAAAGCAAGTATATTTAAATTAAGAGATAAACTAGTAATGCTATAAAAAGCTATATTTTGACTACGAGTTTAACATAACTACACTTTTTTTATCACCAAACTCTACAACAACACATGTATGGGTGATATTCTAAAGTGTATAATTGCATACACAACGGTTTAAAGCAGAGATGCAGTGTTGGTATAAGAGATTTGATTCTTTCATCATTGGCCTTGGATATAACAGACTACGCGCAGACCCTTGTGCATATTACAAGAGGTTTGGAGACAATGATTTTGTCATCTTCTTGTTATATGTTGATGACATGTTGGTTGCAGGCCCCAACAAAGATCGTATCAGTAAACTGAAGGCACAACTCGCTAGGGAATTCGAGATGACAGACCTTGGACATGCAAAGAAGATTCTAGGGATGCAAATTCACCGAAATAGGCTTAGTAGGAAAAGTTGGCTTTCATAGAAAAGTTATGTGAGGAAAATCTTGCAAAGGTTCAATATGCAAGATTGTAAGCCAATATCAACCCTGTTTTCTACTAATGTCAAGTTATCCTCCAAGATGAGTCATAACAATGAAAAAGAGAAGATGAAGATGTCTCAAGTATCGTATGCATCAGCAGTGGGAAGTTTAATGTTCGCGATGATTTGTACAAGACCATACATCGTACATGCAGTGGGAGTAGTGAGTCAGTACATGGCGGAACCTGGTAGAGAGTGTTTGGAAGCTGTGAAGAGGATCTTTAGATACACTAAAGGAACCTCAGATGTTGCATTATGTTATGGGGAATCATATTTAACTGTCAAGGGATATGTTGATTCTGATTACGCAGGTGATCTTGATGGAAGTAAATCAACCACTAGGTGCGTGTTTACACTTTCGGCGGAACGATGAAGTCGGGTTTCAAAGCTGCGATCGATTATGGCTATGTCAACTATGGAAGAGAATATGTTGCATTTGCTCAAGCCGAAAGAAGCAGTATGGTTGAAGATGTTGTTGGAAGAGCTCGGGCACGAACAAGAGAAAATTACTCTATTTTGTGACAATCAGAGCGCCTTGTATCTGGCAAGGAATCCGGCATTTCATTCAAAGACAAAGCATATAAGAGTTCAGTATCACTTCGTTCGTGAGAAAGTGGAAGAAGGAACCGTGGATATGCAGAAAATTCATACTGATGATAACGTGGCAAATTATATGGCAAAAGCAATCAACAGTGACAAGTTTATGTGGTGTCGATCCTCATGCGGCCTAGCGGAAACGTAAGCAACATGAAAGTGCAAGGAAGGATAACGGTGTGAAGATTGATTGAGTTTCAATCAAATCTTCAAGTGGAGATTGTTGGGAAAAGATACAATGTATCTGACAAGAGAATCTTATCTTTTGGGCAATTTGATCATGCAAGTTGCATTGCAAGTGGCTTCCTTTTACTTTGATGCCTATAAAAGGCAAAGACCAGCGCCATTGTTATGCATCCCATTTCCAACGAACATAAACACATAGAATTGTTCTTTGGATCTCATTCTTTCTCCTAGTATTTATGTTAATTAGAGAGTTGGTGAAATAGCTCCTAATACAAGAGATATAAATGTGTTTATCTTTGTAATTAGGGCATCCACTATAAGAGGTTCATAAAAAGGTTTATAAAATTTGAAGAGGTTTATAAATTGAGTCACCATAGTGAAGGAAGGTTTATGATGACATGGAATGAAATAGATCTAAGTTTATAGACCTTTTCATTGCAACTAAAAACATGTAATTCATTTAAAACCTCATTAAATTATAAAGTTTTAACAAGTTTAACCATAGTGATAATAGATTCATAAAATAAGAAATTTAAAAGCATATGACATGGAAATTATATAAACCTTTTTAAAAGGTTTACCATAAAAGATGCTCTTAGAGAGAATGTGTAACTCCTAATTTTAAATAGTGAAATGTATCTTTCCTTGCCCGTGGTTTTTACCCTGTTGGGGTTTTTCACGCTATATCCGTGTGTCATCTTTTATTATATTTCATATTTTAGTTGTGGGTTTGCTTCAGTCCGGTGTCACTTTTCTCAATATTAGGTTTGTTCCGAGATCCTAATTCTGAAACATCAAACAAACAAGCATATTTTTTGCCATACTTTTAACAACAAACTTAGTTTTGTAATTTATGTGAGGTGTTTAATTGTAGTTATATGAGGAGAACTTAAGAAGCATTTCATGAGTTTTCTTTTAAAAAATTGTAACTACGAATGACAATTAACACTCATAAATGAACTTTGTGATAAATGAAAATCAAGTGAAGAGAGGATGATATTATGCTTTGATCAAGATAAATTATTAATAACTAGCAGGGTACCCGCGCGATGCGGCGGCGGGTACCCTAACCATTATATTACCACCAAACGGTAGTCTTACCCACATGATGTATTGCATGGTTCGGTCTACCGCCTCTAATGCTTGCCTCTTGGTCATCGATGCTTCGTCCCACATTATTATTTTGGCACCTCTAACCTTAGTTCTCGGTTTAATGAATCTTGATAATGGTTTTTCCTGATCTTGTCATTTAGATGTAACCCCAAAAATAATTCACTTTGACATTCCGAACCTCAAAAATAACCATTTAACAAAAAATTACTAAAAGTTAACAATTACTGACAAAAAATAGTTTAACTATTGAAGCGCATATGTTCTATTAGCAATTTTTGTTAACAGCCCCGGTAGAGGTGTTTGCAGCCCATCTTAAGCCCAATATAAACCTAGTAGCATCCTTTTATTTGATTAGCCCATGCAAGCCCAAAAATTACCACAGCCAGGTACAAAACCCGTCCGATACAAACGCAACAAACTTACCCTAATTATTTGCCTCATTTCATCAAACCCTAAATACACACACAAATCATAATCACTCCGCCACCATCTCTCTTTCTGCTCTCCATTTGCAATTCACATACCTAATCAATATTTCTCTTGACACATATCCATTAACAAAAACACTTAATCCCCTTTTGATCTTATGAAACCCACTAATCATATTAGACCTTATCCCTTGTAAATTGAATGTCACACGAATCAAAGATAGACAAGTTTTTGGCTTCAAGATCTGAAATAAGATTTCGGGTAGTATTACATGTTTATTTGTTTTTCGTGTCTTGTTGAACGAAACAAAGATAGATTATAACAGATTTGTTATAAGTCGATCTTTATTTTCGGATATTACAAAAGGAGCATTGCTTGGGTGTGTTTGGTATACCTTATAAAAGGTTGTTTGCTTTTAAAATAAAACACAAATTTGGATCCCTTTTTTTTGTTGTTTGTTCAAGGCGTTTGTGGTTTGGAAGAGTGTTGGGGAGTGAAAGTGGGGGTATATGGTTGTGTCTAGACTAAGGATTGGTGCTTTCTTGTTCAAGATCTATATGATGGTTGATGATTACACACGAAAATCTTTTAAGATTTTGTACCACAAGTGTAACAAAAACTGACATTTTATATATTTTTCGTTTGATTCGTAGTTGTTGTTTGGATTTGGTTATTTGTTTCTCATTTCTTGTACTTTTTTCTTTCAGTTTTGTTTGGCAATTGACCAAGGAAGACTGGCACCTGGTCTGAGGTTTCAATACGCCATGTTTAAATTTCGTTTTTCCAGTTTTTAGCGAGTTGTGCCAGAACATGTGGTCTTACTGTGGTTTATAAATGGTTTATTAATTGTATGTGTTGAATAGTGTTTTTTTGTTTTATTTGTGCTTCAACTACTTGTAAATTATGATTTTTCACATGTATTTTTGAATGAAGGGGTGTTTTTAATAGTGTATTAATTGTAATATATGAGTAGTGTGTTTTTAGTTTTATATGTGCTTTAGGTACTTGTAACTAATGCTTTGTAACTTGTATTTGCTTAAAATTCTATATATGAAAATCTTAAAATAATTAATATGAGGGAAGTGCATCCCTCTATTATAAGATAGTAAGATAAGATAGTCTAGACTTGCTAGAAAGTAATTTGGCTTGCTAGTCAAATGATTTTCTAGCTTCTGTTCCATATGAGTTGAGTGGCAGATTCACTAGATAGCAGTCCATTAACCTCTCAAAGTTGTTCAAGGAGTGTCCATTAGAGAAGTCGTCTTAACAACTTCAAACCATCATGCAAATCGATATGTTTCTTTGTATTTTATCACATCGTTTTTATGCTTCCTCAAAGCAAGAAGGACAAATCGCATAAAAAGGTAATATACTTTAGGTTGATTTAAATTTAAGGTACTTAACTATTTTTTTCTCAATTTAAGGTATCGAACTTAATTTTACGTCAATGTTAGGTTTTTTGATTTTTTGAAATAGATTATCGGTCATAATTTTAGCTGAAATGACTTTTAAATGCTTAATAATAATGATACATCACATTAATTAATCATTTCATCAAAAGCAATGACGCAAAACCTCTTTCGAAAAGTAGAAAAAACCTTAAAAACCCTTTACATTGCACATAAAAATAACTTAGGTACCCTAAATTAAGAAGAAACAAAAAGTTGGATACCTAAAATTCAAATTGACCCGAAGCATAATACGTTTTTACTAAACTAAAAAAATGTTTTGCAAACATATCCCCATGCTATGTCATACACAAATGGTAGCATCATATCTGCTATGCCTTGGAACATTCTTTACAAGATATTCTGAATTTGCGTTAGAAATCCAATATATACACCCACAAAAAGCATGGTTACCTTGTTTGATAATATCAACAGTTCACCAATAACTTTGTCAATGTAATCTTTCATGCAGAAAGTGGGAAGATTATATATGATCCCTTTTCCATGTTATGTGTTTTGTACAAGAAGCTGCGGTTATGTTCTTTCAAGGAGGCAGTACTCGTATAAGCATATTGTACAATGATTATGAACAAGTGCTACTATATACCTACAGCATCAAGAAGTTCCGAGTGTTGAGCAACAGAAACCAATGAATTAGCGACAATGGCACCACTAGCAGCAACAGCAGGGACTCCAATTCCCGGAAAAGTGGAATCTCCACAGCAATACAGTTGTGGGATTGGTGTCGGGTGTCCAGGAAAAGAGTCTTTTCCAGCTTGTATTGCTGGTCCATAAGTTCCTCTATTCCTTCTAAGAAATCTTTGATGTGTTAGTGGAGTTCCAACCATCTTCACCTCACATTTATCACGACTGAAACCTGGACCAAGTGAACGCTCTACTGCTTTCCACATTACCTGCAGTATAATTTGAATTAGTTTTTAGAGCATGATGATAAGTTTGTCACACACATAGTATCCCCTCTCTCCTATGAAATCGCACTATTTCCCTTCTGTTGAGTTCCATGAGAATCATAATATGTTCTTCTGTAAACAGATTGATTTGGGTCGTACTTTGCCCCTAACGGGTCAAATGGGAATTTTGCTGTTACAATAACCAAAATGGAAGCACCTTTAACAGATTACCCCAAATGCATTTAGAATGCAAAAAACCTCCTAATTTATTTATTTATTTTCACAAAGTTAGATCATTATTGCGATGATATAAATCATATTAGAAATATAATCTGTTATGGAATTGAAAAAAGAAAAGACACAAAGTGTTTCTCGGGTCAGCCAACCCGTTTTTACTCATGCTAAAAGGTTCCCTTATGATTAGAACCTGTTTTCACCCATTACTTAACCCTCTTGAGCCACTCATTTGTCATCTCTATAGGCAAGTGCTTGAAATAGATTACTACTTTACCCTCTCAGAGCAGTCGATACATTTTACGACATTTAAAACTCACAATGGCAATAAAAATAGCAAAGACAGAAGGGGTCAAGACAAATAGTCTTCAAAACAAAAATGACGCGTGCCAGTTTGAAGATACTCCCTCTTTTGGTTAGGGACTTGAGTGAACATAAATGACTATCTATTACTCCTGGATCTTATGCTTCTTAAAGGAGAAGACCAAGGTTATTCTGGGTATGTGATTGATTTTGTTAAGATTTTTAGTTCCCAATTTCTAGTCTTAGCCTTATTAACCAAAACAACTAATAGTTGAAAAATATGGTTAATATCTGATGACTTTTTCAGCCAAGGGAGGTCTCTTTATAAGCTAGACTCTATCAACAGTACAAACCTGAACAAATTACTACACAAAAGAAAATCTATAAATCTAACTTTCTAGTTAAGTATTGTGGAAATTAGAACTTCATGTTTACTATATCAACGAAGTGTTTAGATTCCTAGCCTCATTTCAAATGAAAACTTGGAAAATACATGCACGAGAAACCAGAATGATTAAGGAGCCAGTGAATCTACCTCCGATCTCTCTGCTTTCAGTTGCTTGTATTCTGCACTTCTACGATCAAGACCTTCCCAAAGTTCATATGGCTCAGTTCCTGGGGTATACGCATGTAAAACATGCTTTCCAGGAGGAGCTAGATCAGGACTGAGTACACTTGGCACAGATATCAACACCACGTTTTGATCAGCATCAACTCCACGGCTCCAATCATTTACAACTATATGATGAATTCCCAAGTCTTCCGGTATACCCTGACAATCGAATTAATAACTAGACGCCTTTATATAAAGAATCAATGATGAATAGAAATATGAAATGTTAGATCACAAGTCAAAGTTATGAAAGCAAAATCAGTATGCAAATGTATTAGAAACTAACTATATAGTTACTTTAATAGTGATTACTTAGGGTGTTTGGATGTGCGTTTTGAGAGTGATTATGTGCTTTTGAATAACCAAAATAACATCAGCTGTAATAGATTTAACATAGATTGTAGAAGATAGTGCTGGGATGCGCTTTTGCTAATCAAAACTGTAATAATCATATAACGAGTTTGCTGTTGTTTGGTGAATTTTTATTAGTTAAGATTTGAGAAAACATATATTCAAAAATGACCAAAAGGTTAGTTTTGTGAAAAAAAGGGAGACACGTATGGTATGATGTAAGATTCTCTAAATTAGATCAAAAGAAGGGGTAATTGATATTGCATCCACAAGTCGAGTAAGACGAATCCAAACACCCCTAAGTCCAATAAACTCTAAAACACGATAGATAAGTAAATAATATTCTGATTCTTTGGCCAACTATCGTCTTTCTTTTGTTGTGCATGGTTCAAAATACTAATCACAAGATGACACTAAAAATAGAGACACTCACCTCGGCATCAAATCCCAAATGAAGATGCATAAATGACTCGCATTGCTTCGTATTCTGAATTCTTTCCTCGTACGAGTTTGGAACAGCTTCCTTAGGTAGTAACTTTAGAGTGTCCCACATGGATGCATTGCTTACAACAGCTTTCTTTGCACGCACAAACTGCAACATCACAATAATTTATATTAAGTAAAGCATCAAACTAAATGCGTAGGGATACAGAAGAAGTGGATGTTTCAACCCATTTTACTTGTGAATGGGTTGATCAAGGTTATGTATTATCTATGACAGGTCAAACAAGTATAATAAGAAAATAACTCTAAAGGAAACGAGTCAAATGGATTGAAATTCAACCAAGTAAAATAGGTAGATTATTATTAACATTATATAACTTTTTGGAAGAAAAAAAAATTAGAAGAGTGTTTCGGGTCAACCGACCTGTAAAAAATGACCCGTTTGACTAGACCTTTTTTACCCATTATCGATCTCTAGGAATAAGTATGAGTAGTTATACTCACTTGACCACTTCGTAGCTTGACTCCAACTGCTCGGCCATTCTCAACAACTATATTTTCAACATGACTTCTCAGAGCGATTCGCCCACCAAATTTTTGTAAACCACGAACAAGAGCATCAACAAGGGCTCCACTTCCCCCAAGAGGGTATTCTAAACTGCAACCTGGTTTATACCATTCTGCAAACATGTAAATCTGCAAATATGATAATATAAGTACAGCATCAGAAGCCTTAAAGCCATATGACAGATATGATGCAACTCACAATATGAAATGAAAAATGAAGGGACCAACTTCATTTTGTCTTTATGAAGATGCTACACGTAAATTAAGTCCCAAGAAAAGTTGTGTACATACCATTTCTGCTGAAAGTACGCCATCAGATTTTACTCCGGCAAGCAAGAAAGACAAAAGATCAATCCAGTTCCTGATGAAAGGATCTTTTAATCCTAAAGAATCAACGACTTCTGAAAAAGGTCGCAAAAGCTTTGTAGCACCAAGAGCGCCTTGAGGCCCCATTTGTGCAAATGATTTTAGAAGTGAGAGTGCATATCTTGCTCCAGCAGTCGAAAGAACGCCCAAGTCACCTCGGATTGATAAAGGAGGTAAAGCCATTGCAGCTGCAGATAATGGAAGTATTGAATCCTGTTTAAAAAAACTTATCACTTATAGTTGACCGATACAGAGGAACAACATAATACCGAACTCCACTTATAACATCAAAAGAATCTCTTGAATTTATCATCATTGCATTAAATGTGAGCACGATTTAGTGATAATGCAAATAATACTAACTATCGAGTGACACAAGGGCATTCAAAAAAATGCTGAAAAACAAAGTGAAAAGCCACTAACAAGAAGTTTTCGCCATTCCAGCACAGCATTCGGGCCAGCATAGGTCTCTAAGTCCTGATGTCATTGAAAAAAATCCTTGGATGAGCTCCTGTATCTCAATTTACCTTACTAAGATATATAGAATTACACAACTAGAATAAGATCCTTATACCTTGAAAAATTCCGTAGGACCGATGCGCGAAAGAAATTCCCCTTCGGGTACATAAACCATCCACGAGTCATATTTGGCACAGGGAATCGACTCACCCAATGCATCCAAAACCTGTCAGCCATAAAGAGCAGAAAATCTCAGTTAATCAGCATACAATGATATGAGTCATATGACTTCTAAGATCTGAGTTGAAGGATTGTTGAATGAAGATTATGAAAGAAACAATAAAATACTTGTGCAAGGGGATTGGCCTGTAGACCTCTAGATTGAAACCCCGAAAAGAGAGATGGGCCAGAGTCAAATTTGTAATCTTTGATCTCAAATGAATGAGCGGCACCACCCGGTAAATCATGGCTTTCCAAAACTAGAACATCCTTCCCATATCTAGCTAGAAGTCCTGCACAGCATAGTCCACCAAGACCACTCCCTATAACAACAACATCTGCTTCTGGCTTTCCTGCATGTTGTCATGTAATATTGTAGATGAGCATTTGTCCACTTAAAAGACTATTTTGACCTTCTTCACTTGAAATTATTAATATAACCATCAGATTAATCAGAGATCCAATTTTGAAGATGAAATATACGAGTCAGTACACTTTCTTACTCTTAAAGACGACCTTTTTCACCGCCTCTTTTAAGAACAAAAAACAGTATGGTCACATTGAAAGTTGCTATAGGTTTACTCTTTTATCGAACTTAACAGCAATCAAATGATACACTTTCTCAAACTATCAAATCCGGCAGCAATTAACGAACAAAGTCATAAATGTGAACGATTTATTCACCAACTTACAACGTAATGTTGGAGCACAAATACACAATATTTACAATTTACCTGCAATAAATTGCATTTCTTGATTGCTCGAAAACCATATAATTTTTGCTATTGAGTTTTACAGTGAGAAGTAACAACAGTTTTGTTTTGACATTGACCACATACCACAAGGTTCTAAGTTACAACACAAGAAATGAGGAACATATAGCATAACTTAACAAACATAATATCATGTAGCAATTCCTTAATATATAACACTACATTTTATGCCGGCATGCAATTGTTCTTCAGTTCTTCCTACACATGCCAGTATCTGGATTCGTTTATTCCATGCCAAGCCAAAAACATGTTGGCATCACGAAAATGCCCCTAAATAAGTACCACATGGCATTTTCGTGGGTGGAATTTGTGAACCAGTAATCTTTATCTTTATGCTTCTTATGTAATTATTATTAGACGAGGGACCAAACTCGCCACTTAGAAACTTAATAACTGTAAAAACAGTTATGGATGGCGGTTACAAAACCGAACCATCATGTTGGTTAGATAGTACCGTTTGGATTTGTATATATACATGTAAACGAATCATTTAGAAAATTAATAGACAGATTTACTTATTCATTATACTTTACTTTGCAATCTATATACTTTGATCTAGATATTGGGACAACAATTGGCATCAAGAGCATAGGATTACACCTTCGTTTTTTATTACAAAACAATCATACGCAAGAAGAAGAACCCAAGGGGAACACGCGCAGAAAACAAACCAGTTTTCATACGCATTTGAAAACAGAATTTTCACTTCGAAAACTTTCTATTTTGGTGACAAGTTTTTGTTTACTCTTTACTTCCAAGAGAAACAAACGTGAATAAGGATACGTAGAAGATAGTGCACGATCATTTACGTAGGGGATTGCAAACGTTTTACACCAAACGAATTGGTGGGGAAACCTTGTTGGCAAACAACATAGGGAAGGAAGAATTTTATACACTACGTTTTGGTAAAAGGAACGAGTGGGATAAAACTTTGTGAAACCGGGTTAAACAAGACACAAAGGGAGGAAGACGCGGGTAAGACGCGGGGAAACGTTGTTGTGGAAAAGGATACGTACGTGATAGAAGAAGGAGCGCTCAAGTTTATTGTGGAGTAGTGTCGAACGACACAAGGAGTACAACAACGAAAAAGGAAGATCAGAAACAATTGTTTTGGAGTGTTTTTTTGGATACCTTCTCGGTACCAAAATTATTTTGTACGTGGGAAATTGATCTCGGAACAAAGACATCAATAACGTACAAAGGAAAAGGAAAAGGAACGTGTAGTGTGGAGGAACAAGAAAGTAAAACAACCTGTTTGTTTTTTCGGACTTGTTGGAGGAATACATCTCGACAGAAGTTTTATTCAAAACTTGGAAACTCAAAGTTGATAATAAAGAAAGGAACTCGACAAGGAGTTTTTTGGTGGTTGTGTTTGAAGGCAAAACAAAACACAACGAGGCAAAGAACATCAAGGGTACGAGGCAAAGGAAAGGGAACCAAAGGAACGTTGGTAAACGATTATTACTAACGAAAACAAAAGAGAATACACTAGTATTCATCGCATATACGAGGTCACAAGTTAAAACTCTTTCTGGATTTCATTACTTTACATAGTATAGAATAGTATAGAATATTTTATTTCATACTATTAGGAAATCCCGAAAACTATTCATTGATCCCGTATTACTAGGATTCCCGGAAGATTAGAAATTTCCATACTTTATAGAAAAAACCACACTAGGAAGGATAAATCCCATTGAATTAGAAAGTAAAGATACTAAACACTTTCAAAATGACAACCGACGATATAGCAACCACATCAACTGTAACAAAACCCGTAACACCTATTGCACAATATCAATGCCCTAAGTTGAAAACCACAAACTACATAGTTTGGGCTATACAAATTAAGGTTATACTAGAGGCACATGGCTTATGGGAAGCAATAGAACCAAAGTTAGATACATCAGTTGATGATAAGAAGGATAAGGCAACAACTGCCTTCCTATATCAAGCGTTGACGGAAGATGTGATCTTACAAGTAGCGGGTTGTAAGACGGCAAAGGAGTTATGGGATTCGCTAAAGAAAAGACACGTTGGAGAAGATAAAGTGCAGAAAGCACGATTACAATCATTGATGATTGGGTTTAACTCACTTCAGATGAAAGAAGATGAGACGGTGGATGCATTTGCGGCTAAACTAAACGGCTATACCACGAAGGCAAAAGAATTAGGGAAAACTTTGGATGAATCACTTTTAGTTCAAAAACTATTAGACTACACACCAGATAGGTTCATTCAGATAATAGCATCCATAGAACAAACAACTGATCTCGACGAAATCACTTTAGATGAGATCATTGGAAGACTCAAGGCATTTGAGGAAAGGATAAAACTCGGAAGGAGGACAAGTAGAAAGCCAGAAAACCTATTATTCGCACATGGCGAACACTCAGAAATAGGAAACGTTTTACAAACGTGGAGGAAAATCAAATTTCTCACAAGGAACCGCGAATAAGAATAGAAACAACCTACGCGAGGAACTCTAGTTATAAAGAGAGTTCGGATAAGAATAAAGATGAGTAGGATGTAAGCAAGATAAAATGCTACAGTGTCATAAAATGGGACATCTTAAAAGGAATTGTAGAGGAAAACCAAGAACTCAGAACAATCAAACCTTATCTTAGAAGACGATGAACCATCACTATTAATGACTATGCACTAAAGGCGAACACAAGGAAGTGTTGTTGAATGAGGAACAAATTCAACCAAAGAAATATGCTACTGACGGATACAAGCATATGGTATTTAGATAATGGTGCAAGTAACCATATGACGGAATAAAGAGTCATTTTAGGGATATTGATGAAAGCGTAACGGGACGAGTATGTTTTGGAGATGGATCGTATGTACGGATAATGGGTAGAGGGTCTATCTTGTTAGGTTGTAAAACCAGAGCAGAAGATAGTATCTAAGTATACTACATACCAAACCTCAAGAGCAACATACTTAGTTTAGGACAACTTACGAAATAGGTTGTAAAGTCATTATGGACGGAAACAAGTTGACTTTGTATGATAAGAACAAGAAGTTGTTGATGAAAGTAGAAAGATCTAAGAATCGACTCTACAAGATACGATTCTGAGATATAAGCACCTATATGTCTCTTAGCAAATATAGATAACCAAGCATGGTTATGGCATGCTAGATTAGGTCATCCGAACTTTGATGATATAAACAAGATGACTAGGAAAGGTCTAGTAGAAGGAATTCCAAGGATAAATCATGCAGGCGATTTGTGGCGCATGTTTATTAGGAAAACACGAGAGAACACCATTTCCAAACCAAGTTAAATTCGGATCAAAGAACCCGTTGGACTTAGTATATGGAGACCTTTGCGGTCCTATAAGTCCAAAGAACGCACTCGAGCAAGAAACTCATTTTCTTGTTAGTGGACGATTATACACGCTTTATGTGGGCCTACTTTCGACATCGAAGATCGTGCTTTAGTACATTCAAGGAATTTAGGCGGAAGATAGAAATGGAGATGAAGTTGAAAATAAGGATGCTAAGAACGGATAGAGGTGGTGAATTCATCAAATGAATTCATCGTAAGGAAAACGGAATACGACGACAGTTGACAAGACCGTACTCCCCCAGCAGTAATTGAGTAGTGGAGAAGGAATAGGACGGTGTTATCAACTACTAGGAGTATGATGAAAGCAATGAAGTTACCTTTAACTTTTGGGCGGAAGCAGTTAAACATGCAATTTACATACTCGATAGGGTACCTACGAGGCCATGATAGATAAAACTCCATATGAGGCACTCTACAATGAAAACCAAACTGAAAAACCTAAGAATATTCGGATGCACGACTTATGCAAAGATAACGATACCTCACTTAAAGAAGTCGGACGACGTAGCATACCATTGATTTACTTAGGAGTAGAGGAAGGATCAAAAGCATGTAGGTTATATGATCCTATAGCAAGAAGAAATATGTTAGTAGGGACGTAAAATTTATGGAAACAAAGCCGTGGATTGGAACAAAGATGAAGAAGATACGAACACACAAGACACATTTTGGGCTAGTTTTGTGGTGAGCGGAGTTGACAATGAAAACCTTACACCGGTCAACACGAAAACGATGACAACACGTATCATGAACAAGATGAGATTCCTGATCCAGTTTCACCAATCACACCACCGGCATACATTTACGACCCAAACTCAGATGAGGAAGAAGAAGCTACTACTAGTTCTGTAGAGAACTCAAGAGATAGATTTGATGATACACCCGTACGTGAATACAGAAGCAGACAGGTTATATTAACAAGATCTTAAAGGAAACAAGTATGGCAGACAACAATGATACGAAGATACCTATGGATACTGGTACTAAGTTGGTCGGCGGAAGAAGGAAACTCGGTTGACGCAACTTACTACGAAGCTTAATAGGAAGTCTCGGATACTTATCGCATACAAGACCGGATCTTAGTTACGGTCGGACTACTCAAGAGATTCATGCAAGACCAAGGAACATCACTGAAGGCGGTAAAACAAGTAATCCGATATATCAAAGGAACAAAGGAGCATGGCATAATATACAAGCAAGAAGGCGGCCGCAAGATTACTGAGTTACTGATGACGGTGGTTATGGAGTCAACACCGATCAAGGAAAAGGAACCACGGGATCGTATTTTATTTGGAGAGTCACCGATTACCGGTGTACTCGGAAGCAACCAACGATGGCGCTATCATCATGTGAATCGAATTCATGACGGCATCGCAGCAGCATGTCAAGCCTTATGGTTGAAGCGATTGCTTAGTGAACTAAGCTGGATGGGAAGAGAAAGGATAACGCGAAGGTCGATAACATTTCAAAGAATAGCACTTGTCAAGAACCCGGTTTTTCATGGAAGAAGCAAGCACATCGATATTCGCTACCATTTCATTCGAGAAAGCGTAGAGAATGGGCACATCAATGTGGAACATGTCGTGGAGAACTACAAAGAGCGAGATATTCTAACAAAGGCTCTACCAAGATTGAAGTTCGTGACTATGCGACAAATGCTCGGAGTTCAAGACTTAGGACGAAACAACGATCAAGATTAAGGAGGAGAATGTGAACCAATAATCTTTATCTTTATGCTTCTTATGTAATTATTATTAGACGAGGGACCAAACTCGCCACTTAGAAACTTAATAACTGTAAAAACAGTTATGGATGGCGGTTACAAAACCGAACCATCATGTTGGTTAGATAGTACCGTTTGGATTTGTATATATACATGTAAACGAATCATTTAGAAAATTAATAGACAAATTTACTTATTCATTATACTTTACTTTGCAATCTATATACTTTGATCTAGATATTGGGACAACAGAATTTGTATAAACGAAACGACATGTAGAGACAATTGAATATACATTATCCCTTAAATAAAAGTTAGCTAATCCTAAAACTTTTTTTTTTTTTTTTTTTGGTAACCATGGTTTCCGACCTTTTAGCCGACTAATCCACAGAGTTTGAACCAACCGCCACACAAACTCAAACAAGCTAATCCTAAAACTTGTTTGTGAGATAAAACAATGTACAATGATAAAATCCATATAAGACGGACCTGGGAATGATTTGGTTTGTGTAACCGTAGAAGAAGATGAAGAGGAAGCAGCCTCCTCAGTAACCTTAGAAGACGTTCGTGCCAAAACTATACATGAACTACTATTTTTACGTTGCTGTTTAGTAAAACTGTAACTAAATTTACTACTACTACTACTACTATGTTTACTGAAACAAGTAGAATGAACTGTAGTAGCAGGTTTGAAGAAGGTGGTTCCTAAAGAAGCAGCCATTAACAGAAAACATAAGCAGAAACAAGCAAAGATTTGGTGAAATTTGAAATGGTTGGTTGGTTGGTTTTGTTTGTTAAGGTTGTTGTTGTTGTTTCAAAATGGCCACGCGCCCATTCACTTGGCCACACAACCATAACTGACTTCCTATATCTTTTCTTCATTATTATTCCATTAGATAATCCATATTTTTTAAGTTATTGTGATTAGTAAAACATAAGAGCATGTGGTAACATGCAACCCATATTAAATCTTAACATTTGGGTGTTAAGGGCATGTTAACCGCACCGTGTGTGGTGTTAAAGGTCAAGCCTTAACACAATGTTAAGGGGATAATGCACGTTAAAGTGAATTTTCAATTTTTTTTTTTTTTTTTTTTTTTTTTTTTTTTTGATGAGGGTTGTTTTGTAAATTGTTTGTGAGTTAAAGTTTAACTTGGGAATGTTATGATAAGGAGTGTTTTTTTGTTGAGTTAAGGTGAAATGTTAAAGCTGATATGACGCTTACGTGACATGGTGTTAAGATTTAACCTAGGTGACCATACCTAGTGCTCTAACAATAATAATATTGTTGTCCATTTCTATCTTTCTTGTATTTACTCTTCTACATACTAAAAGAAAACCCTATTTGGAAAGATGAATCTTTGTCATAGTTAATTTAGATTAATAGCAAAACTCACTAGTTAATAGAGTTCTTAAAGCATCAAATGTCATGGCATGTCAAACATATCCTTTTTGTCACATCAGTTTTTATTTATGTCATAACACCAATTTTTCACTCACACTAATAAAATCAATCTCTCTCGTAATATTTCATAATACCATATTTTGGACCCAAATATACACCATTAAAAAAAAAAAAAAAAAAAAAAAAAAAAAAAAAAAAACATTATAGTACGGTCAACACTGCTCTTTCGGCACCAAAGGCGGTGTCATGACATGCCATAACATGCGCCAAAAGAGGCTTGGCATCTGTTCTTACATTATGATACCTAATGCTCTTATTAATCAAGTAAAAATAAAACTCAATTTTTGGTCAATATTGATTGATTAAAGATCACTAACATACCAAACTTTTTTTTACATACTAAGATATTAATCTTCACCATCCATTTTTATTTGATCTAATAAATGAGATTAATCCTAACAATTTAAAAAACCCACTTTCATTTTTATTTTAACTTTTTCATATTAATATCGTTCAAACCGTTAATCGTTAAGCGAAAAAAAATATACAATTACGACGAGCATTTATTTATCTTTCTATAGATAGGCACTTTGACATACTTTCGACAAATTTTTTTTCGTGTTTTTCACCTTTTTTTTACGTTTTTTCCGTTGCTGAAATTTGCATGAAAAAATCACATGTGATTAAACACTAATTTGCAATATTCTAATAATATCACATGTGATATTATATATTATGTGATTTAACACTAATATCACATGTCATATTAAATCAAAGTAGTGTTTAATCGCATGTAATTTTTTCATGCAAATTTCAGTTCGAAAAAAAAACGTGAAAAAAAATGATTTTTTTTCCTTTTTTCGAAAGTATATCGAAGTGCCCGTCTATAAAAAGATAATTAAATGCTCGTCGCGATGGTGTAATTATTTTCGCTTAACAATTAACGGTTTAAGAGATATTTAAATTATAAAAAATAAGTAAAAATATTAATATGTAATCTCAGCCATTGATTTTCTTTTTTGATTAAGAGTGAAAATGAGTCCCTTAATATATAAAAAAGATTTAATATATAAAATAACTCTCCTCATATTAATTTTATATGAAATATGAAAAAACTAATATATGCATTTACTTGAAGCCCCTTTTTTTCTCGTACTTGAGTGCAACTTAACAAAGTTATATCATATTTGGTCAATAATTCTATAATCAAATCTAAAATTAGAAGAAAAGAAAAAAAAAAAAAAAATTAATCTTGGATGAAATTTTCTGTGTAAAGAATGCATTGTTTCGTGTGCGAGTAGAAGGAAGAAGACGAGTTTTTAATTCTTTTGTATTTTGTTTTAAAGAAAGAAATTTTACAGTCTAATCATTGTAATTTAATCGATTTAGGTCCTAGTTATGGAAGGTACATTTTTTTTCATTTTCCCAATTTCAAAGCAAGAGTTGCCAACAAAAAACCACTATCCCGTTATAACAAGCTCGTCTTGTATCGACAACAACATCCAATCCCTCCAGAGCGAGGTATGATGGGAGGTGACATGTAAATAGTCACACCCCTACCCAAAGGTAAAAGACTACTTCCATAAAGACTTCCGGCAAGTATATGCATTCAAGCAAATAGACTGGTGTGTGAGGATGGAAGACTTCCGGCAAGTATAGGCTGCTGGTTCGGGGGTAGAGTACAGTACTAAAGGTCCTCGGACTTCTTGGCGGTATAGACAACGACGGAAAAGAACAAGAGTTGTCAACACCAACATCATCATTTACTTCATGTAACAAAAGCCAAGCGACGAAAGCTTGTGGCATGGCATATGCTCATGGCAAATCACAGTTACAGAACACCATAAAGATATGCGCATCTCTCTATTCTATGTGCATATATCAGGAGGCAACACACCATTTCACGTTAGTATTTACAGTCAATCTTAGAAACCGTAAAGTTCACCTATATAAAGACCACCAGCCAAGCCAGGTGAAGAACATTCACAGGATAACCATAGCTTTGGTGGCACGCAGCCTCCCGATAAAAGGGAGATTTTTTTCATTCGAGAAAAAAAACACATCACTTCAGTTCCTGTTTCCGCTTTCCTTTTCCTGTACCTTTTGTATGTAGGGTAGAATCTTTGTTCTACCCTTAAGGTCTTGCATATAAAGTCTTCACTTCATGGTCCTTTCTTTTTTTGCTTCAGACGGGATCATGAATCTAGCATAAGAAACCTTCCTCGGCTCCCAAATCCAATACTGTAAAAAATCGATGTTTTCACTCAGCTACAAATCAACAATAATAAAGAATAAATTCGGTTTAGACAAGAAAACAAAATGAGAATTTGACAGCATAGAAATGGTTCAACGTTGTTGGGTTAAATCAATCTATTTCTAAGTAGACATTGAAACAAGAAAGCCGGTTGGGTTGACCCGTTTCCACAAATAATTATGTCTACATTTTAACAATCTATAACCAAATAATGTGTTAGTTATAAATTAAGAAAAATATTACTCCCTTACATAATAATCTAGATCCTTGAATAAACCTAATTAGAATGTTGTATGCATTAGAATAGACTTTGAAGTTTGAACGATTTACAACCAGTTACATCCATTATATCTGACCCATTTGAGATAAGCTCAACCCAATGGACACACCAATAAATGGGTTGAAATTTGACACCACTGTATCAGAGGTTATATAAAAAATAACATAAATAAAATATACTTCTTACAATAGGTCTATTAAATTTAACTAAAAAGTACAATTAATTTATGCAACATTTCCTTTTTCGCAAGATATCGGAGACAATTTTTCTTTGGTCAACAAGTTTTAGACAGACTTCAAAGAATCTATTTGCCCAGTCAACTACTGATATCATATGGGACAGAATAATTCCCAGGTAAGTTAGGTGAGCATAAAACGTATTTATTTTTATTGTTCTACACGTAGATTTTTAAGTATATCAATTTATGGTCATTCCAGTGAAAAGAGATTTCTTTCATATTCCGATTCACAAAGGGTAACCGATGTAAAAGGATATGAGAAAAGATTACCTTAATGACTACGAACCAGAACTTGACTTCTGAACCCAGACCTGTTTCTGAATTGCATTCAAATATAAGTAAATTGGGCATAATTAAGAAAATGCAAATGCATAAACTCTGTGGCCTCAAAATTCAAAGCAGACCTCATGAGAACTGTAGCCAGTAGAAACTCTCTTTAAGAGTTTTCCCTCACTTAAATTCAGAGAGGCATCTGGTGCTGCATCCTTAGTAGCATTGTAAGATGGTCCCCGGCGACCACCATGTTTATAGGAGCCTACATATTAATCTAAATGTCACAGACAGCATGGAAATCTTGCCTTTTACTATTTTTCAACCGTTTCACATTTTAATATCAATTCAAGCTAACGAATATAGGGCCCGTTTGGTTTGTAGGTGGGTTTATGATTAGGATTTGGATTAGAATTTTGAATTAAATGAGGAGAGAGAAAAAAATAGTATAAAATTATATATTATATATATTATAGAAGAATATAATTTATAATTTAGGGAGGTTTACATGTATATCCTTCCCTAAATGAATAATTACATGTATGTCCTTTGTACTAGTTTTTTATGCATAAAGTACAATGTTTTTAATGCATTCAAAGGATATATATGTAAAAGCCCCTATAATTTAATTATTTTTATGTTTAGAAAGATGAGAGATATAGAGAGAAAGAAGGTGGGGCCCATATAATACTTTAAATCCAACAAATCCCACCAAGCAAGATGGGGTTGAGACAAAGTATTATTTGTGGGTGTGATGCCCAATTTTCAAAACCATCTTTTGAACCAAACATTTCTTTTTAAGTCACATCAACAACAAACCCATGCCAAAGTAGGCAAACAAACACACCCATATAATACAATCAGGATCAGATGAGAAATTAGATATAAGTGATGAGAAACTGAGAAGCAAACTGATTCACTAATTTTGTAACTTCGAATGACAATTTTGTGAAACTGAATTATAGATTTCTTGAATCAGGTTGCTTCACACACTGGAGGTATAACTAGTTTCTTATTGGATCTTAAGCTTGTATAGATATATGTCTTCTTTATAAGTTAATATCTCATGCATGTATGGGCATTTCATTACAATTTACAAGTATAATGCTTTTAGCTTTCACAAGGGACACTAACCGTTATCAACTGAGAAATTACCACCACGTCCACTTCCAATGGGTTTAACATCCCAACCCCTTGTATTTGACAGGTCATACTTCCCCTCTTTGTGAGTCCCTGTGGAGCCAAATTCATTTGATATAATTTTTTGGTAAGAAAGAAAGGAAAAGGAAATGTCACACAAACATAGATCAGAGGCAAGAACAGTATCTACTTGGTTAAACTAAACTTATTCTAAGAGGTGGCCTTGTCAATCTGTTAACTTAGAGAAGGGATTCTAGGTTGTGTTGTATTCTAAACAAGCATCTAGTTTAAGTTTACAACTCCTAATTAGAATAACAAGTTTAATTGTTACTTGAATATAACTAGCTTATTAACTATTTACAGTATAGTTAAAAAAAATATGGACAAGAAACTGTTTCCATCGACTGTTTCGACTTGTCAGAACTGCTAACTGTTTATTATAAGTATCACGCTAACATTAGATATGAAATTACCACACCTTCTGCAGAATCTGGTGGTACTAGTGTAGATTGAGAATTCAAAGATGAAATAGATTCATCACTCGCATGTGATCCATCAGAACGCCTAAGGGGGGTCCACACACCACGATCGGGTCTGTCCTTGTTTCTAGTACGCTTATCCTGCTTTTCACTGTAGAAGCCATGCACATCATGGCCAGAAACCTTATCATCTGGCAAACTGTTTGAGTCCTTCAAAAGTGGAGGAACATTTGAATACCTAGGTGGTCTTCTGTCCATATCCCGGTTTGGAACCTGGTTCTGTCGTTCTGATCGACTTTGACGTGCGTCCTTGTTGACAAGTATGCTTCTAATGATTCTTCCACTAGCCTCTCGCTGCTGGTTCTGTTTAAGAACACCAGAACCGGATAATTTAACAGATGATGAGCTCTGCTGTGAAGATAAGCCACTGGTCAACTGAAATGCGAATGACAAAAGTATAAAAAATTAAAAAGTATGTTCCAAGCCCAAAATAGCGGTCTAGGAATGATATGAAATTCCATTTATGAAGATAAACACATTTATCCTAAGAAAAGGACAAAAATAAACAAGACTTACATGGGGAATTTCCTTCTCCTTTCCCTTCAAGAGCAGAATTTTTTTCTTCCCAATATCAGAAGCACCTGCACAAATAAACTAGTGCTGTTAAGATGTTTCTCTTTGCATGTACTGATAAAACATATAGGAAACATGTTAACTAAAACTTGTTCACTTGTGTGGAAACATTTATATGATACTGTAAGTTATGATGAAAGAGTACAACAGACAAAGCTTTTTGTTAGAATAAGCAAACATACAAAATACTGAAAGTAGAGGACTAACACACTCATATAAGACAACTGTGAGGGGCCAACAGAAGCTTAGTTGCCATCTCTCCCGTAAAGAAGGTTTAGATCTATCTTCACATATACGTAAGGATAACTTGCGTTTCACAATTATCATATTTATCTTAAGTGTGTAGGAAAGACTAATTCGAAGGCATGTCATTCCAAGATGATGAAAGAACTCTAGGGAGGGGAAAAAAAACTAGTGCATAAGCATATGTTGTGGAGTCCAAGTGTCATTTCTGCAAATGGTCATTATATTATTAAGTAACTGATGGTTCATGTTGCCTTGCTTCTTTTAACATGCTATGTCATATTATAGTTGACAAAAGATTTATTTTGCCTAGCTTCATTCAGCACTACATCTCCCCCCTTGTAACAGTCCGTAAGGCACTCACAAATGTAAGAGATTATCATCTTTTGTTATAATTATAAAGAAACTGTTAGATATTGTGACTTCACCTCCTAAGGGTAGTTTAGTAATTTTGGTCTAAAGGGTATTTTGGAAGAATCTAGAAATAAGCTAGATACTTTGGTGGAATAATCTAGAATAAGCTAGATATTAGCTTATAGGAAAATCTAAGATATTTGTATTAGAATCTTCTAGAATCCAATAAGCCCTAGTATAAATAAGGGCTTATCCCCCCATTTGTAATCATCTATTTTTGTACACACACTACTCATCTTGTATCCTTTGATTTGTAATACAAGAAACTTTTGTCTGATCTCCATTTGTTTTGCTACTGATTATTCTCGATTATTCTCCCCTGATCCTAACAAATTGGTATCAGAGCGGGTTCGATCAATTTGAAGCAAGCTACAATTGTTTTGGGTTTCTGATCGACATCAGCTTTTTTGGTTGATTTCAAGAATTAATTTCTTGAAACCATTTGATTGTTTTTCGTTTGTGTTTGGTGGCTGCTGATTCGATTAGTTGAAGACACCAAGTCTGAATTTGTTTGGTGTTTGGTGGTTGTTGTCGGTCAGTTTTGAAAACATCAGGTTTGTTTCAATCTTTTGTTGCTTCTGCTAGTTTGATATGTTGAAGGTGTTTGTTGATTGGGATTAGGGATAGTTAGAACTTGTGTTGAATCAATTTCTGTAGGGATGTATTTTAAAAATCTCATCTTTGTGGATCCATTAGTTATTGGGTTAGAATTTGGGGCTTTGGCTAAGAGGGCTTTGAATCAGAAAATGGGATTTTGGAATTGTGCCAATATTTGTTAGTTCTTTGATTTCATTTGGTAGTTGGCGGTGAATTTTGATTTCGGGTTTGCTCGTTGATTTTTGTTTTGAGTTTTGGAATAATCGGTTATGGTGGAGCTATTTGATGATCTGTAATTTTATTGGATAAGTGGGTCGTTGGTATTATTATCGATTATCATATTTGGGGCGTTTGAATTATCGAGGCCGTTCGTCAAGTTATTTATTAACTTGAATTTGTTTGATCTGGATAATAAGTTTGAAGTGGACCATAATACTTACCAATAAGTGGGTCATTAAATTTGAATTTGGTATTTGCATTTGAAGATCGATTTGGTGTTTCAAGACTTGGCTATAATCGTGTCGTTTGAATTTTGTTCGATCGTTTGAATTTGTCAATTTGGAAATTTGGATCTTCGTTTGTCAGCTTTTGAAGTTTGTTGCCCGAGTTTGATTGTCACTAGTGAAGATCGTTTGAGCCGATTTGTTTGTTCGGTTGGCCGTTTTGGATTTGTCGGCTAACATTTGATTGTTCGTTTTGAAGTTATCGGCATTTGTTTTGGATCGATTTTGTTTCGGATAGCTTTTGGGAATCGATCGTTTGATTTGAAATTAGCTAGTATCTCTAGCCTTTGGAACTTGGAATTAGATATGGTGTTACTTAGGAGTTGAACTCAAGGTGGAGATTGTTAGATATTGTGACTTCACCTCCTAAGGGTAGTTTAGTAATTTTGGTCTAAAGGGTATTTTGGAAGAATCTAGAAATAAGCTAGATACTTTGGTGGAATAATCTAGAATAAGCTAGATATTAGCTTATAGGAAAATCTAAGATATTTGTATTAGAATCTTCTAGAATCCAATAAGCCCTAGTATAAATAAGGGCTTATCCCCCCATTTGTAATCATCTATTTTTGTACACACACTACTCATCTTGTATCCTTTGATTTGTAATACAAGAAACTTTTGTCTGATCTCCATTTGTTTTGCTACTGATTATTCTCGATTATTCTCCCCTGATCCTAACAGAAACATCTTTAAAGTAATATTAGAAGCATAATAATCACTAGCCATAACAAACGATTTGCGTCAACCCCAAAATGAGTCCAGCTAGCCAAGTGCCACTTTTCAAGATAAATGGATGTATATGTCAATAAATATATGTAACAAAATATTACCTTAACTGTATGAGCTTGCTCTCCTTGGTAAACTTTTTCTTAGCCTAATTCCATAATGCGACAAAAGCAATTAATGCATCAGACACCATGATGCGAAATCCTAAACACATCACTCTAATGTGCGCAATTTGTGCATTGATGTGCGCATATTTTAACCAGAAGAAATCGGAGGCACACAAAAACTTTGTTTAAGTGTAGAGAATGGGCTCAAGACTTGTGATAATACATCTAATTACATAATAGCGAATACACCCTTTGTCGAGTAATAACACCTTTTGACATACGTGCCTAAAGTTTTTGGGTTAAATTCATAGGATGTTTCAAAGAAAAAAATCCCATAACTGAACTTTGAAGTTCTTAGATAGGAGTGCCAAATACTATTATTGTAAGAGGTAGTATGTACTATCAGTTGAGGTTTAGAAACAGGGGAGTGTTATTAGGTCATAATTGCTATACTGACTTCTAACATGCTTTTGCACTATAAGTAATGCCATTATATATGTGCAAGTACATGCAAAAAATTAAAAAATATGTATGTATTCACACAACAACATACCCAATCCCACCAGAGGGGGTGTGGGGGAGGTATGTAGACAGCCATACCCCTACCCGAGGGTAAAGGGACTCTTCCAAAAAGACCTCCGGCAAGAGTATGTGCTTGTGTGTATATGAAAGTTCATGTGTGGTCATGTGGCATATAGGACTAGCAACATAAAAGCATGCATAGGCATAAATGCATAAAGACATAAAATCATAATAGGAGGCAAACATTTAAAGAAAATTCCTTTGTGCATACAGAGTCCTAATTACAAAAGGGCACATATAAGAAAAATAAAGCAAAAGCAGATATAGACATTAAAAGCACAATAGCATACCGAAAGATAAGGAATAAAGCTAAACATACATGTACGAAATATAAGAATTGAGGCCATACAGACATATATAAGTCGTAGAAGCCGAAAAGCATGAAAGTATACAGGTATGAACTCATATAAGGGTAAATGGGCCTACACGTGCAAAACATGTGAATATATCCACGCGTTCCTATATGGATGCATCTATTTGCAAGAATACATATATGTACAGTATACATGCATGTTTTGTTGGCAATTGAGTATGGGTATATGCATTAAATCAATGTACATAAACAGAGCACGCAATAATAATGTGACCCGATTCTGACAATCAATTGTGGAACAAAATTAAATATAGTGATGAGCAGTACCCCATCCTTCATCTAGTACCACACTACCAGACGCAGCAGAAGAACCTTCAGGCTTCTCAGAAACCAGTTGATCATCACGTTTTTGGACCTGAACGTAGGTCGACTTCTCTTTACCATTTCTGCCTATCCCATTATCCCGTGGGACATACTGTCAATGAGGAAAAGAACAAGATATTATACATATCTGTGGAACCCAACATCAAATGAACAACGAGTGGCAAATTGTCATATTGGAATATCTTATCAAATAACATATAAAGTTAATAACACCATAAATTAGAACATTAGAAATAGCTAAATATATGAAGATCAACAGCATCCATCAAAACTTTGATCAGCCATAGAGAATACAGAGAATGAACAAGAAGAACTTATCCTAGTTGAGAAACATGAATCCCATCTAAAATAACATGAATGCTTGTGCATATTTAGTAATGATGGTGGCATTTGATGCTTTCAACAGCGAACCAAACTGTCTACCAGAACAGCAAGAACTATTCATGGGGGAAAGTCAAAGGTGTATGCAACGCATGCTAATGACTCATACTATCAAGCTCCACAGCATTCTGAGATTATAGGTTATTGCCTGGTAATTCTTACCCAGTACCTAGCTGTCAAGAAAAAATCTTCAACTGGTATAAATCAGAAAGGGTTTCAGTCACAAGAGAAGTAGAAGGACAAGAAGGTATAATGGGACTATGGAAGCAAGTTTTCTATTCCATACTATTAAATAATTTATTCTCTATATCACAATGCATCAAGAAACAGAAGCAGAGGTAACTTGATCCTTCTAAAAAGCAACTTATAACCGTTATATTTGTATTCGTAATCTTCCTAAAAAGTAAACTTGAAACAATACAACACCTGTCATGTTTTATTGTTGCAAGTGAGCATACCAATCATTATAAACAATGCTACTTTAAGACTTATTGGCATCGTACCCACGCAAAGTAGCAAGACGAATATTTCTGACAACTTGTTTACTGTTTTGCGATTTTTTTTTTTTTTTTTTTTTTTTTTTTTTTTTTGTGGTGGACGACGGTTTTCGGCAGTGGATGACTGTTCAATGGTGTAAGTGAGGGGGATAGTGGTGGTGTAAGAGAGAATGAAGAAGATAACTTGGGTGGGGTTGAGAATATGTTGGGATTATAAATGTTATAGATTATAATATAGCTCAAAATGAAAGTGATCCAATGGTTGACATTGTGTCTTTACTTGGTATTAAAGCTTCTGTGCATGAGTTAGGTTTGGAGTGAGGTCGGGATATTCATGCTTTATAACTTGGCATAGATAGGGTTAAAAAGTAATATATGCAAAAAACTTGATTACCATGGTGGTCGATGTCCTCCTCCTTTCAGAACCACGTCTTGGTATAGCAGAACTCGAACTTGAACTTGAAGAGGATGCCCCAATAGTCCTGGCCAATCTCCCATTAAGCAAGGACCTCTAAAAAAGGTCAACGAACACAATAAGGATAAGCACATTTAACATTGAATAACTGAATGCATGAGAAACCGAATTGTACTCATTTCAGATTCATGATTAAGCGCATACAGTACATGCATTTTCCAGTTTATAATATAAGTACAACCAATCAATCTTCATCCTCTCTCAATTAAATTAGTAAATTACTGTCAAAATTATAAGCATTTATATGTTGGACTTGGTTTCTGTTTCATATACTTGGTTGGGACACACGGTCTGAATATGTTATCGTGCAGAAGGTCTGCTTTTTTATAGTTCAATTGAATGCAGCTAAATACATCTCTTAGCCTCATGATGCACCATTCAGATTAGTAGCATTTTTATCACCACCATTGGTAGCTTTGGTTGTCAAGGGAACGACAATTAATAAATATGTACACATTAATCAGCTTTAATGACAGTTAAAACATAAAACTGCTAATGCCTGGTCATGAGTCTAGTAGGATAACCTTAAGGTGTGGACCGCTTTACCTGGAACGTCTCTTTTATTTCTCATAGAAAAAGCCTCAGAAAGTCTCCATGGCAAAAAATAATTATAGTGAAATTTCAAAATTACTAGAATAGCTAGATGCTAAAAAGTAACATATCTAGCATCTACCGAGAGTTTCCGATCTTTCAAATGACTTTTGCTATAAACAACAAAAATTTCATGTCTTGCAATAGTCCTAAGCTTTCGGTTAATCATAGCTATAAGTTGCATATGTTAATTAAATATACTGGATACTTGAGAAGTAATAATCCTACCCGAGGTCCCCCCTTGGCAGCTCTTTTCTGGCGAATAAAATTCATTAAAGGAGTAATTATAGGGCCTTCCTTAGCAGTACCTTAGAAAGCAAAGGCAAGAAAATGAGAGGAAGTTATAATAACCCCGTGACACATAATTTTTCTATTTCTAATAATCAAGTGTAAGCTCATTGGATGAGCCCACATATTGAACAAGCTTCAGGACTAACCAGCTCGTTCGGCTTCCTTTCTCTCCAACTGTATCTCCGCACTAGGAAGATTCTCGACAGGCTTTGCAAGTAATTCGACAAATTCAAGATATTCAGGATCTATAAGTTTATCAGAAAGCTCATTATAGAAGATAAACGATATATTGAGTCACTTAGCAAGAGTAAACATCTTAGCCAGCTAGAAAAGAATTTCTTTGATACCTTTATCTATAGTTCCTTCACGTCCATCTTTCTTAGACCATTGCTTTGGGACACGCTGTGAAGGAGCGTATTCAACAATAGTTTTGAACTGGGTTCCTGAGACAAGTTACAAAGATTAGCCCTACTTCTCGATTTAGCAAAGAAAAGTAGGAACTATAAGTTTTAGGTAACTGCCAGCATGAAATTGGTTTTAATTTGCTTTTTGAGTACTTGGATGTAAGGACAGAGCGTCAGAAATCTTATTCATATGTTACAACCTCAAATGAACAAATGTCAAAACAGCTAGCAAAAAGATTGTGGTGCTATTTGACCTCGATATTACCTTTCTCATTCACAAACACATGTCCATCAAAGAACTCTGCAAACTCAAGGACATCCTCAGGCTGCATAAAGTCGATGTAGACTCTCGCATAGGATTGACACTTCAGACTGTAAAGGCGTTCAGTGAAAATGGTTAAAGCCATATCCAAAGGGGATGCTTTGACATGTTATAAGAATTCTTATGTTGTTCATTAGTTTCAAAACGATCTGAGACATGCACGACGATGGTGTGTCCCTAAGTAAGAGGGTCAGAGAGAGCTCATGGATATATGAATAGGATGCAGAAGAAGAGCATGAACAAAATCACATATAGCAAACAGAGAGCATCGAAAACATCCTTTATGGGAGCTAGGCAAAAGCTAACTCACATACGATTTCTAACTTCTTTTGAAGCTGGAAAACAGCATACTGCACGGAATAGTAAGTAGAAGAAAAGTTTTATTTAGACGTCTTACTTTTTAATATTCTAAGAAGTAGACGTCTATGCTAACTGCATCATCAAGAACAGGCATCTCTTATCTTTGTCATTGTTGTACACTTGGTCCAAAAAGACTCTTAAATCCATAGGTGCCTAAATCATACATAGTACACAGTTTTTAGGGGGCATCCAACCCAGGCTAATCAACACCTTGTTTCTAACTTGGCTTAAAGATACTAACTGAACACAACCACCACATATACTATGAAGTACGCAAAAGCTAAAGGAAGCCAGGAAGGTACTATGACTACAAAACCGAGAGCCATTTTAAATAATCATCCATAGTGTGTTCATCAAAGGACCTTTGGTGATACTCTGTAAAAGGTACTTCCTCATTCTGATGCACGTAACATTGTGACCATGCTATTAAATAATTTGTGTTCACCATTAGTATATATAAAATCAAGTAATTTACATTTCTGTCACAATATTAATTAACATATTATATACATGAATTCAATAGACACATTTTACATCCCCCAAAGAGCGTCTAAAATAAACTCCACACAAAGGTGTTACTTAGGGGGGTTTCAAGAAACCTCGGAAACGATTTTGGCTATCCTCTATTAAGATGCTCCTTTTCTAATGGCTGATGAAGTATTCAGTTTTGATACCTGTAATCTAAGCACTTCAAAATCTAGGATTCCATGATCCATTCTGACTTCACCTCAAGTGAGATGTTTGCCATCCCAACGTAACAAGAACTTGATGGAATAGAGGGAAACGTAAAGGGCGTCTCAATGGAACTTGTGTTCCCTGATAGAGACTTTCTATAACTCTAGTGGATGTTATCATCCTTTGGCAACCCAAGAAAAACTAGAAACAGTACACGCTTTGTCCTAGGTCATGATACTCCGTTAAAAATAAGGATTACAAAGTTTTGTGTTGATTTCTGCATGTATTTTAACATCATTTTACGATCTAAAAGTCAAATTTGATTTTGGCTCATGAATGGATATACATTTACGACAGTACTACAACATACAACCAAAGTGATATTGACATATGTCATTGTTAAAGAAACGTTGTTACAGCAATAACGGAATGTCAACAAATAGAAGATTTTCTGACACTTGGCATATTTAATCTATTAATACTTCATGTCCAAGTGCTAAAAAAAGCTGTTAACGAAATACTACAGCAACCACAAAACCAAGGACGCGACGATGCCTCAATTACCAAAAACACTTTAGTTACCTTAATTAATGTCTATCAAATTCCATTTCCCCTAAGTAGCATGTCCCTACCTCAGATTCTACCACTTAAACGTGACAACGGTATGATAATACGATATGATGACAACCCTGCAGTTGTAATTGGTCAAGAAGGATATCCAAAAGGAACCCGAGTTTTTGGTGTGACTGCCCGAGAATGCAATCATGCTCTAATTCTAACCACAGGCTAGAAACACTACCTTAAAACCTATAAACAATTAATTACGACGTACAATCACCCAAGTGATTACAAAAAATAGTTGTGATCATATATAAGTTAAGTAACTAACCTCTACATTCAAATACGCGCAGGCTACACCTTACAACAAACAAGTGCAATCATATACATATAAACTAAACAACTAAACTACATAAATCCATAAATAGCATAAAACCCTAACCTATTCTTTGCGGAGCGAAAAGCGAACAAGTTATAGCGGCCCGAAAAGCGGCTATCAATCTGTTCCCTTAACACCGATTCAGAAATACTATGTGGCAAGTGCCGTACCACAACTTTTGTTCGCCCTTTCATATTCTTCAAATACCAAATCCTAACCTTTTTATTTAAATAAAAACCCTGATGTTGATTACATCTTTACGGAGGCTGATTTTGATTAGATTAAATTATTTATTTAGGGTTTGAGTAATGAAATTGAGGGTTTCAATAAAAAATCCCCAATTGTTTTGTTGAAACTTATTATACGTTTCTTAAGGGGTGTTTGGGGTTGTTGTTTATTTTCTAGTAGCATATGCGAGGACGCGATGCCGCGACTGATACATGTAATAAACTTTTAGGGTGCGGTTTGTTGAGGGTGTCCACTTAGTCATGCAAGCGTTCTTCATGGTTTATTCTTATTTTCATTTTATAATATCGGTTTGCAATAATCGTTTTTTGTTATTATTTCTATTTAGATATTATTAAAACGATTAGTATGCATGTGTTTTTTAGAAGATTTGTTTATAGTGGAAATCGATTGCAGAAAATTGGTCGCATAATCAAGCAATAAATTCATTAGAACCAATGGGCACTGCCTCGATTGTTCACATGTGTCCGTGCTTGCCCAACATTGTGTGTACGTTGTATTGATACATAAAAAGTAGATGAGTTATTTTAAGAAGCAATCCGAATTAAGCGTGTACAGTAGGTATTGCAATGTTTATGCAACCATTTTCTCCATTTAGGCTAACAACAATATTTTGGTTATGTCCAAAACATTCAAAATGATGGTCCTGATTTTCTTATTCTCATGTGGACAGTAATTTACCTTTGCTGAGTTGGTTTTAGAGTTTAAACACAGTGGGTAAATTAAATATACAATATACCTATCGAACTATTTTGAATGTATAAATGTTTGGAATAATTTTATGTCATGTTCCCTGTTCTTGTATTTTTATGTCCAAAATCAAACCTGCAGAATTCAAGAACAAAAAAAAAAAAAAAAAAAAGTTAAATATTGCAAGTAAGTATAGAATAACATCAAGTGAAAAAAAAATAATAAATAAATAAAAAATGTGGGATCCAACAAAAAAAGTAAGTCAAATACAATTCTCATGTTTCTATTTTTTATTTTTTTTTATTTTTGTCTGGTTTCATATATATACATATAATTTTTTTTTACCTGGTTTCCTTTTTTTTCTAATAGGAGCAAACTGAATTATAAGGAAGTGTATGTGGAAAAAAAAAGATGCAAGTATGTGAAAGGTTGATCAATTAATGCTAGTTCTTGGGGAAGGCAAATCCATCATTATTCTCTATTGGCTTTGGTGGCTCTATAGTGGCTGTCAAATCAAAGGACTTATCAGGTTTGTACAATGAGGCTATACCAATTATATTATAAGTTAAAGTAAATCTTCTCTTTAAAACACACACATAGCAAATCAGTTTTATTTTAGAATCAAAGGGGAAAAAAAACCAAAAACATACAAAAGAAAACACAAAAAAGGATGACAACACCTATGCCTTTCTGTGAATAACATGTTGCTGTTGCAGGATCTAGTTTTGTCAGGGATATGATGATTGTTCGTTTTCGGAGGGAGGTGAGTGTCGTCATGGTGGATGAAGCAGAGTTGATGAAAAAGGCGCAAGAAATCAGGGCTCGTGTGGCTGAGAGGGATTATGTTATTGGAGAGTTGGAGCCTTTGTACACATTTGATTCTTGTGTGGAGAGTATTTCAGAATTAACCAAGCTGCAAACTGAAGATTTGACAGAAGTCGCAGCGATATTGGTCAATGTTATGAAGAAGCAGAAGCGAGCACAGGAGCTTCTGTCATATAGAGAAGCTGAAGGGGATGGTGTATTGATTCGGTTTATTTTGGTGTTTCTGAAATCTATTTTGGGTTTAAGCAGTGTTGTAAATGGATAGTCTTGTTATGGTATGTTGACTAAGACTTGGTAATCTTTATGGTTTTGTATCTTTGAACATCTTTTTTTTTTAATAATATTTCAGTACCTAATGAATCTAAGGTTTATGGCGCCATATTAAGTTTGTTGGAACATACCTTTCTTTGATATATGTTGTAGATTGTTGTCTTGTTATAGCCGTGTTGTAGCCACGTAGTGTTAAACTGATCTTGGGAGCTTTTGGTTTGTTCCATAAGTAGTTGACTCTAGAGGCAGTGAAATGTGCAACCTGAGAATGAGAAGAGAATGTTGTGAATATATTGAAAAAGATGATAGACACCAAAGGCATGGTGTTACTTGTTAAATACAGTTAATGAAGTTGATTCACTAAAATCTGAAAATAACTTCATAGTAATAATTTTCTAATCAAATTTACATGTGTTTAATTAGAAATCATTAATAAATGGATTATTTTTAGGATACTTTAGCCACATATAAGTTTGCAAACTAATTTCAACTTAGTTTATAAATTTTGGTGCTAAGATTTAGCATTACATCAGATTTGATGTTAGAATACATCGACAGTCTTATGACATAAAAATGGAGAGGAAGTTACTATGTCCTAAAGCTAAATTAACTGATAGTCATTTCTTAATTTCTATAATAGCTTTTGTTAAAATAGCTTCCGAGGATTTGGTATGTCAACTGGTATTGGTGGATAGATATAAATGATGCTATCTTTGAAGGGAAAAATAAAAATAAATCGTATAGTTTAAATGTAGAGGGTGATTCAAATAGGAACTTTTAACTTAAATGTAACAATAAAGAATATGTTAATCAGTTTAGTGAGGCAGATAGTTAAATATGGTAAATCTAAGTCTTTGTTGTTTTAGATTGATGATTAGGTATATGTGTCAAAAAAAGGATCCTTGTATTAGTTTGTACAACCATTTGAAATTTGTAAAGTAGTTATAGGACTGATGGTTTTTTGTTGGCACTGCCTAATCTATGTTGGTAAAGTGTAGGTTTGTGGTCATGGTTTAGAAGTGCATATAGAAGCTTAGTATATACTTGAACATAAAAGATAGAGAGAGAGAGTCTGGTGCATATCTTTTCTATTGTCTTCAACCAACACAGTAGAAAAAGCCTCTAACGACACATGTATGGTTGTCTATGTCACTGCAACATTAGGAAGAAGCAAACAAATGAACATATGTAAAAAATACATGGAAACACAGTGCAGTCTTTGTAGTGAACTAAAAGGGCATATGCAAATAGTAAAAAACTTGGCTTTTAGTTATGAATGGTAAGGTCACATATTGTATAAGTAAAATGCATGGATTGACAGTAGCACATGTGAGCAAAACTTTTTTCATCTGTGGAGGAGAAGTATATGTAAAAAAAGAAATAGTATTTGGTATATTTGGTGTTCTAAAATTGGTTTACCTACATGTTATCTGTTGTTGCTTAGCGTCTATTCTAGACATAATTTAATGTATGAGTTAGAGCAAGATGGCTGTGCCACTTGTGTGTTTTGGTTAAAGATTAAAAGTGGTATGTATCTGTAATTCATGGGATACATTGTGATATAAGATGTTATTGCAAAACAATGTATTAATCAAAACATATAATAAAAGACGCCCATGAATTATTTGTGTTAGATACCATCTAAGCAAATAAAGTAGAAGTCTGAAAAAACAATATCGATTCTCTGTATTTTGTTTTTATGCACATAGTATTTAATGTGTAATTATGTTTTATACATATGTGCACTGTGTTTGTCATTATGTAAAAGATATAGCCTTGTTTTTGCTATTTAAGAGAGGCTAAGTGGATATCTATTTGGTCATAACTTGTAATAAAGAAGGAAGAAAACACAATGTCTAGGCGGTCTAAGTGTGATCAACTTAGAAGTGAAGCAAATTCGAATAACTGGTCTAAGATGCTATTGTTGTATTGTCGCCAAGCTGCAGGGCAATATATTCAAATGTCACAACAAATGAATGGCCTATGCGCTAGCTTGGTCAGTGTTACTCGTGAAAGGCTTACTTTTATTCAAGAGTTAGAAACAGTCGGGAATGTTTATGCCTAGAAAACTGCAAAATATCTAAGAGAAGTTCAGGCAAGAGATGAACAAAAGCTCATGCAAATTGTGACAACCCGTACTTTCAGGTCATTTCTTGACACGATTTATGCCTCATTATTTCAACATTTATAGTAAACTTGGTTTACTTGTTTCAAATTCGCGTAACCTTGGAGGTTTAGCGGCGAATTCATGATCATGTCATCACGTACATTTCATATGGACTATGATTAGTCTACATTTCATGGACATCATTTACATCTCATTAATTCATTCACGACATTTCATTTCATATTTTCGCGTAATTTTTATGTTTAATAATCTTTATCGCGTGAGTTTTATTTTGTATATTTAACCCGTTACTTTCAAAAATGATCCGAGGTATTTTTAAACTTACATTTAGTCTATAAAACTATATTTTTAGTTTTCCTAGTGTTTCAAATTTATTTGGTACATAAATCGTTAAAGTTAAATTATTCTGACGTTTTTCTTAAAAAATTATCGATAATTATTTTAGCACTCAATTTTCACAAGGAAAGTATTTTTACAATTTTATCACCTCATTATATTCTATCTTGATCTATTAAAACTTACTTGTACCAAAAGTTACATTTAACTACACTTTTACTTATACATTTTATCAAATTTTACACAATTATACACAAGTTATTAAAAAAAAAAAAAAAAAATATTTGAGAGACATCCTTCCCCCAAAATCCGGCCCTAGGGGGAGGGTGGATGCATTTAAGGGTTGGCATTAATGAATGGCATGGTTCCTTTGATTATTGAAACTTATACACAAGATATAAAGTCTTACTTAACACATATTTCTCATTCACTCAAATTATTCTCAAGTGTTAGCAAAAGGGTTTTCTCTCTTCTTTTTTTTGTTCCTCCACAACCGGTCACAACATCAAGGTGCCAAGGGATCAAGATTTTTGCAAAATCAAGTGTTTACAATCTAGTATATATCCTTTATATGGTTTTGAAATAAAAACCAAGGATATCTAAGTTTTATCCTTGTTACCTACACCTCTTCACTATCACTTGTAAGCTTGTTTTTATCATTTTCAAGTTTCCTTTTCATTTTCATATGTTTCTTTTCATTTTTGGAGCTTATATGCATGTTATGTGATTTATACCATTTATTTCATGATTTATTGAGTTATATTACATATTGGTCATCCTATAAATATTCCCTTGGTATTCTTTGGTCTTGATGGTGATTAGGAACCCATGACACCCTAAGAAGGTGTATGGTAGGATTAGATTAGTTTTGGAGTTGATTTGAAGGATTAGAATAGGTTTTGTCCGAGAAAAACTATTTTCGATAACTATATATATATGTTCTGTCCTTAATTGAATTTCTGGAAAAACCTACTGTTGGTACGACATTTTGGCCTTGATATTTAGAAAATATACTTTAAAAGCGAATCCATTGGCCTTTTGAGCGGATAAAAGCGAGTTATAACGAAGCCGTGGTGAATTTTAAAGTTTGTGACGAAATAAATACTTTTCGAGAAAATTCAGCTTGCGGTTTTAGTTTGTTCAGTCAAAACAGCCTTAAGCTTCACAAATTATTTCGACTTATCAAAATATATTAGTTTACTTCGATCTGAAGCTAAGGACATATTATCGTGAAAGCGGTTTGAAGCGACAAATATATGCACGTTTTCATAAAGTTGCCGTAAATATTATTTACGAAAAACTATATTATTTTTACGTTACAAGTATTTCATTAGCATGTGACCATGTTTCATTGTGTTTTTAACTATGATGTGAAACTTTTAGAGCGAAATGTCTTCTATTAAAATCAAGTTCACCGCCATATTTTCAAAACAAAAAGCCGTTTGTCAGCGAGTCATAGTAAATTATTTACGGATGTTCAAACTTGGCGAAACTCATTTTACGCACACAATTAGCAAAACCACCATCTTTAGCCCTTGATATCTTTATGATCGAGACCTTTTGAACGAAAACTCTGAACTGAAACTTCTAGATATCGATACAAACTTTCCAAAACCGTCGAGTTAGTTCTCTAACGATCGGCGTACACCGTTTGCGACTAGTTTTCCAAAGCCATTTTGTTAATTTCATGATTTTTCCGACGACATTGTTTTGCGACGAAAAGTGGTAATTTCACCAAAATCATTATAAAACCATTATAGGATGACATTTTGCGTAAAAACATGTAAAGTCATTTTTGAAGGGTCAAGGCGTCAAAGAGTATTTTTCACGACGAGTAATATTTTCAAAACCCGTAAATGGTATAAATAACATACGAAGTGCATGCATAACATTACATTGCAACTCATGACGTATCATATCCTTCACAATAGGTCAAGATTAACGTATCACATTACATCTCGGTGTACTCACTTTTGTCTTCGCATCATTCCACCAGTGAGTTTCCATAGTCCCTACTTTTACTTGTTTTCATAAATGTTTTGGGGAGATACATGCTCAATTATTTTCATAACTATCTTGATTATTTGAAATTACATGTTTAAGCGGGCGAATGTTTAGTCATGCAAAGTATGTGATATTACCATACGTAGTATTTCCATAGTATATTCATTGGGATGATGGTCTTGGTATATTCATTGAATGATGGTCTTGGTATTGCGCATTCGGCATTTGGATTTGAGCTTGAACATAAACTATATACACTTTGGCAATGGGTTGTGGAGCTAAACTTTCGTGAATAATGATTTGTTTATTCGTAAACTTAAGGTCTTAATGGATTGGTAGCGTGTGGGACCTACGCATTGTTTTATTGATGGTCGACCCTGATGGTGGTGATGATGTCTTGTTTATGTTGGTCTTTGTATTTGCAGTCATGTGTTTGTGGTGAATTTTAGTTTGAGTGCCGTTGTAATATGTGGGTCTAGGCTTTGGCAGATGGTTGTAAAATATTTGATCAAATAAAAGCCAGTCTTTCTGTTAAATAATTATATGATGCTCACCTTTTATTGTGTCTGCATTCCATGATCCATTCTGAAAGAACACCGTCTCCACTGTTTCAAGATTAAATCTGTTTAAGCGGTTGTCTTTATGGACCTATTTACCTGTTAATGCAAGTAAAGCGCATGATTAAAATATACATATATGAATGTAAATTTTCAAATGAACAAATAACATTTTTTTTATATTGGATATTAGCTATCAATAACAGTTGTGGTTGGAAAAATTACAATACCTTATTATGACTATTCACAGGAATATATCGGTAGCATAACCAATCGCTGTATAAAATAAAAGATCACAATATTATTGGTCTATTAAATGCTATTTTATGACACATAGATATGTATTCTACATAAGATTTATGTCTCATAAAATAGCATCTAATAGTTCAACAATATTGGTTCTTATTTTTTTTTTGTCTGTTTTTTGTAAAAGGCACAGGCATCTTGGTATCAGAGATAGTTCTTCGAAATAAATTCACATGAGAGACTATTGCTGGAAAGATAACCTGCATCATAAAAAAATGTGATAATCGTATTAGACATGTGACTTACTGTAAGTGTGATGATACAATAAATATCCTAACGATTATCCGATTAACGGTACTAATGTTAGTTTTCTTTTGGCATCGTCGTATAATTTAATTTGTAAATCATACGTACCAGTAAGATACTGAGGTGTTCACTTTATGAGCCAGGAAAAAAAAACAACGCTATTTTTGGGCTGTTAAATGCTATTTTGTGACACAAAAATCGCGTGCTATAGTAGATTTATGTTTCACAAAATAACATCTAACAGCTCAAGAATATCGCGGTTTTTTTTCCATGCGATCGATGAAGATCCCTGTTATGCCTTCTGCCACTGTGGGAAGTTAAGAATAGAGGGTCAGTACGCATAGTTATCAGTTAATGTGTAAAATATGCAGTGTTGCAAAACAAGGCCTACAAGGCCGATTAATCGCCGCTTAGGTGCTGCAAGGCCACCAACCTTGCCGATTTATGTAAATCGGTCAAACGAATTAGTCAACCATGGTCAATGGTGGTCAACGACGGTTAATGGTGGTCAAACTTGTAGAAAACCTTCATATCTTGCCGAAAATACTTAAAACTACCCATAAAATTGTTTGAATAACTTATGGTCATTCTGTATATCTTCTACAAGATGTTTTTTCAAGAAACATATTGCCGAAAATACCTAAACTTGTCGAAAATATCTAAAACTTGTCGAAAATACCTAAAATTTGCCGAAAATACTAAAAACTTGTCGGAAATGCCAATCCGATTAATCACCGATTAATCCCGCCTAGACCGATTACAAGCTACAGGGAGGTCGACCGCCCGACTACCGATTCGCGATTTTTGCAACATTGGTAAAATGTATACTAAAAAAGAAAGTTTAATATGATTACTTTAGGCTACAGAAACAAAGAATAAATTAGGAACTTATCTTCTTCGAATGAGGTTGTACATCTACATATTTCATCTCAACAGCTACTGATTGCAGCCGTCTACATATACATACCTGCAATAACAACAAATATGGAATCAATATATGGGAACCTATAAATGGTATTACTAATAGGTAAATGTAAGTGTAGTAAAATATAAAGTAATTCCTGGTTGGCATGAAACCATCAGATAAATGGCACAATATCACCTCATCTAATGCATCAGAGTACGTTTACAGCAGATGAGAGGAATTAACGTGTGCAAACATGTTGTGACAGTTGGACTCATGTGTAGGAAACCACTTACACAAACAATGATACCTATAAGATTAAGGCAACATATCAATTATACCCAACGACGTTGACATACAACACTAATGCCATCAAAATGGCAAAACCGATATTATCCGATAATCTTTCAATCAGAAGTTTATTTCATAGGGATAGGATGGTATGCCATGCCAATATAGACGTATATGGCTGCAAAATTACCAAATAATTAAGGTGTGGCCAGGCAATAGACAGGACTAATTTAAGCCATTGTCACCAGTCGGTGCTAAAAAAGCCATTCTTAAACCTTAAAAGCAAATTTTGAGTTTTGAGAGAGTGGAGCAAACCGCAATGGCTGCAATTGTATGACGTTGGCTTCGCCAAAATTTGATAAATTTCAAAGAACGCATGGAACCGGCATGGCTGCAATTCTATGAAGTTGCCTTACCAATATACGGTAAATCCCATTTTTTTATCTAACCCGGTGGAACCCAACATAGAATCACATACGCAAGTATGATATCGATTTGAAAAACCTGTAGTGGCTGCAACCATATTCTGGATTTGACTACCCCGGCTGGATACAGGAAACGCTTACGGTACAGTAAAAGGTTGGACTTAACGTTTGGACCCACCAAGATACAGCGTGTCTGTTTATAAAGAATGAGCGACTGTACTTAAAGGCTGCTAACATGTGGTCAATGTTGGATTTAACTGTAAGAATTGGGTTGTCACAAACAATCTGAACGGTAAGAATCAGGAAACATATTAATTATACCTTATCAGATTTGTGTATCACATCATAATCCTTTACCATTTATGAATAGGGGTATGGAAGACACTTAATTTAGCTTTTATGTATATCTGTTACTAAATCCGACTTATTCATAAGTAAATGGCTATAAATTTGTACTTGTAGCCCACCAATGTGCCATACTTTTTACTATCTAATGGATTACCCGTTAATAAAAATATACAACAAAAAAGGAGTCAAGGATGTTTGTTTCTGGATACTTGAATTCTCGAATCACCCGTTAACCAAAACGGTTAGTAAAAATAAGAATTATTTTATTCCGGTTATTTAAATTGGTTATCTACGTATACGCAGTTCACAGAAAGCATTGGCCTTCATAAAGACACATATGGTTGTCTAAAATTGAGAAATGGTGAACGCGATGCTTACCAGTAGGCATAAGATCTTCAGTCATCTTAAGATTTTGCGCAACATTCCACTGCAACTATTGTTCCATGTCCATTCTGATTCTAATGCTGCATAAAAAGGTACCCAACATCCCTAAGTAATATTATTCCATTAAATAAGTAAAATTCAAATTGAAAGTAAATACCTGAAATCGAAAAAAATGAAATCTTGCATTAAAGACTAAACTTGTTGTTGGATGCATTCTGTAAATCATAAGCAGTGATTAGTATTCTACCAAGAAAAAGCGATCCTAATACATCAGTAGTAGGAGTAGTTTCTTCTTGGCCGAATACTGCTCACCACATTTCTTTTCCCACAGGTAGCCTGAAACACAAAACTGGAATGAGTTGAATAACTACAAAACCTAAGTTTGTCACATTTTCACCTAAATTATTAGAAACACCAAAAGGGCCATCTCATAAAACCAACAAAACATGTTAAGCCTATCCTACCTAACCCAGTCCGTTCTATTCTTTGATGCAACTGCCAGTTGTTACAGTAACTAATATGAATTATTTGATTCGGGTTATTTAAATTGGTTATTTACCTATACGCAGTTCATAGGGAGCATTGCCCTTCATAAAGACACAGATGGTTGTTTACAATTGAGAAACGGTGAAGACGATGCTTACCAGTAGGTATAAGATCTTCAGTCATCTTAATATTTTGCACAACATTCCACTGCAACTCTTGTTCCATGTACATTCCAATTCCAATGCTGCATAAAAAGGTACCCAAATAATCAAATGTGTATCTTCAGCACCAAATAAGCAATTTGAACTATGTTCTGATAAGTTAAGTATATTAATATCTTAAACATTATCATTATGAGCGGCCATCAACTAAATTTCAATGGTTGTGGTAAATTTGTGTAATGTAGTATAGCAGTAAGAAGTGGCTAATGTTCCCATAAGCAGTTAAAGCACATCGAAACAAACCCTAAAGCCGAAAAGTAATCAGATTCTTACTTAACAGGCTGGCCTTAACTAACTGAAATAAGATGGTATACAACACTGTCAATATGATTCTCAGGTCATTAGCATTTTAGGTTAAAGTTACTTTCCGAATTGTTGCAAATGGATTTATGCAGATAACATAATCCAAACAACCGTAAGTAATATCTTTCCATGTAATACGCATAATTCCAAGTAAAAGCAAATAGTTGCAACAAAAAAAATTGAAAGGTTGTACCGAAGTGCAAACTTGTTGGCAGGTGCATGATGCCAAAGACGTAAAAAAGCTCCGCAGAAAGCATAAGTGGTGATCAATATTCGACAAAGAAAAACGTTACCGGTACATCAGTAGCAGGAGTATTTTCTTCTTGGTCAAGACTGATCACCACTTTCGTTTTCCCAGGAATAGCATGAAACAAAGAATATCATCAATTTAGCAATTCCGAAACTTAAATTTGATATTACTGACTGGAATACATAAACATCAACAGAAAAACGATGTCAAATATAGCATCCTTTATTTTCTTTTTTTTTTTCAAAACTATTACAATACCTAAATTCAACTACACTATCACATTTTCACATAAATTATTAAAAATAGCAAAAGGGCCATTTCATAAAAGCAATAAAACATTAATACAATTGTTAGGCAATTAGCATTTTCGGTGAGAGTCACTTGGCAAGTTTGTGGGAACGGATGTATACATATAAGGTAATCCAAACATCCCTAAGTAATATTATTCCATTAAATATGTAAAATTCAACTTGAAAGTAAATACCTGCAACCGTAAAAAATGAAATCTTGTATGAAAGACCAAAGTTGCTGGTGGATGCATTATGGAAATCATAAGTGGTGATCAGTATTCGACCAAGAAAAAGCAATCCCAGTACATTAGTAGTAGGAGTAGTTTCTTCTTGGGCGAATACTGCTCACCACATTTCTTTTCCCAAAGGTAGCTTGAAACCCAAAAATGGAATGAGTTGAGCAACTACGAAACTTAAATTTCTCACATTTTCACCTAAATTATCACCAAAAGACCCATCTCATAAAACCAACAAAACATGTTAAGCCTAACCTACTCGACCCAGTCCATTCTATTCTTTGATGCGAGTGGCAGTTGTTACAACAACTAATATGAAAAGTGAACACCCCATAATACCATAAGTGAACACCCATTTAAAACATAGAAAATTGCATGTTAAATTTCCTAAAAAAAGAGAATATACAGTCAATCACCACTTAAACTGAAAAAAAACATATAACGAAACTGTTAACCTACATCCAACATACATCATGAATGGTTCTTCCAAAATGCCTCTATCTCCTAATACAAAGACAGCTATGTTAACAAAAACTAAAAACTACAACAATTAATGGAACCAAAAAAAAAAAAAACACCTAAACTTTTCGCCTAGTTTAATATTACAAAATCAAATACTGAAAACATACTTGGAAGCAAAATATTTGGAAGATAACAGATAAAACCTAAACAGATCGTACATAAAAAACCATGATTCAATTAAAACGTGGAAAAAAAAGTAATTGCAATAAATCATACCTCAAAAAGAAAGCAATGAAAGAGATCGCCGCCTATAATAAGATCGTAATTTCTTCCGTACAATCAATTGAAAAACCATTTTTGTAACCGGTAGGGTTATGAATCGTTCACTTCCAATCGAATTGAGATTATAATTAGGATAAATCAGGGGTTTTGATCCTTTGATTTTAGAAAGAAGAGAAAGAAGACAGACGCGTTGCGTTTTTTTTTGGTGTGAAATGTGTGAGTTATGAGACAGATCTAGAATATGTGGGAGAGAAGGAAACGGTGAAACAATATTAGGTTAACGTTCTACAGTGGCTTTCAACTGTAGAAAATCACTCACATGTGCATTGCAACCAATAAGAATAAGGCAACACATCATTTACCACCAATCACATTTTGACATCACACTAATGGTGTTAGCAAAGGGAAAACCGTTACTTTGATCTTTAGTATAATAGTATAATTAATGATTAAGAGAGAAAAGTTAAATATTATAAAAGTTTTTATAAAAAATATTATTTTATATTATTTTATAATGATTATGAAAAGAAAGATAGAGTAGAAATTATGGGACCCACATGAAAATAAAATGAATCCTACCTTACTACGTAGGAATCATTTTTGATTGATTGATTCACTTTTCTGTAGCCAAACCACAAACCAAACATATTATTTAAATGTGGTGCCCACGTTAATTCCTTTCTTTCATTCTACACCTCCATACCAAACGGGCCCTTAAGCGTGCAATACTTTTCAGATATACATCTCCCTTGTGACAATAAACTTTTGGATGACGATAATTTGAAGTTAGAATAAATTTAAGCAATATACTAAAAATAGTATCGTAACCGTGTGGATGTTTAGGCAATATATAATTGGTAGTCGGTGTATTGCGAGGATAGTTTGAAAAATCTTGATTTTTGTTTGACTGGTGATGCAAAATTTATTGGTTCAATTTATAGTCATTGTGAGGAAAAAGTCTATAAGTTAGAAGAAAAAATGATAAAAGTTTAAGTATTAAACAATATTTAAAATATTATTTTAGTGTTACATGTTATTACCATTTTTAATAAATGGTATAATAGTCTACTAACATTACTTAATTTTAAGTCATTATAAGTTTTAAGAATGTGTATACACTCTTTATAAGTAGTAGAGTTAGACGATTACCCGCTCATAGCGGCAATGTTGTATAGTAGTACTAAATTGAGGTCAGTGTTTCTTTGATGAGAAAGTGAGAGTGGAGAAAATTTGCGAGTCAAATTGTAATTAGCCATTTAAATAAAACAATAAATGTATTTCAAACTAAGTATCCTTTGAGGTGTTTTTGTTTTACAATGTGCTTGTATTATGCAATTGTATTAAAATTCTATTTTTAGGCTTGCATTTTATTTTGCATTTAGAAGAAACAATATAATGTTATGTTTTAATATCACGGTTAGTATAAGTGCAACATGTTCATCATGTTGTGTTTATTGAATTTTATAGTTGAATATGTGCGTTATATATATTATGTAATTAAATGTGATTGGTTGAGTTTTTAATAAGTAAACTATTTGTGGTGGAAAATTAAACAAATATTTGAATTTTTTTAGGTAAAAGGTTGTTACATTCGGTATAATTATTATTCAAAAAAGCAGTTAAGTACATAGGATGTGAGTGCATCTCACATCTCAACACATAATAAATACGAAATACAAACACACCAATTGTACTTTAAACCAAACCAATCATAAGAAGGAAATATCAATCTTATGAAAAACTACTTACGTGTAGTATGACCATGAGCCCTTATATCATGTGTGTCACATAAAGCTAATTGCGCTTCCATGAAATCTTCACACTCCTCGTCATTATATGGGTTGTCATCATAGTCATCTTTCCAATACTCGTATGAGCTTTTCATCTCGATTTCACCTCCGCTTTTTGAAGATTTCTTAGCCTTAGATGTCGATGCCATAAATCTCGCGGTATCATTAGCATCCTCTTCCACTTCATTATCTTTATCATTATCCTTATTGTCCACGTTAATAACTTTATTTTTACCTACATTCCCATCGTCAGCTTTCGCGCTAACATAATCACTAGGAATAATCTCATCATCCTTTTCCATCATATTAAGAACATCAAAAGGATTTGATGTAACAATTTTTGTACCACTTAAAACTAGCCACATCACCATAATTTTCGAAACAAATTTAATATTATCCCCATCCATATTAGAATCGGTTTAGCCTGCTTGTTTTCCGTCTTCTTTGTAGTTGTATGTTGAACAGGTCTGTAGACTAACCGAAAATTATGACTAACTGGAAGACCTCTAACAGTTTGTCTTTGCGTCTTCACACTCACATCGGATACAATTTTCTTAGGACATTGATCCAACGAATGACCAAAAACCTTACAGGTTGAACATCTAGTTGGCTCCTACTGGTACTCAACAGGAATAGAATTCAAAATATAATCATTACTTTCAAATTTAGGCACTGTCATAACAATAATGTCTTTTAACTCAACATCAACATGAAAATCTATCATTGCTCTCGCAAAACTGGACCGACCCCATGATTTCATACACATTGAAGCTGTATAAGTATCTAACATTAATGTGGTACCAAGTTTGTGACAATAGCACTCAATTCAACCTCTGTGAATGTCGTGATTGGGACAACATTGAGTTTAACCCAAACTGGTACATTATTCAATTCTTCCTTAGACACATTCGCCAAAGGAGACCACTTGTGAAGAATTAATGGCACATTGCATTTCATCCATGGACCATTCTCAAGCATTGATTCCATACCAGTATTAGAATTAAATTTTAAGAAGAAAATACCTTTCAGGGTTCAACATAGAGCAAACAAATCCAAATCTACTCTACGCATTCTTAACATAGGTTTTTAACCACATGATATGCAACTCTTTTTACCCAGAAAGAACCCATAAACAGAGTTCTCATATCGTTCCTTGACCTGTAGAATTGATTTTTTAGAAATTGTCACATCAACCCCATTACCAGTCGGGGCGATTAAGGTACGCAAATTAGTAACTTTCTTACTCAGATCACCATTAAGACGATCAACATATGAACCAAATCCCGTACCATTCGATTTATCACCAACAGTATCCTTTTTGGCAGACGTATTACGGGAACCAAACGCGTCGGACAAGCTTGGAAACGGCTCCATATAAGTAGCTTGATTATCGACATTCAAAGATTTTAAGGGTACCTCGTCATCTCCCACTAACATAAGCTTACCCTGGAGAATTTTACGTCCCATATCATCGATCTTAGCAGCTATAGAACACGCATCCTCCTCATTAACATTAACATGAAGGTCATTACTAACCTTAGAACTTGTAACATCCTCAAAAAAAGCATCATAGTTATCCTTGTTCACCATTGTACCATCATATTCGTAGCCTTCTTTTGTTTTACTCCTCTCCCTCTCGAACTCAGAAAACCCTATTTCATATTTAACCCTCTGTTGGGTCTAAAATTGACCCAAATTATCTCTGACAAATATTTAAACATAAAATAGCCTAATATACCCTCTGAATGTCCGTGAGCAGAGAGAGTGTCACTTCATAACTATCAATGTGAACCTGATAGTTATCAGAAGTGAGCTACTCCCTAATAGTTATCAGAAAACATGTCTCTCTAATTATTATTCAGAAGGTGTTACTCACTGATAAAAGAAATCAGTGAGTGTTGTATAAAGCTCAATCAACTGTCTAGCTTCGGGGACGTCAAAGACCAGCTGAAGAAAACACTTCACAAACTGATGCGGTGTTAGGGAGTGATTTACAAGGAGCTACAAACAACACCAGGGTCACTGAGATCTCACAAATGTTTCTCTGACTCTGAAAACTTAATTTAGTTTTTACAACCTCAGCCTCTGAATGCATGGGCGGGAAACTTCTTGAAGAAGATAAGTTCAAGTACTTATCGATATATGAGAAACAATAATTGGGACTATAAGTTATCAAATTGGATAAGCCAAAAGTACACTTAAGACTAGTTCACTAGGCACGTGCCTATCTATTGCAAGTTGACAAGTTACTATGGTCCCATGTGCATCCACTATTTCCCTTCCTATATAAACCAAAGGTTGTAACCAAGTTAAGTAGAGATTCAAACATAGAAAATAATACAAAGTATTATAGTTAGGAATTTAGGATCCTTCTCTCCTAGGAACAACAAAGCAAAGCTAGCTGCCTCTTGTTGTTTGATTTTGGAGAGTGATGCAGGTTTTACTGACCAGATTTTAATATTTATATTGTCTCGTTATACCTATGGTCTATGCACTAACGGGCAGAGTACCCGGTCGTGTGTAGTGTAGTATTCGGTAAAACCGAGGCCGTCCCAAGAGCTATGTGTGCGGATTTTAACTAAGTCTAGGTGTCACAGATTTTAAGGTTAAAATAATTAATTAATAACTAAAGACAAGAAAATAAAAGAAAGCAAATAAAGGCGAGGGTTGTGATCAATAGAGGAGAAGTGTGCTAACCTAGTTAGTCATCCTATCAAGTTAAGTTCACTTTTAATTACTTCCAATTGCTTCAAGTGGGGGTTTAAGTCGCTAGAATAGCATTTGGTCAGTTCGTCCTAACCTATCAGCAAAGGTTTCCACCGGAGATCAATAGGTGACCCTTTGAAAGTCCGATTGTTTTAGTCCCTAAGCCAAGTTATTAAGTTCCGCTACATGCAAGATTCATAACAATGAGTGCAGGTGCTAGCATCTTAAACACTCATCCCTAACTTAAGTTCATCCAAGCGGTAGGTGATCGGTTGGTCAAATCGCAAGCGAAGAAGGGTCGTCGGTTGGTCAATTCTTACCCTTCCCACTCAGTCTACCTACTTAGGGTCAGTTGGTCATATCTCCTGCCACACTACAAGAAAAATGGGTATTTGGGAGGGTGAAAAATTGTGCCAAATACTCAAAAGACCGTGCTAAATACTATTTGGCACGGGTTTGGCACGGTTTTGGCATCGTCCCAAATATGAGGGTGCCAAATATATTTGGGTCGGTTCAAAACTGTGCCAAATAGTATTTGGCACGGATTTTGAGACGGTTTTGCATTCGTGCCATATGATTTTTATTTGGTACGGTTGGTAGTTTACCGTTCTAAATGCGCATTTGGCACAGTCACATCTCCTTTGCCAAATACTTATTTGGTACTGTCTTATATTCCATGCCAAAAATTTATTTGGCACGGTTTCACCTCCTGTACTAAAAATGTATTTGGCATAGTTTTATCACCCATGCAAAAAGTATATGAGATATTTCATTTTTGTTGCCAAATTTGGCTTGTTTCCTTTCCACAAGGTTTTTGCGCGGCTACGATCTCCTTGCAATATTAATATATTGTAATTGGGATGATTCTTGCTTCTCAATACAACAAGACAAGCATATATATCGTATCACTATTGTACAAAATTATGTTAGAAAGCGAAATATAAATACAAATCAACTTGCATTACTATTTTAAAATTTGTCATTACAAAATGATGAATCCAATATACACAAAAAAAATGAGATCAACAATATTCTAATTCTATTATAAGTACGCTAAACATGATTAATACTCAGCCCCTCAACAACCACGTTGTCCGAATTAGCTCATGTTTTCGTACACCCTACATATAATAAAAATCAAGCATGAGTAATGTGGTGTAAACATGATCAAAGTTAGAAGTTAGATAAACAAAGTATTGATTTCAAGAAATAACAAGTAAATGTGTAAAATGGATAGAAAGTTTTCTTACGAACCAACCACCTAAACAACTTTTACGCACTTGACATGTGTGACCTCCTGAAACCCTAAACCCTAAACCCTAAACCCTAAACCCTAAACCCTACAAAAGATTCAATATGAAAAAGAAGAAGCACCTGGGATCGGATACCCCCCGTAATTTTACACACTAATCTTGCATTAAGTTGTTAGCGCTTACAACGTGAAAATCAAATAAGCAAATAAAAAATTATCATAGTAACAATCCATTGTCTAAATAAAAAATATGAAACTCAAATAAGCAAATAGCGCTTACAATGTGAAAATCACAAAGTTTCTTATCTCGTAATCTCTTAGGTCAATGTGGAAGAGTTTGAACCTACAATATACAGGCAATCAAAAAACAGTGTTATATACGTACATACATGGGAACGAAAATTAACACAAGACGATAATAATATATTTAAATAAATCAACAAAGATCTACTTATAAAAACTTGATCAAATGTATAATAATATAATGCTTGGTACAAATCGGGTCATGAAACATTGTAACCATATGCAATGCATACTTTAGCTGTCGCCAAACTTAAATCAAAATCACATATGTGGAATTAAAGAGAATATTTTAGAGAATCAAACTAGAAATCATATGTAGCTTGTGTAACAGATATACGAATGGCATACGTTTTGAAAGAAGCAAAAGTGAGACGGTGATAACGCTACACGCGTCGTTCGGGGTCAAGGAAACTTCCTTTTCTTCGAGCAAGTTTTATAACACCCTAGGCAGTGAACCTAATCGTTGTAGTGTAGTAATTAGGGTAAGCCACGGGTATTGATATCGTTCTCTGGGGAATAGGAATGCTAGTGAGAAGTTACTACGCTAAGGTTGAGGTTGAGGAAGATTATTTTGTATTTTTATATTTTGTAGAAATGGAAAAGGTACGAATCTCGGGTATTGGATTTGGGGTTGGTATTGCTACCGATTACTCTACTATTATCTAATTATCTAAGCTAAGGTTGTGATAGTCTATGTCTAATTGATGTGTACTCGTATGATAGTTTAAAGATGTGTTTACTTAGGTTTTACTACTCCTTAATTATCTCCTATTGATGGTTGATTTGTCACGTCCTTATTCCTAGTTGCGTTGTGATTCTAAGGCTATAGGCGTGCTTGTTTCCTAACTCTTTGAAATTACCAAAGGGTCTTGTTTACAAATCCTCTAGTGATTTATAGACGCCTACTCTACGGTTGTCCTTGAATACTTTATCCTACAATTACCTATATAATTATATTCTAAAGTTCACAAAGAAAAGTCAAGCATTAAGTACACAACGAATAATCTAGCGCACTCTAGATCATTAGTCAACTAAGATAAGTATCAACCAATCAATATTCAATAATTAAGTTTCATATTCCTAAGCAAACACACAAATAAATTAGCCGGACATGGAGAACATGCAAGCATACACACAAATAATCAAAGACATAATTAAATTAATGAAGTAAATACTTATCTTGATGTATAATAGGGTTTAGAACCCTAAAATCGCACAAGAAAGCCTTGGTTCGTTTTAGGTTTTTACCAAAAGACTACACACTGGCGAAAAATTCGGATTCTATATATAAGATTACATCTGCGACGGCGTCACCTTATGTTTCGTGACGCCGTCGTGTCGCCGTCATTAGGGTTTCGTCTTGGCCACGTAAACCTTGCGACGGCGTCACCTTATGACCGTGACGCCGTCCCTTGACTCGACGCCGTCTTGGCGCATCTAGGCCGTCTCGAGTAACGACGGCCTACTCCTTTAGAACCCGACGTCGTCCTTGAAAACATGCAATTTCGCTTCGACCCATCGCAAAATTCCTTCCGACGGCGTCGCAGATATCGATGGCGCCGTCGCTTTATGTTTCAAAGACTTTGAGTGTCTCGATTCGACTTTGGCCATTTTCTTCGATATTCGCGCTTCATCGTCAAATAAGCATCATTCCAAACATTTTGCCTTCAAGAGACCTAAAAGTGAAAAGGAACGATATTAAGCAATAACGGATCTGAAGTGATCGAATAAGGGCTTAAATGACCCCAAAAGGTACCTTTTAAAACCTTATCAAATATCCCTACACTTGGTATTTGCTTGTCCTCAAGCAAATGTGCTTTAGCCAATTAATTTATAAGTTGGGGTCATGAAGCATTCATTCAAAACGGTCCACAACACATATAAGCCCATAAAAGTCATAACAAGCACGGAATTACATACTAGCACCTCACATGGGGTGTTTGGATACTCACATCTCTCGGGTGTATATATGAAATATAACAAATCGAAATGGAAGATAAACACTCATTAACCGGTCCTAGTACATAGATTACCATAGGCTTGAGAATAGATCAAACCTCCGTCGCTGGCGTAAGCACCTAGGAAAGACTATCAAAGAGGTCTTTTAAAGGGTTGTAATGTTAGGCTTACGGTAGGAAATGAAGGGTTTGGTGGGATAGGCTATTTAGTGGTGGATAGTCAAAATCTCTATGTTGCAAGTATCGAAGAATGGCGTTGCTAAGCCAAGACTCGACACTCTAAAACTCTAGGCAACGAAAATAAACAAACATAATTTAAAAGATAGATGTAGGATGGTAGCCCGTATGGTTTTTTTTTTTTTTTTTTTTTTTTTTTTTTTTTTTTTTTTTGCATACACTTTACTCTACCATCCTCTACGGTACATCAAAATGATAGGGATTTATAGACACATCCCTACACTTGAGTTTTATTACTCTAACACTAATTTGACCCGAATTGAAAAGATCAAAACACTTGGAGTACATTATTATGCAAACAAAGGGAATTTGAGTTTAACGTTCTCTTCCCTATATTTCATAAACTTTAAATTTTCCCATGAATCCCAATCATCCCAAAGCAGTATACAAAGGATATGACTCGACTTAGCAACTCATGCAAGCAACGGATAATTGAACTAAGGGTTTTGGGTGATAACATAAATTGCACTAAAAGTGAGTGCAATAAAGGTAGGCTAAGGCGATTTGGGTGTATATTTGGGGTGGGGTGTAAACAATGCTCTTCATTGATATCCGGAAAACCGAAACATCACGAGAACCGCGAAAAGGATAGGCTCGAGGGTTAACTAGGGGTATCGTGTACTAAAGATGAGTCTGTAGCAAAGGGTGTGGGGAATTACTCAACCGATATGGAAGAAGTAATTATATTACGTGTATCAAACAAGGGTTTATCCTAATGCCTCTTATCATTTAGTTATTCCTAACTACACAAGTGTAGTCTCACTAGCGATCTCGGAATGCATCACAAAACAAGTTCTAGAATCTAATATACTACCGGTTCACACTCTAAGCATTAAAGATGAATGCTTTAATTCCTACTAATCTAAGGGCGATCCTCGCATTTTGGGTGGAATTTAGGTGGTAAGGTTTTTGTGCTAGTCATGCAACTTCCTATCCATGAGACGCTTTTGTTAAGACTAATGGCCCACTCTTATCGTCATGAAAAATTTTAAATTTGGCTAAAATTACCCTAACCTACATTTTCTCATGGTTTATTACACAAATACACTTGGACAAAGCAAATAGTCAAGGATAAGCATAGTTTCAAAGTTCCGTTTATTTTCCTCCTACACTTAAACCGAACATTGTCCCCAATGTTCCCGAAGTATCAAAGTTATGATAATAGAAGGTAATTAAAAGCGAAGAAACTAATACTCCCCGATTAGCTCGGTAGGATCCGTAAAAGTGGTGGTTAAATCTTTTCCAAGAAGAGTTTTTGCGTGAAAGGCTCCTTCCAAACTTGTGTAACTTCTTCTTGACAAACTAAACGCACACTAGAAGAAAACAAACGAAACCTTCGCGTAAAATCGGCGGTAATAATATACATAAGACTCGATTTAAACTAGGATATAATGCTTGTGGAATGGATGTTTACTGAATTTGTTTTGAAAGTTAAGATTTGGAAAATTCCAAAATTTTACAAGTAGCTCGTAAAACGAGAAAAAGTAAGTGATGTTTTATTCCTTCGACGCCGTCAGTTGCAATCTGACGCCGTCAGTTATCCCGACAAAAGCGGTGCGATTTTCGGAAAAATTCGGAAAATTTGCATCTTTAGAATCGGAAAATTTCGCAAAAACATCCATTATGACTCGATACAAGCATTTGACTCGAACAAACAAACATATATATCTTTTAGTTAATTGTTATTCTCATGTTCACGTTTCTTATGAAAACGTGTGTAATCCTCCCTACACTTATCCTTTATGTAAAATACCTTTATATGTAATTAAGACGAGGTTAAAAACAAAATAAAGCATTTTTACAAATTCAAACATGAGGACAAACAATTAATAAAAGATATATGACACTAACAAGCAAACAATTAAGCATGGGTTGCCTCCCACGAAGCGCTTTTCTTTATTTAAGAGTCTTGTAGCTAGACTCGTAGTCTTACTCCTATGTTTTCTTAATCTTAAGGGCCCATTCGATCTCTTTAACTCTTCTCTCATCACGAATATATTCAGGCCCCAGTTCAAGACAAGCAGTGTAGTAGACTTTGTTTTTCCAATCAACCTCGAATGCCGGAATGTTATCTACATCTAAATCATCCATGCCTCATAATTCTTATTTTTATGGGGCATTATATATTTAACACTCTCGGCTTCATTTGAGAACTCAATTATCCTCGCCTCTTTATCATAAACCATCTTAGACTCTTCTATAAATGGTTTCCCAAGGATTACATCTCCTAAAAACCCATCAATGATGCCCTTAATGTTTTCCAAAATCATGAAATCACACCTATATGTGAAGTTACCTATGAACACATGTAATCCCTTAATCCTCCCCACATAGTTACTTGCTTTCCTAGGCGAAGGGGTCCCTCATAGGCTCTAGCTTTTTGCTCATGATCCAATTATAATAGAGCCTAGACATTACATTCATGGGTGCCTTATAGTCAATGTAGGTGTGATCCTATATAAGTATCCAATCATACACGGTACCTTGATGTTTTAGGGTTTCCCTCCTTATGCGGGGCTCGAAGGGTGGTCTTGGAAAATTAACCACGTTATGGTGATAAGTGGTTTCTTTTCCTTTAGGGTATGAGTCAAAGTACCCCTAAGTTCTTCCTCCTCCTTGTCACCCTCCATAATTTCTAACACCTTATAATCTCCTTCCTCTAGATCATCATCCGAATCACTTGTGGTCAAATCACTATCTAAAGGCGATCAGTTCCTTAAGGGCTTCTTTGAGTGTATTTTCAATTATCATATTTAATTTCCTAAGCTCTCCGATTTCGCTCATGATACGGGCTCGAAGTTGGTTAGCAGAGGCTGGGTCAAGCAGTGGGTATTTGTTTTGTGGTAAAGTATAGTTTGGTGGTTGGTTATCACCTTCCATGGTGAAAAGTGATGGGTGTTACGAACAAAGGTCACGAAGAAGGGGGATAGACTAAGAGAAAGCTAAAAAAAAAATGAGAAAAATTTACTCGATAGGAATCAAGCAAAGAAACCTAAACGAGGTGGACTACTAACTAGCTATTCTATTCCCCGGCAGCGGCGCCAAAAACTTGATAACGCTACACGCGTCGTTCGGGGTCAAGGAAACTTCCTTTTCTTGAGCAAGTTTTATAACACCTAGGCAAATGAACCTAATCGTTGTAGTGTAGTAATTAGGGTAAGCCACGGGTATTGATATCGTTCTCAGGGAATAGGAATGCTAGTGAGAAGTTACTATGCTAAGGTTGAGGTTGAGGAAGATTATTTTGTATTTTTATATTTTGTAGGAATGGAAAAGGTACGAATCTCGGGTATTGGATTTGGGGTTGGTATTGCTACCGATTACTCTACTATTATCTAATTATCTAAGCTAAGGTTGTGATAGTCTATGTCTAATTGATGTGTACTGTATGATAGTTTAAAGATGTGTTTACTTAGGTTTTACTACTCCTTAATTATCTCCTATTGATGGTTGATTTGTCACGTCCTTATTCCTAGTTGCGTTGTGATTCTAAGGCTATAGGGCGTGCTTGTTTCTAACTCTTTGAAATTACCAAAGGGTCTTGTTTACAAATCCTCTAGTGATTTATAGACGCCTACTCTACGGTTGTCCTTGAATACTTTATCCTACAATTACATAGATAATTATATTCTAAAGTTCACAAAGAAAAGTCAAGCATTAAGTACACAACGAATAATCTAGCGCACTCTAGATCATTAGTCAACTAAGATAAGTATCAACCAATCAATATTCAATAATTAAGTTTCATATTCCTAAGCAAACACACAAATAAATTAGCGGGACATGGAGAACATGCAAGCATACACACAAATAATCAAAGACATAATTAAATTAATGAAGTAAATACTTATCTTGATGTATAATAGGGTTTAGAACCCTAAAATATCGCACAAGAAAGCCTTGGTTCGGTTTTAGGTTTTACCCAAAAGACTACACACAAAACCGAAAAATTCGGATTCTATATATAAGATTACATCTGCGACGGCCACCTTATGTTTCGTGGACGCCGTCGTGTCGCCGTCATTAGGGTTTCGTCTTGGCCACGTAAACCTTGCGACGGCGTCACCTTATGATTGTGACGCCATCCCTTGACTCGACGCCGTCTTGGCTGCATCTAGGCCGCCCGAGTAACGACGGCCTACTCCTTTAGAACCCGACGTCGTCCCTTGAAAACATGCAATTTCGCTCGACCCGTCGCAAAATTCCTTCCCGACGGCGTCGCAGATATGCTGATGGACGCCGTCGCCTTATGTTTCAATGACTTTGAGTGTCTCGATTCGACTTTGGCCATTTTCTTCAGATATTCGCTTTTCGTCCAAATAAGCATCATTCCAAGATTTTGCCTTCAAGAGACCTAAAAGTGAAAAGGAACGATATTAAGCAATAACGGATCTGTAGTGATCGAATAAGGGCTTAAATGACCCCTTAAAAAGGTACCTTTTAAAACCTTATCAGACGGCATTGTAGGTTTAGGGAGAATACTCTCAATAATTTGTGAAAATATTGGGTTTGGCCTAGGGGTGAGCAAAAACCGCACCGCAATCCGCAAACCCACAAAAACCCGCAAAAACCGCACCACGACAAAAACCGGTGGATTGGTTTTTAAAAAATATAAAAACCGCTTTTGCGGTGCGATTTCGGTTTTACCCGTAAAAAGCGAACCGCTATACCCGCACCAACCCGCATTTACTATATATAATAATTTTAATCATAATATTTCAAACTTTTCACATTATCGCAGTAAAATAAAATCGATTTGGCTCTATTACTCCTTTGGGATGTATTGTAGAGTAGGATGTACTATCCTAAATCAAAAGTGAAACATGTATCATATGGAGATTGGAGATAAAGCAAGATATATGGAGATTCAGAGAAATTTCCTATACTTTCCCAAGTAGCTAGGCATATGTTAGCAATGCCAATCTCTATAGTTGCCTCGGAGTCGGCATTTAGTACCGGTGGTAGGGTTATTGATAAATTTAGAAGCTCTATTACCCCAAAAACCGCGGAAGCTTTAATTTGAACTCAAGATTGGTTACGGTCCACACCGGCTGATGTTGAAGATATGCAAGTTAACGGCCAACAACTCGAAGACCTCGTGGAGAACTTGGCTAAAATTGAACTTGGTAAGAGTTTATATATTTAACAGTATGCTATTTTGTTTTTTACTACTAATATGTTGTATGTAAACCTTTTGTAGAGATGTTTTCAACGGGAAAAAAACCATGTAACGAGTCTTCAATGGAAGAAGATCTGAACTAATGCAAGGACCAAGAAGACTACAAGCAACACATGAAATATTATTATGTTTTCAAACTTTTGGATGTATTGATTACATAAAAAACTAAGAATGCATGTAATTTTGAGCTGTATCGCTACATGTATTTATAAACTTGTAACTGTATGCTTTTAGTCTTCAAGTTCGAGCCTTTAATCAACTATGCAACTTATCATCTTACTTTTATTTTAGTTTATTATTTCTTGCAGTGGAACTGGAATGTTTGTGTTATTAGTTTTAATTCAAATGGTATTGTTATAAACTTATAATAGTGTGTTTACATCAAGCCCAATATTACTATTGAGTTCAAGCCCAAAATCACAAGATGGATAAATGTGGTGCGGTTAGAACCTGCAAAAACCGACTTTATAAACCGAAAATTCGCAAAAACCGCAACCGCATGGTTTCGGTTTCTACTTTCATAAAAACCGCAAGTGCGGGTTGTGGTTCGGTTTTAGTCAAAAACTGCACCATGCTCACCCCTAGTTTGGCCCATAATTTTAAATTTTAAAAATAAGATTGCCTGTGAAGGGATAAATGAGCGGGAGTAATAAATTCACTAATTCAACTATGCAAGTATATTACTTACAATAGCAGTGTATTCGCGTAATGCGGTGGTGGGTACCTCGTGATTATATTTTACGACGAGCAAATGTTATTCGATTACACGTTTTTTCTAAAAATAATTGTACGAATGAATGAATTGGTGTGTGCTGTTACGATGATTTGAATTGGTGTTGTTACAATGTTGTGTATTTAATTTCCAGGAAGATAGGTGAATTTTAAAGCTATGTATTAAATAAATAGCAATATTAATACAACTTTTGTAGTCTAACTTATTTTGAAATGTGAGATTTCCTTTTATAGTAAAAGTGTAGGCTTATTTTTTAAGACTTCATTTTATACAAAGTCCTAATCACATTACAAGGTAGTATAGATATATTGAACTATATATTTTTAATCGTTAGATGTTATTAGAAAAGTTCAATGTGAATCCAACATTCTATAAACATTCAATGAATTAATCATTTCTATTTATTTTTTTCATCAAAACAAAAAAATAAATATTCACATTTTCTTAAAAATTAAATATCACGTAAACCGTTAATCATTACGCAAAACGAATCATACCATCGCGACGAGAATTAAATCATCTTTCAATAGAGGGTCACTTGTATTTACTTTCGACACTTTTTTTTTTTGATTTTTTCGTTACGTTTGGAAAAATTACTTGTGATTTGTATCACAAATCACATGTAATTTATGAAATCACACATGTGATTTATGATACAAATCACATGATTTTTCAGACGTAACTGAAAAAAGAAATCGAAAAAAAAGTTCGTCGAAAGTATATCGAAGTGCTCGTCCACTGAAAGATAAAAAAATACTTGTCGCGATGGTTTATTTTTTTACTTGACGATTTACCGTTTGCAAGATATTTTATTTTTAAAAGAGATGGAAAGTAGGGGTTTTAATGAAAAAAATAAGTGACTATGATTGGTTCATTAGATCTTTAGATAATTTTGATTTTATATTGTTCTCAACTCTAGTCCTTATAATATATTTTATTTTTTAAAGGCAGTTAACACATACTTTATTTTTAATAATTATTAAAATAAAATTTAAAAATACAATAATTACACATTAAATTATATGTAAAAAAATAAAATATACTCCTCTGTCCTAAAAAGAGTGTCCACAACAAAAATGACCAAATTATGATATGTGTAATTAATGATAGTTTTGATTGATAAAAAAATATTTTTATCCTCATAGTTAATATAGAAATTAGAAATGAGTAATTACTGCAAGTTTTGATTATAAGGGTAAAGTAGGAAAACCAGCAATTATCAGTCATAATTATTGTCCATTTATAAAAACTAAACACTTATTTTGGGACAAACATAAATACTAATGTGGACACTTTTTATGGGATGGAGGGAGTAACTAATATAATAAATTAAGTATATTAATAGTTAAAACTAATAACTTTTTAAATTTGCATATAATAATATGATGAGTTTGTTTCAATAAAGATCAAAGAAAAACTAAAGATCAAATAAACCATTCTCAACCATTCTCAAAACAATAAAATAAATTTCCACCTTCATTTTTAAAAGCTAAATATCTCACAAACCATTGATCGTTAGACGAAACTAATCATACCATCACGACAAGCATAAAATTACCTTTAATTTGATATCTCACATCATATACTTTCAAAGAATTTTTTTTCTGACTTTTTGTGGGTTTAGGGTTTACAGTTAGGGTTTAGGTTTTTAGGGTTTAGGGGTTTGACTTTTTTGGGTTAAGCTTTTTAGGGGTTAAGGGTTTAGGTTTCTTAGGGTTTAGCGGATAGAGTTTAGGTTTTTTTGTTTAGCGGTTAGGGTTTTAAGGGTTTAGGGTTTTAGGGTTTAGGGTTTTAAGGTTTAGGGGTTAGGGTTTTTTAGGGTTTAGGGGTTAGGGTTTTTAGGGGTTAGGGTTTGTAGTTTTGGGGTTGTGTTAACACAAAAGAGTATTTTTAAAATTTCCATTTGTGGTGTAATATATTGAAACGCGCAAAAAACTATAAAAAATAAGTTCGTCGAAAGTATACAATATTGGATCTCTATAAAAAGATAATTTTATTCTTGTCACAATGGTATAATTAGTTTTATATAACTATTAACGGTTTGCGAGATATTTAGTTTTTAAATATAAGGGTAAAAGTGAATTTAATTAATTTGATAAAAAATGGATGGTTGAGATTGATCCATTTGATCTTTAGTTTTTATGTGATCTTTATTGATCTCACCCCATAATATGATATATTAATTCATCAGAATCTCACAACACAAACACACAATCTTGATAAACTATCATTCATTATAAAAAATCGTCAAACAATGTTCGCCAAAAAAACGTAAAATCAAGTAACCGTTAAACAACATTATCCTTCGAATCCGCTACTTTGCGTCGGTACCATGCTAGTGTAAATAAATATATGTTTACGTATTGTACGTAAAGCAATGATTGGTATAAGTTTGTGGTGTGAGATACAGCTAATCGTATGTTTGGTTTTCCTTGAGTGATAAGGATCATAAGGCAAGAGTGTTTATCTAAAGTCGGAGTAACACTTACATATAATTAAGGTCTAGTGTGTATTTGGAACGGGTTTTTAAGCACCGGTCTCAAATAAAAAGGAATTTGGCACCATTTTTAAAAACCGTCTCAAATATATATGTTTTTAGCACCTTTTTTTGAAACCGTCTCAAATACGTGTGTATTTGGAACGAATTTTTAGTAGTGGTTCCTATTACATAAGTTTTTGGCACAGTTATTAAAACAGTGCCAATTACAAGTATTTGGCACCTTTTTGTAGCCGTTCCAAAGACATTCGTCCCAAAAACACCCTTTTTTTGTAGTGCCACTACCGCCATTCAAAACTACCGAAACAAGGGTAGCTACCAACAAACTATGCATGCATACACTAGAAACAATTATACGGAAGCAATGTAAACATAAACAAAACAATTAAGGAATCATAACTAGGCTAGCACCAGAGGTGGTTAGCCGCTCATATTAACTAAAACAATCGATTCAATGTTTAACATATCGAAATACATGAATTGAAAGTAAAGAAATGATAAATTGCTAATGCTTAACGTAGAGGAGTGATTCCTCCCTTGGAGATGGCTCCGTATGCTTCTCAAGATCTGCCTTCAACCTTCTACCCACGTTCTCTGATTTGGTGTGTGAAGTGAATGATTAGAAATGCTGAAATTTGGGCGGTATTTATAGGCCAAATCTGGTTACGGCGTAACTTAAGTTGACAGTTACGCCGTAGCATCCATTTCTTCGTAATTTGCTCTAGAAAAGCTGGTTACGGCGTAACATCAGAAATGAGTTACGCCGTATCTTCAATAAATCGTGGTTATGCCGTAATTGTGGAATTAGTTACGGCGTAGCTTGCAGAGGCGCATAACATCATTTGACCTAATTAGTTATGACGTAATCCTAGGAGCGAGTTACGCCGTAATCTTTAGTTTAGCTGGTTTTCTGAGCCTCGCTTCTGTTACGATGTAATGTGAGAGGAGAGTTACGCCGTAACATCTTCAAAATGGGCATACTATCATATATCTTCAATAAACTCTCCAAATCCGCGTCTCATTAGCTCCAATGCTCGTAATTTACCTGAAAGTGAAATATAGAGGAAAACAAGCGTAAATCCATATAAATGATATAAAATACGAGCATTATCGGGGTAAATTGACACTTAATATTCATGACTATTTGATGTTATCAGAGAGCTAATCTGTCATTAACCGAGATTGTTTTCTGTAGGCTATCCCTTGTAAATCTTTGATTCATTTCTAATAAGATTTAGAGTAAATTACATAATTGGTCCTTGTGGTTTGTTGAAAATTGCAGAAAATGTCCCTGTGCTTTTTTTTTTGACGCGTTTCGTCCCTGTGGTTTACAAATCTTACGGATTTTGTCCCTCGTCCAAAAATGTCCGTTAAGTGTTTTGCGCTGTTAGTCCTTCGTTAGTGTAGTCCGTTAAGTGTTTTGCACTGTTAGTCCTTCGTTAATAAATTTTGCACCGTTAGTCCTTATTTTTTAAAATATAGTTTTCCCCAATTAGTCCCTCCGTTAATAATAGTTTTCACCCGTTCCCCCCGTTTTTTTACGTTTTTCGTCCGTTTTCTTTCATTTCTTATAGTTTTTGTCCATTTTCTTACGTTTTTATCGGTTTTCATCCGTTTTTGTCCGTTTTTCTTTCGTTTTTCTTAATTTTTTGTCCGTTTTTCTTATGTTTTGTCTGTTTTCTTTCGTTTTGTCCGTTGTTCTTACGTTGTGTCCGTTTTAAAGACGTTTTATCCGCTTTTCTTACGCTTTTGTCCGTTTAAAAAAAATTGAATAAAAATTTCAAAAAAAATTTGAAAAAAATATTTTTCAAAATATATATATTTTTTAAAAATATGTCCGTTTTTTTTCAATATTTTTCGGTTTAAGATTTTTTAAAAAAAAATATTTGAAAAAAAATATTTTTTTTCAATATACGTTTTTTTTAAAAAAAATATTTTTGTTCAAAAAATTTTTATTCAATTTTTTTTTAAATTTGATATATATTTTTAAAAACGGAAAAAAACGGACAAAAACTTAAAAAAAACTGACGAAAACGAATAAAAATGTAAAAAGCGGTCGGCGGATAAAAAGCAGACAAAAGCGGATAAAACGGAAAAATCGTAAAAAGATTTAAAAGGGATAAAACATAAAAGCGGACGAAAAACGTAAAAACGGGGAAGCGGATAAAAAACGAAGAAAGCGGATAAGCGGGTGAAAACTATTATTAACGGAGGACTAATTGGAAAAACTATATTTTAAAAATAAGGACTAACGGTGCAAAATTTATTAACGAAGGACTAATGATGCAAAACACTTAACGGACTGCACTAACGAAGGACTAACAACGCAAAACATTTAACGGACATTTTTGAACAAGGGACAAAATCCGTAAGATTTGTAAACCACAGGGACGAAATGCGTCAAAAAAAAAGCACAGGGACATTTTCTGCAATTTTCAACAAACCACAAGGACCAATTATGTAATTTACTCTAAGATTTATAAAGTTGAAAAGTACAAATGGTGTTATTAGCGTGTAAGAGTCTTTCTTATGCAAACCCAACCTCAATGTTGATGTTCATCAGTTTTCGTCACCTGCTTAAATTGTTGTTTTTATCTTTCATGGTTTGTGTGATCGTGCTGGACCTAACAAGTGGTATCAGAGCGGGTGGGTTTTTCTTAATCCGGATATGTTCTTGATTGTCCGCTAATAATATATAACTGTTATTGAATGACAGCTAATAACATAAAACCAGAACCATCCTCTACCAACCTCACCAAAATCTACCCTTCCTTAAAATCATCGTGCTTCATTTTTGCAAGATCTTTTCTTCTCACAATTATCTTGTAAGAATACAAAAGCACCACTAGCCTCCACCTTAGCTCTCTTTACCACACTCTTCAAGACTTTACATTCTTACAAGTCATACTTGTGAAAAACTAGAAGGGGGTTGAATAGTTTTACCGATTAAAACTTCGTTTTAAACTATTTAGATCGACTTATGCCAGTCTATTTGATATTGTGTGTTGGATAATGATAGATAAGCATATAAGTAAGTAATGCAAAGATAAAGAGTAAAGAAACACAAAACCACAAGATGAGTATCCCACTCGAGAACCATATCGAATGTACACCTTCTTTGCCCTACTTTGCCCTACTCCACTCCCCGAGTATCCCACTCGAGAGTTCGTAAGCACTACACAACACAAGCTCCTTAATGTGGCGAAGAAGCCTTCACAACGTCGCCTACTCTTTATCCGGTACTAGGCTAGACACCGAGTTCTTCCACGAGGTAGAACCAAACCTATCACAACGTCGCCTACACTTTATCCGATACAAGGCTAGATACCGAGTTCCATTATAAAGGAGGAACTACTACCCAACACTACACCACAACACAACTACCTTAAAGGAGACACACTCCTTGTTACAACATTAGAAGGATATCAATATCCTTTAACCCAACTATCTATCTTGTACATCGATGAACCATATCGAATGTACACCCTTTGCATCTTTCACTAATTCCTTCGACACGACCCTTTGATGAGTGTCTAAATACTCATCATTTTTGTACAATCTAAACTGCAAAATCATCTGAAAACACTCAAAAATGCATCAAAATGATGAAAATATCACAAATCAGTGTTTTATGTGTTTTAAATGCAAAATATCAAAATCGATGAAAACGTATCAAGTTTGCAAATTTAGCGCTTTAGTCCCCAAGTTTCAAAAGTTGTCAAATCTAGTCCTTGGAATTCAAAAATGTGAAGTTTTGTCATTCAAGGTCCACGAAATATTCTAAGTTGTTAAAATGGTCCTTGAATGATTCTTTGGTCAAATGGCAGAAAAGGTCCCTAAGCTTTGAAAAATTGCAAAATTAGTCCTTGGATATTTTAAAATGGAATTTTATGCAAAAGTTATCCTCGTACTATCAAAGTTTGTCAAGTTTGGTCCTTTTGATAAGTTTAGAAAAGTGTCATGTTCAGCCCCTCAAGTTTGGAGAATTTGCAAAATTGGTCCTTGTTATCACTACTAAACCAAACGGACACATATATATCAAACCAAATCCAATCCACCCAACCTTTGGCCCAAACCCAACCCCGTTTATTAATACCCGGTCAAAAGGTTAAACACGCCAAAAACCGTGGACTGTTCATCTCCTCTCATTGCTCGAAATCCGAAACAGGCGGTATTCCACTTTTTTCAACATTCCACTTGCTCCTATCACTTCACCCTCACCTTACCTTGTCCCCCTCCACCTTCACATCTTCCAAAAGCCATTAATATCAAAAACCTGCTTAAGAATTTTTTGGCGCCAAATATCCAAATGGATGGTTAAGATGATTTAGAGAGATCCAATGGCTCAAAGGAGGTGGGAAAGATTCAGAGGTCAACATAGAGTCATAAATGTCATTATAAAGAGGAGGAGATGAAATGTATCACAATATCTAGTGTAAAATTAGTTTCTTATGTCGTTTTAAGTACTTTTCAATTTTCAGTGTATTTTAAAGCTTTCAAGCATTTTGTTTAAGTGTTTCAGTGTATTGTGAATCTCTCTTAATAAGTAATTTCAAGTTTTAAAGTCCAATTCAGTTTATGCAATTTTTCCTTAAAAAATCTCATATGCTTCAAATATTGTTTTTAGTTGTTTGTATGGATGAAATAGATCACATAAGCTCCTAGAAAGCTTCTTCAAGCTTTTAGAAACATTAAAACCGTTTAGAATCAAAAGCGAAAAATCACAAAATACCAAATAATTAGTGAAAATCAAAATCCCATGGAAATGGTGTTCACATTTGGAGCAGGTGAATTTTGGATGGCCTTGGGTTAGTGGCTTAGTGGTAAGCCTATAGGAGTGTTCTTGGTTCCTAGTTCTTGGTTTTCAGTTGGATAGCCATTTGTAAGCACTTTTGATCATTTTGGAATTTTCTTGTTGTAGTTGTTCATTAGCTTGAATTTACATTTCTTTATGTTCATTAGATATAGTTAAGTGTATCTAACCATTAAAATCAGTTGGTTGTTCTTTTAAAGTTGTAGTTTATAAAAATTTAGTTTTAACAGTTAAAATTGCATCATCATCATTTCTTAGTTTAATGTTGTAATGGTTGTTGTTTAATGCTTAATTAGTCCTAATAAGTGAAAATATGATGTCTGTAATCAGTTTCATGGTTGAAATTTGTGTTTAGCTTTGAAGATCTTCCAAACAGTTAAGTAAAGTCTTGTTTGGATTTGTGAGTTAAACTGTCTTAAAGGTTGTTTGAGTGGTTGCTTGTTATTGCTTTGTATCACACTTGGTCTAATTAACTCAAAGAAACCAAGAAAACAAGTGCTTGTTACATCAAAAGTCAAAATTTCATTTTATCACATCCTTGTCATTCACTGTTGGATTTTCATGATCCTTGATCATGATTTTGTATTCATAAGTTGTTAACATTGCTCAAATCAGTCTTAGTATACCTTAAAACAACATATTCAGTGAGTAGTAGTGATTTAAAGTTCATATAAGTCAACTTAGATAGTTTTTATAAAAGTCAAATATTTTCATTTGGTCGTTTTTGATTAAAACAGTTATTTTTAGTGTGAGCTTAATAGTTAGATTTAGCTTAAAAGCTTTTGGGTTATCAAAGTTTAGTTGCTAAACTAAATTAGAAAATACTAGTTCTCTCGTTAATCGACTTTTTAAGTACTTTTTAACTAGCTTATTGTGAGAACCTGTTCTGAAAAAGTGCCCTGTGCACCATTCTTACAAGCTAAATCAAAAGCTCACACAGAGCTTAATTGTTGGTCTAATCTTGTCATTTTTACAGTTTTATTTTATATTTTCTAGTAATTAAGTGTATTTTAAATAATAATTAATTAGTAATAATTAGATAAAAAGTGTAAAAAATATATTTTCAATTTTAAAATAAGTTTTATAATATTTTAGATTTTCCTATATCATAATTTTATTTTTCTAGCCTTATTTCATATTTTCTTTTATTTTAGAGTATTTATTAAATAGTTAAAATAGTTTTTAATTAATAATAATTAAATAAATAGTTATAAAAATAATTTTCTTTTTCTAATAATTTAATTTTATTTTAGGATTTCAAAATGTCATTTTCATATTTTTAGGTCTTTTATTTCTTAGATTCACTTTTTATTTTGTACGTATCGTAGTTTTTAAAACGTCGTTTACGTTTCTTTTATCCGATTGTTGTGCTTTTCTATTACGTGTTCAAATACATTCCAATCAATCGGAGTGTAATAATTCATCTAAATCCTCATCGATCACTATCCTTAGTGATCATTCTATCATCGATTAAGTGTTTACACACCATTGAGTCTCCGTGGGATTTAACGACCGTGAATTCATTATATTCTCTCGATCTTCATTGTATTGGTTTTCGAGCGCTTTAAGTTTATTACGGTTAGCCATTCACAAGTGGCTAGCTTGAGTGATTAAGCTTGATTGTGTTTTTAGCACCAATCAAATTTTGGCGCCGCTGCCGGGGAGGCTTTAGCGTGTGTTAAACCGTTTTCAAACCCATTCTTGCACATACCCCATCTTTTGTAAAAAGTTTTTTGTAAAGTTATAAAAATATCAAAAAGTTCATTAGCACTTTTCCTAAAGTGTTAACAAACCCAAAAAAAAATATAAAACAACAAAACAATCAGAACGTTTTCTATCTTGTATTTCCTTTGAGGTGATTCTTAAAGAAATACGATTTGGTTAAACGAGACGATCCAAAAATATTGTCCAAAAGTTTTTCAACCCTTAGCACAAATCTTAACCTACGTCTTTTCAGTGGTACTTAATTAATACATAAAAGTCAAGCACCGCAAATCAAGGCAGTACACCTACTAACTGGGGGTGTGACCATAATAAGTTCCCGAACATCAGATTTAAAACTTGCCTTTGTGTCCTTGTGATTTGGTGTACCTTTTTCAAAGAAGCCATTTCATTTGTGATTATTGGTTAAGTTCACTTGTCGCTTTGCCTCATTTGTTTTGAAAATTGATTTTATACTTAGTGCATGCGCACTCGTTCTTCGATTCTACAAGTCCACTTTCGAGCTTGGAAACATTCCTCGAGACATAGAGGACGTTCGCTCCTTCACCGTGATCGAGGAGGCGCCTACCACCACCACCACCGTCGTAATGGCGAAGATAAGCCCATGAATGAGCTTCTCCAAGCACCCATCGAGGGTGCGGAGATGTTATTGTTGTCCCACCATCGTGGGCGATACTTTTGAGCTCAAACCGGGTTGCTTAATCTAGTAACCCAAAGCCAATTCTATGGTTTTGAGCGGGATGATCCTCATGCACACATTCGATGGTTTAACAAGATTGCATCTACCATCAAGTACAAGAATGTCCCATGAAGCTATCAAGCTTACATTCCCATTTTCTGTAGAGGACAAGCCGGAATTGGCTTGAGAAACAACCCCTCGTTCTATTGAGACATGGGAGGATCTAGTCACCAAATTAGTTAATCTAATTCTATCCTCCATCCCGAACTACAAGTCTTAAGAATGAGATAATGAAATTTTCTCGAGATTTGATGAATCATTCGGGAGGCATGGGATCGTTACAAAGAGTTGCTCATGAGTGTCCGCATCACGGTTTTACCGAGTTAATGCAAATGGATACTTTCTACAATGGTCTCAACCGGACTAATCAAGACTCTTTGAATGCCTCCGCAGGAGGTATTTCTGAGCAAGACCACAAAAGAGGCCTTGCAAATCATTGAGAATAAGTCTCGTGTCCGCCTTTCCGAGCAAAGACATATCGTCTATCATCGACCTTCTTCTTCATCTCCCGTGAGTACATCTAGCACCGATGCTAAGATTGACAAACTCACGAGATATTGTTCGAGCTTTGGTTCTTGCTAACCAAAAGAAAGTTACCTTCACACGACACCAACACATGGTGAAGTGAAGAAAGTCGAGAGTTGTGTTACTTGTGGTGGTCCTCATGCATACTACAATTGTATCGCCACCGATGGTAGTCCTTTTGAAGCCAATGCTCTAGCCGGTAGTTCACATCGGGAGGTAATCAATACCGTCCTCAAAATGAACCACACTACCGTGCTAACACAAATCGAGCACCACCGGTTTTAACGAGAATCATAACATGCAAAACCGAATCGGAACCAACCTAGAATGAACCAAGGTTATCAAAACCAAGGTAATTTCTATCTCGACCAAATCAAGGTTTCCAACATCAAGGAAACCTTAATCAAAACAATTTCAATCGAGGGAATCAATTTCATGGGAATATGAATCCTAATCAAGGAAATTTTCAAAACCAAGGCCCTAATCCTAATATTAGAGGCCGAATTTTCCTAATCCACCTCCCGCCATTGTTCCAACTGGACCATCATCGATGAGTTGTTGAAGCAATTCATGAAATCCCAAGATGAAATGAGCAGGTTGTTGGTCGGTCGATGCGATCTTAAGAAGTCTTTAAATGATCAACCCTCGGGCTCGGGAAAACTTCCGAGCAACACGATCGCTAACCCGAGGGGCGATGCAAAGGCGATCACAACCGAAGTGGTGTTTCATATCTTGGACCCTCTGTTCCTACTACCTCTTCTTCTTCTCTCCCAAAGGTAGTGGAAAGTGAACCTAGGACACACAATGGACCTCGACTCCAATGCCTCCTCCACTAGGAGAAATGAGTCAAGTTACCAAGGATACAACGGACAAGGTGCATTATTCAAGCCCACGGTATCAAGACACGCCCTACCTTGGTAGTCCAACCTCAAGTTGTCCGAAACCCAAGTCAAATCTAGGAGTTGTTTTGAACCTCCTGTAGCTCTGTTGAAAACCGAATCCAAATCTTCTATTCCTTACCCATCACGTTTGAATGAGCAAAGCTCGAGAGAAAGCCGGTCATCAAATGGACAAATTTTTCCAAATTTTCCAAGAGTTACATTTGACATAAGCTGCGGATGCTATCATGCCGATGCCCAAGTTTGCATCGACTCTCAAACACATGTTAAGCAATAAGGAAAAGTTGTTTGAAATGGCAAAACTCCTTTAAACGAGAACCGCTCTGCGGTTATCCCAAGAAGCTTCGAGAAAAGCTTGGAGATCCCGGAAAATTTCTCTTACCTTGTGTATTTCCGGGATGGTTGAATGCTTTGCCCTAGCAGATCTTGGTGCAAGCATCAATCGATGCCTTATTCAAGATGGAAGAAACTTTCTCTTCCGTAACTCACTCCTACATGCATGACTCTCGAGCTTGCGGATCGTTCCATATCCCGTCCTCTTGGCATTGCCGAGGACGATTTGTGAAAGTAGGAAAGTTCCATTTTCCGGTGACTTCGTGGTTGTTGATTTCGATGTCGATCATCGGGTTCCTCTCATTGTTGGTCGAGGATTCACGAGAACGGGCCGTGCTCTCATAGATGTATTTGAGCAAGAAATCACATTACGTGTTGGCAATGAAGTCGTCACCTTTAACCTTGATCAAACTTCGAGGTACTCCGCAAACTATGATTACGAGTCGGTTAACCGAATAGATATCATTGATGTTGCTTCAAGAGTACTCTCAAGAAGTTCTTGGTTATTCTCATAATTACGTGAGTGGGGATCCCACTACATCTTCTCGACCTATCATAGCCAATTCTACTCCTTCCCTCACTCCGTTTGAGGGAAGCGACTTCATCTTAGATGAGATTGAAGCATACTTGGCTAGTGATTACATTCCATGGGAAATTGATCACGCCCAATTGACATTGAGGGGACATACTTCTCATTGAGAAGTTGCTTAATGGTGATCCATCATCAACCCCTCACACTAGTGATTCAATTCTAATGAGATTAATCAAAATGAGATTAACGGAGGAGATATTCTTCTAAAGAAATTGTTAAATCGGGACACTTCTCCTCCTCTCCTCCCGTCGAGCTTCATAACAAGGAAGTCAAGTCGGTTGAGAAAGCGAAGAATTTCCGAGGTTGAGCTTAAGGACTTACCTCCTCATCTCGAGTATGCATTTCTTGAAGGTGATGATAAATTACCCGTCATTATTGCTAGAGATTTGAGTAAAGATGAAAAATTGCTCATAAAGATCTTGAAGTCACACAAGCAAGCAATTGCTTGAAACTCTCCGACATTAAGGGTATCAATCACGAGTTTTGTACCCATAAAATCTTGATGGAGGATGACTTCAAACCAATAGTTCAACATCGAGACGAGTGAATCCAAAATCCATGATGTTATCAAGCAGGAGGTTATCAAACTTCTTGATGCAAGATTGATTTACCCGATCTCGAGATAGTCCTTAGGTTAGCCCAATTCATTGTGTTCCTAAAAGGGTGGCATAACTGTTGTCACGAATGAAGATAACGAGTTAATTCCAACTCATTTGGTTACGGGATGGCGTGTGTGCATTGACTATCGTAAGTTGAATGACGCCACCGAAAATACCATTTTCCTCACCCTTCATGGACCAAATGCTTGAGAGATTAGCGAGGAAGCAGTACTATTGTTTCCTTGATGGTTTCTCGGGTTACTTTCAGATTCCCATTGATCCACGGGATCAAGAGAATAGCACATTCACCGCCCATACGGAACTTTTGCCTACAAACGATGCCTTTTGGCTTATGTAATGATCCCGCACGTTCCAACGATGTATGATGGCCATTTTCCACGACATGATCTGGGAAACAATGGAGGTGTTTATGGATGACTTCTCGGTCATTGGGGATTCGTTTCAAACATGTCTCTCCCATTTAGAAAAAATGCTTCAAAGGTGTGAAGACACCAATCTTTGTCTAAATTGGGAGAAGAGCCACTTTATGGTCAAAGAAGGCATAGTCCTTGGCCATAAAATTTCAAAAAATGGGATTGAGGTAGATAGAGCAAAAGTCGATGTTATTGCTAAATTACCTCATCTTACTACCGTCAAAGGTATTAGGAGTTTTTTAGGTCATGCCGGTTTCTATCGTAGATTCATACAAGATTTTTCTAAAATCGCCTGCCCATGACCCATCTTCTTGAGAAAGATGCTCCTTTTATCTTCTCACCGAGTGCATCAAGCTTTTGAAACATTGAAGAAAAAGCTTCATCAAGCACCCATTCTCGTTGCTCCCGATGGGACTTGCCTTTTGAGCTCATGTGCGATGCAAGTGATTTTGCTATCGGTGAAGTCTTAGGGAAACGAGAGCTAAGCATTTTCACCTATCCACTACGCAAGTAAAACTATGATCAAGCTCAAACTCATTACACCACCACGTAAAAGAATTATTAGGCATGGTGTATGCATTTGAGAAGTTTCGCCATACTTAATCTTGACCAAATGCGTGGTGTATACGGATCACTCGGCTCTCAAATATCTCTTTGCAAAACAAGATGCAAAGCCGAGATTGCTCCGTTGGATTCTCCTCCGCAAGAATTTGATATCATTATACGTGATAAAAAGGAGCCGAGAATCTAGTCACGATCATCTCGTCTGATTAGAAAACCCTCACCAAGATGTTTTCGAGAAAAAGGAAATAAATGAAACATTTCCTCTCGAGACGCTCAATGCGGTTTCTTTTCGTGGAAATTCTACCACCCCATGGTTTCTCGACTTCGCAAATTACCATGCGAGTAACTTCATAGTGAAAGGGATGTCGACCCAGCGGAAGAACAAATTCTTCAAAGATGTTAAACATTATTTCGGACGACCCTTCTTATTCAAAAATCATGCGGATCAAGTCATCCGACGGTGTGTTTATGGACAGGAAGCTATTGACATTCTCACAGCTTGCCATGCTGGACCTATCGGGGGCCATCATAGTCCAAACTACACCGCCAAAAAGGTGTTTGATTCCGGATTCTATTGGCCCACAATTTACAAGGATGCCCACGAATTTGTCAAAGCCTGTGACGCTTGTCAACGTCATGGAAATATCTCTCAAAGAAATGAAATGCCACAAAATGCCATTCAAGTTTGTGAGATCTTTGACATCTGGGGCATTGACTTTATGGGGCCATTTCCATCTTCTAGAGGAAACAAATACATACTCGTGGCTGTTGACTATTTGTCAAAATGGGTTGAAGCAAAAGCTTTACCTACCAATGATGCCCGAGTTGTTGTGAAGTTTTTAAAATCTCTTTTGCCGTGTTTGGAACTCCGAGAGCGATAATCGGTGATCGTGGTACACATTTCGCAATGACCAATTTGATCGTGTCATGCAAAAGTATGGTGTTACCCACCGTCTCTCTATCGCATACCACCCCAAACAAGTGAGCGGTGGAAGTTTCCAACCGTGGTATTAAAAGGATCCTTGAAAGGACAAGAGGCGAAAATCGTGCATCCCGGTCGGATAAACTAGATGACGACTCTGGCCTTCCGTCTGACTTACAAAACACCCATCGGTGTACTCCATACAAGCTAGTGTACGGAAGGCATGTCATCTTCCGATTGAGCTAGAGCACAAGGCATCTTGGGCCTTAAAACATGCAAATTTCGATATTCGAGACGGTGGTGATCATAGAAAAGTTCAAATGAATGAATTAAATGAACTTCGTGATCAAGCATACGAGAACTCTTTGATCTATAAACAAAAGACAAAGAAGATTCATGACTCTAAAATCAAGAACCGCGTTTTCAACGTTGGTGATCGAGTCCTTCTTTTCAATTCAAGATTGAAGATTTTCTCGGGAAAGCTCAAGTCCCGTTGGTCTGGTCCATTCACCATTGCTAAGGTTTATCCTTATGGTACCATTGAGTTATCTCAACCTGATGGTCCTAATTTTAAAGTGAATGGTCATCGAATGAAGCATTACTTTGGAGAGGACATTCCATCCATGGTTGTCCCGGATCTACAAACTTTCCCCATGAACCAATGAATGCGGGGATCGAGTCAAGCTAGTGACTCGGTAATCAAAAACATTAGCACACACCATATGGGTTTTCACCCATATTTACATCTTCTTTCTCGTTCTACCACCCTAGTGTGGGGAGTTGCCCCACATCGTTGTATATAAAATCATTTCAAAAAAAAAAAAAAAAAAATCTCTCTTTCAAATAATGGCCGTAGTATTTCCTTTTACGTTCTCGGTTTCGGCATAACCAGGTACTTTGAATATTGAGGGCAATATTCATTTCTAAGTGTGGGGGAGTTCTCACGAATTTTATCATGTATTATCCGCCCAATTCCCGTTTTGGCCAAAATTTTTTTGGAAGTAAGTGTTTTCACTTACTCGACTTATGGTTATCATCCGCCATGTCTAATAAACAAAAGGATTGTCTAATCCAGAGCAAACGGCTCTTGGTAAAGATTTCTCAAACCGTTTATGGCTTGCAATTTGCCCAAAATTGTATGGTATTCAACTCACCATATCTTAAAAAGTGAAGAGTTGGCTAGCCCGCAAGGTTATGGCTTGTGGTAAAGGCAAATGGAAAAGCCATAATTGGTAATCACCACCAAAGATAATTCGATAATTTATCTAAGAGTTGGCTAGTCCGAGCAAGCGGCTTCGGTAAAGACAAATCAAATCCGTTCTGACTTATGATTTGCTCAAAATCATTTGGTTATCATTGTACCAAGATTCTTACTTGAATCAAAACAATTGGCTACTCCGTAAGTGATGGCTTTTGGTAAAGAGTTTTAAAATCCATTAAAGATCTAAATCATTGCTAGGGACTAGCAATATCTTAGTGTGGGGATTGATGAGTGTCTAAATACTCATCATTTTGTACAATCTAAAGCGCAAAATCATCCGAAAACACTCAAAATGCATCAAAATGATGAAAATATCACAAATCGTGTTTTATGTGTTTTAAATGCAAAATATCAAAATCGATGAAAACGTATCAAGTTTGCAAAATTGGCAGTTTTAGTCCCCCAAGTTTCAAAAGTTGTCAAATCTAGTCCCTGGAATTCAAAAATGTGAAGTTTTGTCATTCAAGGTCCCTGAAATATTCTAAGTTGTTAAAAATGGTCCTTGAATGATTCTTTGGTCAAATGGCAGAAAAGGTCCCTAAGCTTTGAAAAATTGCAAAATTAGTCCTTGGATATTTTAAAATGGAATTTTATGCAAAAGTTATCCTCGTACTATCAAAGTTTGTCAAGTTTGGTCCTTTTGATAAGTTTGGAAAAGTGTCATGTTCAGCCCCTCAAGTTTGGAGAATTTGCAAAATTGGTCCTTGTTATCACTACTAAACCAAACGGACACATATATATCAAACCAAATCCAATCCAGCCCAACCTTTGGCCCAAACCCAACCCCCGTTTTATTAATACCCCGGTCAAAAGGTCAAACACGCGCCAAAAACCAGGGACTGTTCATCTCCCTCTCATTGCCTGAAATCCAGAAACCAGAACTGGTATTCCACTTTTTTCAACATTCCACTTGCTCCTATCACTTCACCCTCACCTTACCTTGTCCCCCTCCACCTTCACATCTTCCAAAAGCCATTAATATCAAAAACCTACTTAAGACTTTTTTGGCGCCAAATATCCAAATGGATGGTTAAGATGATTTAGAGAGATCCAATGGCTCAAAGGAGGTGGGAAAGATTCAGAGGTAAACATAGAGTCATAAATGTCATTATAAAGAGGAGGAGATGAAATGTATCACACTATCTAGTGTAAAATTAGTTTTCTTATGTCGTTTTAAGTACTTTTCAATTTTCAGTGTATTTTAAAGCTTTCAAGCATTTTGTTTAAGTGTTTCAGTGTATTGTGAATCTCTCTTAATAAGCAATTTCAAGTTTTAAAGTCCAATTCGGTTTATGCAATTTTTCCTTAAAAATCTCATATGCTTCAAATATTGTTTTAGTTGTTTGTATGGTGAAATAGATCACATAAGCTCCTAGAAAGCTTCTTCAAGCTTTTAGAAACATTAAAACCAGTTTAGACTCAAAAACGAAACACAAAATACCAAATAATTAGTGAAAATCAAAATCCCATGGAAATGGTGTTCATGGTGGGAGGGGTGAATTTTGGATGGCCTTGGGTTAGTGGCTTAGTGGTAAGCCTATAGGAGTGTTCTTGGTTCCTAGTTCTTGGTTTTCGTTGGATAGCCATTTGTAAGCACTTTTGATCATTTTGGAATTTTCTTGTTGTAGTTGTTCATTAGCTTGAATTTACATTTCTTTATGTTCATTAGATATAGTTAAGTGTATCTAACCATTAAAATCAGTTGGTTGTTCTTTTAAAGTTGTAGTTTATAAAATTTAGTTTTAACAGTTAAAATTGCATCATCATCATTTCTTAGTTTAATGTTGTAATGGTTGTTGTTTAATGCTTAATTAGTCCTAATAAGTGAAAATATGATGTCTCAGAATCGTTTCATGGTTGAAATTTGTGTTTAGCTTTGAAGATCTTCCAAACAGTTAAGTAAAGTCTTGTTTGGATTTGTGAGTTAAACTGTCTTAAAGGTTGTTTGAGTGGTTGCTTGTTATTGCTTTGTATCACACTTGGTCTAATTAACTCAAAGAAACCAAGAAAACAAGTGCTTGTTACATCAAAAGTCAAAATTTCATTTTATCACATCCTTGTCATTCACTGTTGGATTTTCATGATCCTTGATCATGATTTTGTATTCATAAGTTGTTAACATTGCTCAAATCAGTCTTAGTATACCTTAAAACAACATATTCAGTGAGTAGTAGTGATTTAAAGTTCATATAAGTCAACTTAGATAGTTTTATAAAAGTCAAATATTTTCATTTGGTCGTTTTGATTAAAACAGTTATTTTTTGTGTGAGCTTAATAGTTAGATTTAGCTTAAAAGCTTTTGGGTTATCAAAGTTTAGTTGCTAAACTAAATTAGAAAAATACTAGTTCTCTCGTTAATCGCCTTTTTAAGTACTTTTTAACTAGCTTATTGTGAGAACATTACGAAAAAAGTGCCCTGCACCATTCTTACAAGTTAAATCAAAAGCTCACATGAGCTTAATTGTTGGTCTAATCTTGTGATTTTTGGTTCTTTGGGTAGCTGACCTAGCCATCTTGAGAACCCAAGCTTAATTTTTTATTTTTGAACTTGTTTGCTAGGGCTGCAATAAGCTCTAACTTTGTCCCATTTCTGTTTAGTTCATCAGTTTGATATAAGTGCTTATTTGTTTGTTATTAGCTTATCAGTGTGCTTATCTTTGTCTTTTAGCTTCATTTGAGTAGCTTGTAGCCTCTTGCATCTTATTTGAGCTTTTGTTTTAGCTTGTGAGTTTGTTTGAGCTTATTTCTCCAAAATAAGCTCTTAAGCCCACTGTTTGCTCATAAGCTCACTCAAATAGCTTATTTTTGAGTTATAAAATTTTTGTGTTTGTTAAAGTAGCTTATAATCAGTAGTTAAGTAGTTTTCAAAAAAAAAAAAATCCAGAAAAACATCAATTTAAATATAGTGATAGCATTTATTTAATAGGTTTTAGCTTTTTGATTTTTCTTTTCAGCTTATTATTAAGCAAATCTTGTTTTTATATTTTTCTTAGTTTTCTGTCACCTTAAGTTATTTTTAGAAAAAGTTTCATAATTTTCCTAATCTGTTTAGTATTTATTAGAATTTTAAATAGTTAAAAGTATTAAATAAGTAGTAATAAATAATTAAAAAGCATAAAAAATATCTTTTCAGTTTTAAAATTAGTTTTATCATATTTTAGATTTTTCCAAGTTAAAATTTCATTTTTCCAGTTTTATTTTATATTTTCTAGTAATTAAGTGTATTTTAAATAATAATTAATTAGTAATAATTAGATAAAAAGTGTAAAAAATATATTTTCAATTTTAAAATAAGTTTTATAATATTTTAGATTTTCCTATATCATAATTTTATTTTTCTAGCCTTATTTCATATTTTCTTTTATTTTAGAGTATTTATTAAATAGTTAAAATAGTTTTTAATTAATAGTAATTAAATAAATAGTTATAAAAATAATTTTCTTTTTCTAATAATTTTCTTTTATTTTTAGGATTTCAAAAATGTCATTTTCATATTTTTAGGTCTTTTATTTCTTAGATTCACTTTTTATTTTGTACGATATCGTAGTTTTTAAAACGACGCTTTACGTTTCTTTTATCGATTGTTGTGCTTTTATATTACGTGTTCAAATACATTCCAATCAATCAAGAGTGTAATAATTCATCTAAATCCTTACCGATCACTATCCTTAGTGATCATTCTATCATCTGATTAAGTGTTTACACACCATTTAGTCTCCGTGGGATTTAACGACCCGGGAATTCATTATATTATCTGATCTTCATTGTATTGGTTTCTGAGCAGTTTTAAGTTTATTACGGTTAGCCATTCACAAGTGGCTAGCTTGAGTGATTAAGCTTGACTGTGTTTTCAACACCAATCACCCTTCGGCACCTTTCACTAATGCCTTCAACACGACCCTTCGGCACCTTTCACTAATGCCTTCAATACAACACTTCTATGAAGGGAGGAAAGAACTATCAACAAGATACACTTCAGTGGTCTTGATGATGACGAAGCTTAGCAACTCATGACCTTGAGCTTGCACGTCTTCAAGAGGTGGTGATCTCGAATTTAAGAGGAACCTAGAGAATCACACAAACATAAAACTACGTCGAATGATCCTTTGGATCAGAGGTTAGAGATGTTACAATACTGAGAGAGAGTATGTGTAAAAGTGGTGGTGAGCAAGAGAGAAATGACTCACTATTTATAGACAAACTTGTCTACTGCGCCACGGTTCCCACGGATCCCTCCTCAGAGGGATCCGACTAGTGCAAACCTGAGGATCCGGCTACTGGGTCAGTTTAGTCCGTATTTCAGGTTGCAAACCGGGTTATGGGTTATGGGTTATGAACCATGGGTTATGGGAAATGGATTATGGATACCTAACAAGATGCAATGTACCTAGACATTGGGTTATGGATCTTGGGTCATGGGTCATGGACTTTGGGTCATGGATCATGGATAATACCAAACATGACTTCATGCATGATGTCATGCAATGGGTCATGGGTTATGGATCATGCTCCATGGGTATGGGTTATGGACTTTGGTTTTTACCCAACAACATTTATTGTACCTAGTCAATGGATCATGGGTCATGGGTCATGGACTTTGGTTTTTACCCATTACTTTACCTATTACAATATATACAAAGTATATATGTACATTTCTATATTATGTAAACAATAGTTGTTATACATATGCATTTCTATAAGATGTAAACAATATTACTTGTTTTAGTGTTTATAACAATGTCTTTGGTTTTATATAACTTATTTACTAAACATGTTTTGATATGATTTAAAATGTTTAGTAAAAGTGTGTTAGTAAACTATTGGCTCAAACCTTTTACGTATTTTATTTATTTCGTTAAAATGATTTTACGTTTGTTATCGATAAAACATTAGAAGATTGTAAAATATAAATAAACGTTTTTATGGTTTATTTGTATTAACAATCTCCACTTTTTTGTTGATGACAAAACATAAGATTATTTTAAGAATAAAATAAAATTCGTAAAAATTTGAATTGGAGTTTTTACTCTCTTCTCCCCCTTTTTGTCGAAACAAAAAGAGCGTCGAAAAGAAACAAACACAATGTTTTTGAGAAAAACGTGTGAAGAGTAACAATATGAAAAATACAGAGTAATAGGAGAGAAAGATTCTCGTCTTAGCTCCCCCTTGACGGATGCTCCCCTTTGTTGAGGGCATCAAATAATTAGGAAGCCTAAGCGAGTGTGTTGCAATTATGTTTGCAAATGGTTTTGTCTTTGACAAAATGCCCCCCCTTGACGAGTGTTCCCTTTTGAGGAGGACGTCAAGTAGTATAGAAAAACCTAAGTGAATGTATTGCAAACGTTTTTGCAATTCTTTGCTTTGACGAAAAGCTCCCCCTTGTTGAGGGTGTCAAAGTCTTCATGTGTATTTTGAAAATCTACAAAACAAAGGTTAGAAAACAAGTATATGGGGCATAACTTCCTAAAAATGAGATTCATATTAGTGATAAATAATGTTTCTGTTGCACGGATCCTACGGATCCTTCCTGTGAGGGATCCGCCTAGGCAAAATTGAGGGAATCATGTACCTGCATTCATTTGACAGCAATGTAGATGTGAAAAATGACGTAAATATCCAAATGAGTTATATATTATGGCACCAAGCATATTCTCATATCTATATAGCATATAACATGTAGTTTCATTGAATAAAACATGAGAAATGATATATATATATATCTCTAAAACTAAGAGAATGATACAAGCATGTAGTATATTTTCTAACAATTCTAAATTGTGCCTAAGACTATAGAAGAGCACCTTTGTGCTTGTATTCCTGAGTTCTAAGGACGAGTATATTTGTTGACCTCATCAAAACGTTTGAGAAGGTGATAGAACATGAAACATAACCCGTCACGTACTTCATGGACTAGTCCTTCGACATGTTGACAATGAAAGCAATCATTGCCATGGATAGGAAATGGTGGTGGTAAGAATGGAGCGGTTTGAGGTGGAAGATTTGATAAGGAAGGTGGATATTCCACAAACGATTGAGGGATTTGTGGAAGCACATTTGATGAGGTTGGAGGTGGTTCAACTAAGGGTGAAGGTGGTGGAATATGTGTTGATGGTGGCGGTAGAGAAGTGTCTACTTCCATGTGATCGGGTTGTTGATTTTGATGATTCCTCATAATCCAAAATTGTTGGGAATAATCTGTTACCACTGATAGCTGTGGAAGACACTGCTAAGTATTGCACTAGCAGTGGAAACGTATTACCACTGATGGCACATTATTACCACTGCTATTAGATAATTGTTAGGAACACGTGTTTAGATAAGTATAGAAAAGATCTTGTGTATATTCTATATTGTTAGCTTTATACTTATCTTGTAAAGGACTCCTTGTACTGTAAAAGGAGGTCCTAGGTCATTGTCTTATGTACGTACTTACATACATATCATTCACATAAGCTTCAAGGTGTAACCCTAGTGATAAGCAAGATCACTCGTATTATTCATTAATAATATTGGAGCTTAGTTTTGTGTTTAATCTGTGTTCACTTACAATACATCATATAATCCGCCTTCTAAGTATTACTAAGTAAATTCCGTGCTTATTAATATAATACAAAATATCATCGACACAAGGTGTGTGTCCCGATCCATCAAGTGGTATCGAGCAAACGACTCTTGGTAAAGACTTATCAAATCCGCTTATGGTTGATAGTTTACCAAAACTATATGGTTATCAACTCACCATATTCTTTATGATTAAGAGTTGGCTAGTCCATAGCAAACGGCTCATGGTAAAGACATATCAAATCCGTTGATAGTCGGTAGTTTGCTAAAACTATGATAAGAGCGATCTATTTTTATATGTTTTCTTTACCATCGCTTTGCAAATTTTGTGAAAAATTCCACGCTAGTTCACAGATTTCCATCGACGGTGTTATTTTTACCATTGTTGATCTAGCCGTTACAACTGTTGTGTCTGTAACAAAATTTTTACTAGCCGTTGAGAGTTAATTACTTTCTCTATATAAATAGGGTAAATTTTTAGAAAGATTATCTACTTTCCTACTTATAATTTATCTTCTTAAGATAAATCTTTTCCTTAGATAATCTTTCTTACGCAAAACACTAAAACCCTAATTGTTTATATATTTTCTCTCAATTGGCGAATTCTTTATATAATTTATACTGACACAATATATTTTTCATCAAAAGATTCTATGGCACCTATCACTTTTGCAGATGAGCACAACCAAGTGGCCTACTTACAAAAGTCAAACGAGAAGAGTGGCCCTGTTTTTCATCAGATTGTGGACTTTCTCAATACTACCCATATAAGGTATGATTTACTTTTAAATCCCACAATCTATATCTCTCAAATCAAACAGTTTTAGACTTCTGCTCAATCCATAACACTTGAGAATAGAGATACATATGAAACAGTGGATGCTCTAAGAGCCACTGTGGATGGGGTAATTATTGATGTACTGAGGCATCTTTGAGGAGAGTTCTCCAATTGGATGATCTCAATGGTATCGTCACATTACCTATGCCAGAAATACATGAAAATTTATCATCCATAGGGTATGATACCACTGATAAAAAAGCTACTTTCAAAAAGAGTGGTTTTTGTCCCCACTGGAGATTTTTGATACATACTCTTTTACATTGTCTTAGTCTAAAGAAAACATCTTATGAGCAATTTAGTTCAACCATGGCTTACCCTTTGGTTTGTGATGAGTGTGTAAATACTTATCATTTTTGGTCAAATCTGAACTGCAAAACATTTAAAAACGCTCAGAAATGCATCAAAAAACTGAAAATATCTCAAAATTGTATTTTATATGTTTCAGATGCAAAATGTTTAAAATCAGATGAAAATCGAGCTAAGTTTGCATAATTGGCGCTTTCGGTCCCCGACTTTCAAAATTGGCGTAAATAGTCCATGAGCACTTATTTTAAAAGAAAAGTCACCAAAGGTCCTTTTGTAATCATAAGTTGTCATAATTAATCCTTTGGTGAAAAGTTTCAATAATTTACAAGTTTGGTCCTTCAAGTTTCAAAATTGGCAAAAATAGTCCTTGGAAGTTTAAAAATATCTTTAATGGTCCTTGTACTATTGAAACTTGTCATAATTGGTCCCTATGATAAATTTTGCAAAATGGCAGATTTGGTCCCTTGGTTTTTGGTGAATTGCAAGTTTGGTCCTTATGTATTAATAAACAAATCACCCTTGAACCCCCTTTTGAACCTTGACCCCTGCCATATCACCTTTGACCCCTGTTTTGACCCCTGCTTTGACCCCCGCCTTAATAATACAACCCCCTGTCAAAATAGTCAAATCCCGCCCAAATCCATCCTCCTGCCTTCCTCTTGTTGCACTGCAAAACACACCCATCACCATGCTTCCAACTCAACATACACCACCCTTATCACTCCACCTCACCCAACAATCCAAGAAACATTAAATGTTTCTCCTTCCTTGCACTCAAACCTCCCCCCAGTTGATATATCTTTTTGGCGCCAAAACTCATCAATGGCCAAAAATAAGTCAAGTGATCCAATGGTCCAGAAAAGAAGTGGGATTTGCTCAGAGGAGAGAGGGGAGCACTTTTGGTGAATAAATAGAGGAAGAGAAGGAGAGAAGAAGAGTAGCTTTTAGTTTTAAATTTCATGTATGTCATTTTTAATTAAATTGTCTTAATTAGTTTCTAAAACTGTAATCTTAAGCTTTCCTGTAGTGAACTAAAGTTGTTTAATCATTGTAATCTACTTTCAAGTATCAATTCAAGGTTTTTATCATAGTTTCATGTTTTTATGTTTCCTGTTATAAGTACAGTTTACATGTTCTTAAATCCAAGCTCCAAAGAGCTTATTTCTAAACTCAAACAAGCCCACTGAAGCTGTTGATAGCTTTCAGTGAGCTTTAGAAACAGGTACAAGCAAATTCTTCACTTGGTCAACAAAAGTCAACTGTGGAAAAATTTTGGTTAAGCAGTTATGGAGTTGGATATGGGTTGATTCTGAGTTGGATATGGGTTGAGATAAGTTAGGATAGTGGTACCTTTTGAGCTCATAAGCAAACCATAGTGGTTGGACCTTTTGTGAGTTTTTACTCTTTCTCCTTTTTCAATCTGCTTAACTCTTGTTCTATTAGATCAAATCTGTTTCTGTGTGTTTTTACTGTTTAAATTCACTCACATAGATCACCATTAGTCATAGGAATTGGAATTGAGTTCTGTTATAGAGTATTATGGGATTTAATTTGCATTTTAGTATCTGAACTAGTGTTTGGATCAGTGGGTGAATTGAGTTGGAGGCTTGGTTTGTGCTCATGATCAGTTAACTTGGCCTCATTTAGGATCATTGGACTTAATTCAGTGGTCAGATTGCACCTTAGAACACTCAAAGTCAAAATCACCTTCAATCAGTTCTAAGTTGCATAACTGTTGGAATTTTTATAGATCAAAAGCTTGTTTTATGATTAGACAATGTTAGAGTAGCCTAATATAACTTCTATTTAGCCTATAACATCATAATCAGTTCATAAATTGGTTTCAAATCTCACATTGGTCAAAGTTTCATTTCATTCTCAAAAAGTCAAAAGTGAAATTCACAAGTTTTGCAAAACTTTATTAAGTTGTCACAGATTCATCTTTGGTTCAATTCTAGTGACATTTTGGAATTAACAAGTTCAGTTGGCCTATTTTTGAAATCTGATTCTTGATGAATTTTCTCAAGTCTTTACAAGCTCCTAATCAGCTGTCTAATAAGCACCCATCTCCCCTGCTCACACTCAAAGATATCGAGTGTGAACTGTGCCTTATGCAGACCTTGCACAGTTTGATTTTAGCTCCTTAGGGTTTGAAATTCAGTTTAGTTATAGTCTGGCTGGTGGACTTGAGGTCTACAGTTCTGGTTTTCACATTGGTTCATTGGGTAGCTTATTATTAAGCTGCAAATAAGGTGGTTGAGGCTGTTTGGCTTCTTGATAATTCATTAAGTCAAATCATTGTAATCATAGTTTTAGACGATTAGGATAGTTGAAACTAGTTAGGTTTGAGTTGTTTTAGCATATTATAGCTTCTGCTTTCATTTGGTTCTCATTTCCAGCTTATAGCTTATTACAAGTGCTTATTTATAAGCACTTTTCACTACAGAACCTGAATCCTTCACATAAGCCCTAGTTTTTATAATTTTCATAAATTTAGAATATAATTTTAGACTTTTCCTGAATTTTTCGTAATTTTTCATCACTGTTTGCTATTTTTCCCTATTTAAAACAGTTTTTAGGACTTTTTAAATAGCTTTTAATCCAATTAAATCAGAAAAACTTCAAAAAATATGTTTTCAATTTTCATAGGTTAAGATAAATATAAAAAGCAAAAAAATAATTTTTCCGATTTTTCTTAGTTAAATTTGTAATTTTAGCCATTTACTTAGTTTTAAATAGTTTTTAATTCATAGAAAATAGAAAATAATCAAAAAATACAAAATTAGTTTTGAAAATTCTCTTTAGTTATTTTAGATTTTTGAAAATAGTTTCACAATTTTCCTCTTTATTTTCATAATTTTTAGTATTTTAATTTAGTTTTAAAAGTTAAAATTAGTTTTTAATTCAAATTTATATAATATAGCTTTTTAATTTTCTTTAATTTGCATTTAAGCTCCTGTAATTTACAAACTTTTTCTTTAGGTATAATTATTCAAAATCATTACCCCTTTCTTGTTCAATATCACACGATCACTACACGTTTGGCTATTTAGTCGCACAACTCGTTGGGACTTAACGACCCGGGGAAGCACTATACTCTCCTGGACTTAATTGCATTGCGTTCTCAAGCTGTCTGGCTTTTATTACGGTTGACCATTCACAAGTGGTTGACTTGTGTAATAAAACTGACCGTTTGGGAGCCAATCAAATTTTGGCGCCGCCGGGAGTCGTGCTAATTATCTTACGCTTAGCAGATTAGTGATTTGAATATTCACCCTTGTTCATACCATCTATATATATTTTCTTACAAAATCCAAAATCCAAAAACATCTTAAAACATATAAAACACAAAAATATTTTTCTTTTGTTTCTACATATATATAAAACCATAAAACCCAAAAGATTCTTCTTTCCCCATTTTCATAATTCCTTAACTCGAGATTTCTTAGAGTTAACTCTAGTGTATGCTTTTCGCTCTTCTAGGTCTCAGAAGCCCATTTCGTGAGCTTGTCGATTCCAAGAAGGCGTGTCGTGAGACGCTCGCCCCATCATCGGATCGAGATCGGATCGCTCACACTACTCGCTATCATGGCGGAAGAACGTCCTATGTGAGAGCTCCAGCACCCATTGATGGGTATGGAGATGCTATTGTTATCCCACCATTGTGGCTAAAATTTTGAACTCAAAACCGGGTTACTAAATCTTGTAACCTCAAGTCAATTCTATGGTTTTGAGAGGATGATCCTCATGCTCATATTCGATGGTTTAACAAGATTGCATCTACCATCAAATACAAGAATGTCCCTACCGATCTTTGTCAAGCTTCTTACATTCCCATTTTCCTTGAGGACAAGCCCGGATTTGGCTTGAAAAACAACCCCTCAATCGATCGAAACATGGGAAGACACGGTAAAGAAATTTGTGAGCAGTTTTATCCACCTTCCAAAACCACGAGTCTTAAAAACGAAATCATCAAGTTCACACAAAAGTTTGATGAATCCTTCAGTGAATCGTGGGATCGTTTTAAGGAGTTGCTCGCAAATGTCCTCACCACGGTTTCTCCGAGTTGATGCAACTCGATACTTTCTATAATGGAGTGAGTCAATCGATCAAGATTCTCTCAATTCCTCCACTGGAGGAAATTTCTTGAGCAAACCGTAAAGAAGCTTTAACGATAATTGAAAACAAGTCTAAAGTCCGACCGCACGAAGCAAACCGGTTGTTTCCCAAGTCGGTGTTGGTCCTTCTTCTTCATCATTCGTGAGTCAATCTAGCACCGATGCTAAGATTGACAAACTCACGGAAGCAATTCAAGCTTTGGTTCTCTAACCAAAAGAAAGTTTCTTTTCCACAAACTTCACCTCCGTCAAGTCAAGAAAGTGGAAGTGTGTGTTACTTGCGGTGGCCCCATGCCTATTACAATCTGTATGGCCACCGATGGTAACCCTTTGAAGCAAACGCGTGGGCGGATTTCAATTCAGGAGGCAACCAATACCGTGCTCCTATGGACCCGAACCAATACCTCGACCACCCGGTTTCAACCAAAACCAAAACCGTAATCAAAATCGTAATAGAACGAACCAAGGTTTTCAAAACCAAGGTAATTTTAGTCAAAATAACGGTTTTCAAAATCAAAGTCAAAACTTCCAAAACCAAGGAAATTTTAATAGAAACCGAATCGTGGAAATTTCAACCTGTGGTATTTTCATGGCAATAATCAAGGAAATTTTCAAAATCAAGGCCCTAATCCAAACAATAGAGGCAAAATCAAGCCATTGTTCCAATCGACCATCATCGATGAGTTGTTGAAGCAATTCATGAAATATGATGGAGCCCGACATTAGTCTTTCCTGATCTACCTCGGGCTTCTTCTTCTCGCTCCCGGGCGATGCAAAGGCGATCACAACCGAAGTGGTGCTTCATATGATGGAAAGTGAACTACCTCTTCTTCTTCTCTCCGAAGGTAGTGGAAAGTGCAACAAAGGACAAGGAACTTCCTACTAATAACGGAGGTACCAACGATGTCCATCCTCAAGTTGTCCCAAACCCAAAACCAAACCAGAGTTGTTTTGAACCTCCAGTTGACAACCCCAAATCCAAAACTTCTATTCCTTACCCATCACGCTTAAATGAGCAAAACTCCGCGAAAAAGCTACCATCAAATGGAAATTTTTTCAAATTTTCCAAGAACTACATTTTGACATAAGCTTTGCGGATGCTATCATGCCGATGCCCAAGTTTGCATCAACTCTCAAACACATGTTAAGTAACAAGGAAAAACTGCTTGAAATGGCTAAAACTCCTTCGAACGAGAACCGCTCGCAGCTCACATTAAAGAAGCTTCCCGAGAAACTTGGAGATCCCGGAAAATTTCTTCTTCCTTGTGTTTTTCCAGAATGATTGAATGCTTTGCCCTCGCCGATCTTGGTGCAAGCATCAACTGATGCCTTATTCAAGATGGAAGAAACTTTTCTTCCGTAACTTATTCCTACCTACATGACTCTTTGTAAGATATTAGTTTTCACATACACATCAAACCATAACAACAAGGTGGCGATAAGTGGAATTCTAGAGAGAAAGTTAGAGGTTTAGGGAACTTAGTGAGAGAAAGTGAAAGATATTATTATGAGCTCCAACTCTCTACCTTGGAAGGTAGAGAGTATTTATAGTCTTACATAAACGCCACACATCGGGCGTGGATCGGGCATCTGGTGGGTAAAGACCCGTCAGTCCTCCACGGTGTTACTTAACTAAATACTACTTAACTTAAAAGAACTACGACTACGAGCTTTTAACGATTACATATACTTGAGGTGACCGACTCTTTAATACCGGAATTTCTAATTCCTAACAATCTCCCTAAGGAGGTCACCTCAATCATGTACCAAAATTACATTGAATACAAATAGATATTACATTAACAATTGATCTTGCATTCTTGATGTAGTCCTTTGCTCCTAAGCTCGTAGTCATTGATTCTTCACATTGCATGTTTGGTTACTTCAAGTGGAGGTCTTTACCGATCCACGTGATAATAATTTTGAGCCATCTTTTGAGATCATCACTATCAACAATCTCGACACATCCTTTGTGGTGTTGGTATTATGTGATGTTGTGACTTTAGGACCGACATGCTCACATTCGGATCATGATATCTTCTCATCGAGTAGCGGAAGCATTAGTTGATTCATGATATTGGTAGCAACAGAAAGCGAAGCATGGAGTGAAAATATCGAGTCATTGATGTACTAATCACGATTTCTTTTGAGATGAATGTGTTAAGTGAGCATGCGGCTATGGATTGATCGCTTCATTCGATCACCGCAAACGTCGGATGTACCGCATACAGCAGTTAGCAATAAATCGCACGAAAGTGTCTTTGATCACTTCGTTGAATCGAGGTACACGCCCACGGTTCCCGTTGATCAAGACATGTACCGCCTGTGATCGGTATAATTCAAGAATTTCCTTGACAGGTTTCGCAATGCTCTAGCCGTTCTCAAACCGAACATCTCAAAGAAGATAACACGGAGTGAGTGAACCAACAAATGTTAAGTCCACCGATTGATGAAAAGAGATTTGAAAAACAATCGTGTATTGCTCAATAGAAATTGTTTTTGCAATACAACGAAGGTTTTATTGAAAATCAATTATCAATCATAAAACACCTTTTGGTTTGAAAGAATGAGTACACGGTCGATGTGCTAAAGAAAAGAGTTTTTAAGCACAAAGACCGGTTTTCAAAGGTATCCGTCAATCCATAACTCGAACCAGATTGATTCAAGAGATTGAATCGCCCCATTGTTTTCATTCGGTTGTCACATGGTTGATCCATACAATAGATCTCACATGCCACCTACCGTGAGCTTGTTTGATGTTGGCTCCAAAAGGCTTTCCATCTTCATTGTGAATATGTATACACATCACTCGGATGTTCCGCAATACCACAAGGATAATGCGAGGACTCAAGATATAATGTCTCTTTCCACATAGAGTGAAACAGAGTCTTCATTGAAAGTGTCCTAATGAGATTTATTGATGATCTCGTGGCTCTAGACTCAATTTGTGCATATTTGGATCCGTGTCGAGACTAGGGAGAGGGTCTCCTTCTTCAATATCAACAATCTCTAAGAGAAAGTCGATAGATAATGTTGGTTCCCGTGAGAATGAAACAAGCCCTTTTAAGAGAAACTTGAGTGGTTTGGAAAGTTGAAGCAAGTCGTCGCCACCGGGTCCATGACGCCTTGTCTTCAATACCGATGTTACCATCAAGAGTATATGAAGTGAACCCGGTTTCGCCCTAAGGTTGAATAAATGGAGGGCTATTTGTTTTCACCCTTTTCTCATTCAATTCTTTTAATTCTTCAACCCTTCAAGCTTACCGAGACTTCATAGCAAGAACCTTGTTGGGTTTGTTCCAAGACTTGCTCTATCTCATCCGCACTCTTCCCATATCTCACTTTTCTCCTTTTATCATCATACCTAAGGACTTCTACACTAACTAGTGGATTGTCCCCTGGTAGATCCCTCCGATTCGCGGATCATGGGAACACATACCTAACCTTATCATCCTTATATTACCGTACATAAAGTAAAGTTGGTCGGTCAATTTGGTATTGTTCATCCGCCATTGGATCCAATTGAAAACCATTTGAAAATCAATTCGATACTTGTGATATATTATCAAAGCATTTTGTACTGAATTGTTTTTGATATTTTAGAACGAGAACTCCCCTCAACATGTGCATCAAGTATTTGAAAATGTTTAGCACATGGAGGCAAGAGAAAGAATTAACTTCTTTGATTACCATTTTCTAAAGATATCAACATCACTTCCCATATCAAATCAAGTAGATATCGCATTTCCGGAAGGATGAGGTTTCCATAATTTGCTCCCCTCAATATGTGCCTCGAGGTTTGAAAAGAGTTTTGCACATACTAGAGGGACCCCGCACATTGGGATGAATGATCACGTTACAAATCAAAGGTTTAAGATAGATGCCCCTCAACATGTGCATTGAAAATTTGAAATCGTTTGTCACATGTGGGAAGGACAAGATGTACATCCTTATAAAACCATTTACCGAATTATGAGTTTAAACCAATTTAAATCACACATTCTCCCCGATCACAATTATCAAATCATTTGAGATTTGTGATCTCTTATTGATTTAAATTGATTTTGAAAGCTTTTAAGGGAATTGTGACTTGATTATGAAAGCGTTTTAATCGATAAGGATCGGATTTTAAGACTTTAAACTCCATTGATAAAACATGCATGTATATCTTTTGAAAACAATTTAATGCCAAATAACTTTTTAATTTAATTGAAATCATTCTCCCCTCAATCAATGACATAGGTTGTTGATTGAGAGATAGAGATTTTGACAAATAAGTCCCGATGATTATTAAAAATAGAGATCGAGTTATTTTTCAAAGCATTTAGTTTTCGAGATAAATGTTTATAGAATCGAGCATGGAATTTTGAAAACATGATAGAACATGGCTCGTTCTTTCTTTTAAAACCGGTTATTGCTCGAAAATGACAATAAACCATTGTTTCTCTTTCTCCCAAAATATTTTTGATTTTTTTTTTTTTTTTTTTTTTTTTATATAAAATTCGAACAACATCTAAAGTCCGTGTCATTCTTTGAATGACAACATCAAGACCGTAGATATTATCGAATCGAGAGAAACATGACAAAATGACAATATTTTTGAAGATTTTTGAATTTTTCAAATTTTATGGATTTTGAAAGTTTTATATTTTTCTATTTGATTTTGAAGGTTTTATAATTTTGTATTTTGTTTTTGAATAGATATATACAAGAGATAGAAGAAGAAAGACCTTTACTCCTCGCCTTCCTCCTCGAAGACGTTTGAGTGTTTCGTTGAAGGCTTTTCAAGCCAAGACGTGGAAGAATAAACTCAAAACGTTCTCTTGGAAGAGCTTTGGTGAAGATGTTCGCTAACCGGTATTCGGTCCTCACAAAATAGAGTTCCACCACACCGCTTTCCACTTGCTCCCCGATGAAATGATGTCGAATGTCGATGTGCTTTGCTCTTGAGTGTTGTACGTTGTTGCATGAGAGAGCAATAGCACTTTTATTATCACAAGACAGAGGATTTGTTGAATACAAAGCCATAGTCGCTAATCGAGATCTCATCCATAGGATTTGAGCACAACAAGATGACATGGCTATGTATTCACCTCTGAGAGGAAATAGAAGTACTCATTTGCTTTTTGACGACCACCACAAGCTTATCACCCAAAACCGAGCACCTCCGCACGTATTTCGACGAGTATCTTGACACCCGCATGATCTCGTGATCGCGATATGTCGTTAGTGACATACCGGTGTCCTTGGTACCAAAGTCCCATATTGATGGTTCCTTGAGATACCGAAGACCCGCTTAACCGCTTCAAGGTGCTTTTTAGTAGGCTTAGCTCGGTATCTAGCACACATGCAAACGAAAACAAGATGTCCGGTCTACTAGCAAGTGAGGTACATCGTGATCCAATCATACTACGATATTTCGCTTGGTCTACCATGATCCCCGAGTGGTCCTCATCTAGTTTGGTTCGCTCAATCATGGGTGTGTCAACAGGTCACTTGAATCAAATCCAAATTTCATTAAAATCTCATTTGCATATTTAGATTGATTTATGAAAATGCCTCCGGACTTTGTGAAATTTGTAATCCCAAGAAAATGACATTTGTCCCATCATTGACATTTGAAATTTAGAACCCATTTCATTTGAAAACGGTCACACTTATTGGGGTCACCGAGGCAAATAAGATATCATCAACATAAATTTGAACGTGAATTAAATGTTTGCTCGACTTCGGTGAACAATGTTGGATCAATGCGCCTTTGCTAAATCCGGTTGATAGAAGAAACTTTGTGATGTATCATACCATGCCCTTGGAGCTTGCTTTAAACCGTAAAGAGCCTTCTTCAAACGATAAACGTGAGTAGGATGCTCTTGATTCACAAATCCTTTAGTTGGCCGACGAGACGACTTCTTTAAGATCTCCGCTCGTAAATGTCGCCTTCACATCCATCCGATAGACTACCATGTTCTTACTAGCAAGATTAGCCAAAAGGTTACGATTGCCTCGATTTGAGCAACAGAGCAAAAGATTCTTCAAAGTCTATACCTCTCTCGACGGTATCCTTTAGCAACTAATCGAGCCTTGGTCTTCAACACATCACCATGCTCATCAAGTTTCACTTTGAAAATCCATTTTAGAGCAATAATCATTGCACAACTGGAGCAGTGTACTAACTCCCATACATCAAGTCGATCAAACTCATGAATTTCTTCTTGCATGGCATTGAACCAAATTGCCTTCATTCATGGCGGTTTTAACATCTTTTGGTTCGATCTTAAAGAGTACGGAGTTGAAGAAACACCACAAGGCATCGGTTGCAAGTTGTTTACGTGTGGATATAGGACGAGAGGATTTCCAATGATGTTGTCCAATGGATGATCGTGAGTCCATTTTCCGAGGTGTTCATGTGGCAAAGTGGTTGAAGGATCAAGTAGCAGAGTCGATGTCTCTCAAGAAGATGGTTTCGATGAAGATTCATGAGCAAATACATTTTCAAATGGAGCATCTTCGAGGAGTAGGAAAGGGATTAACTTCATCATTGATACGTACATAGTTCCATGATGTACCCTCAAGTTTGATGATTTGTTGATGAGACAGAGTGATCAAGAAGCAGCGCTTCTTGACTTAATGATATTGAGATTGAAGGATTGACGCCATTCACGTGAATATGAGCGACCTCAAGTAGGAATTGTCGGCTCATTAGCACTTGGCTCATAATGTTCATCAAACATGGGATCAAACAATTTCTTTAAATCAACATCGATGGAGGTACATATGGAGTTTCGAGAAGACTTTGGTATAAGGGATGAACTAATGGGACTGTCTTGAAGTGCGGGTCTGAATTGGAGTGTCCAGAGCCATAGGACCATCTGCGATATAAATTCTCTCGACTATCTTTATCAACCCATATGTAGACAATTTGAAGTGACCACCGATAAAGAAAACCCGATATACCAAACTTGAAATCAAGAAGAATTCCATGCATTTGCATCTTAAGCTCGCCATTGTGAATTTTAACTTCAATCTCAAATAAGTGATAATTGATTAACTCAAGTAATCGCCTTGTGTCAATGCCCAACACGTGAATAAACGTACAACCGAATGTACGTCGATCCACCGAATGAACCGGAACAAATGATTTCGACATTAATGCATTCTTCCTAAAGGTATACATGTAGAGACCGATCCGAAATTTCACCACAAATGTCTTCGAGCGGATGAAGAAGTCATTTTCCTTAATGTTCATGTGGTTGATTTACGAGTGCACATTTGGAGAAGAACAATGAAACAATGATCCGTGAAGATTTGGCAAAGGAGTACCAAAGAGCGGATCATTATTCATGAGTGCAACCGCAATGATAGTCATTAACAACGCCTTGTGAAGTAACCGGAGATAAGGTTTCTTGAGACTTCCAAGAAGTACTTTAGATGGTGAACCAGTTGAATCAATAGAAACCGGAGCATGAGCTTCAGAGTCGGATGATCAACATTCGTCAAGGTTGAAAGTACTCATCAAACATATCTTTGAAAACAATGAATCCCAAACATTGATTCCCAATTATCCTTAGTAAGTGAAGCATTAGGCGTTGGAGGAGAGTCATCAAAATCAAAACAATGAATCCCGTTATCCTTAGTATATTCACTCTTCATCAAAAGAATATACACTCATCATCATCAAAAATTAAGTCGATAACCATTATTCAAACATCCATCATCATGTAGTATATTCACTTTTCCCCTCAAAATTGCATCCGGTTGCCATTTTGATTTAACAAGAGAATAAGAGTATACACCAATGAACGAGATCCACTTGATGATTGAATGAGCATGGAAAACATGAAGCTTGTTGATGAAGAATGTAGATGAGTATAGCCATTCATGAGAGAAATTTCTTTAGTCAAGATAAAGCGCACGTAAGAGCGTACACTTTTCTTTTCTTTGAAGAACGGGCTCAAGTGTTATCTGCAGACACCATAGTGTTGAAGCACGAGGCCTGAATCGATTTGAACAGACGTCATTGTTAAGAGCCCAATCATATGTTTAGAGCCGCGAATCCAAGTACCAAGGGACGATTTGTACGACCCGCTTTGGACAACAGAGGAAGACAGAGAATTGGAAACATTGGATCCCCACGTCGATGGGTTCCTTTTGGTTAGCACAAATAGTCTTTGAATCAACAGAAACCCTAGATGCAATGGCATTAACCCTAGGAGTCGAACTAGTAGAGGCATCGACTTAGTCAAATGACATTTTGTGCTTAATGGGATTATTCTACCAGTTGGCTTCCAAACCTTAACAGCACTATTCTCGGATAGTGGATCTAGTTAAAGAGCAAGGTTTGCCATTCGTGAACATTCGACTGTTGGCTTCCACCGAAATCCTACATTGGTAAAACCTTCCCGTAGGTTTCGTGATTGCTTAACTGCTTTGCTTTCCAAACTTTCTTAACCGGGTATGATTCTTAGATCTCGTAAATAACACATCACATTTATCATGATTACCGGAAAATAAACATTTTTTACATGTTTTGCAGACAAAGATAAGGCCTCGAATTAATTTCAAGAAGCTTAGAGCTAATACTAGAACTAACACGATTCTTTTGTTCAAATCAAACTTCTTGTCCCTATGGTGTTCTTTTACTTCCTTATCATGATCACTTTTAGTTTGCGTAATCCTATCCTTCTTTGCATTGCTTCTAGGTTTTGACCCGCTAACTTTAGTGTCAATCTTAACATCTGTAGAAGTAACGATGGGAACATTACATGGCTTCACTACTTTCTGCATTCCCGGTCTAGAAGTGCTGGGATCTGAAATTCTAGGAGGCACATCAAAGGTTGCTTGCTTGAATTTCGACATGGAACAAGGCATATCAAGGGTCACATGCTTGGCTTTAGGCATAGAACAAGGCACAACTATTCTATCTCGCCTATTGTTAGATTTCGGACTTGTGACAATTACATACTCTAAGAGTTCCTGAGATCGTTTGGCATCCATGCAGCATAGGCTATAGTACTATCAAAAGGTTTTTCTAATCTTTCATCTTCAACAATCTCACGGAGACCCTTCAAACTTTCCTTAAGGTACGAGAGGTATGCTTTATGTGCAAGTTCATTATTCCTAATGGGCGGAGGAATATATAACATATCGATAGCATATTTATCACAATCGAAACCTTAGGAATGTAGTATTTGCAATTGGGGATTGGCAACTTTCCTTTCACCTCACGCTTGATTCTCAATATCGTTAAGTAAAGAAGTTATCTTTTCAATTTGTTTATCATGATTAACTTTAAATGAATCACATAACTCTTTGTTTTGATCATTAACCTTGAAATTTCACTTTAAAACAATCATTTTCCTTTTGCAAGTTATCAATTTTGTTTTGAAGTTGGAAATTCGAGAATCTAAAGGTGGAGGCATATGGGAACCAACACATCCTTCTTTTCACCTTTCGTTGTGAAATTTGGGCTTTCAATCTTTTGATCGTGTGGCAATGAGCTCGAATTTGTTCATCACGCTTGCTAATTTCAAAACTCGCATCAAACTCGGGGAGCATCGAGGATGTCTTGATATTTGAGGTTTTAACATTTTCTTTGAGATGTTGATGTTTTAATTGCAAAGCAAGATGTTCAACTTCTAATTTAGAATAATGTTTGACCAAGTTATCATGATCATCCTGTTCTATTTTCTCATGCAATTTTGAATTTGTTGTTTCAAGCTCAATGACACGATCATGGGAGACTTTCGAGCAACAGATAATTCATGAAATTGAGAAGCATTAATGGAACAATTTGTAGCGATGAAAACACATCTTGAGCAATACATTCGTAAATCGATTCTCATTCGGTGTATGCAAGTTCTTCCTTTCAATCTCACTATATTTTAATTCTCTCATAGTCACTAACCTCAACAATCATTGCATCAAATTCCTTTTCCATTTCTTTGATATCGAATGTGTCCTCTTTTAAGACTCTCAAATTGATCTTTTAGTTGTTTAAAGAAAGGCATGACCTCGGTTAAATAGCATTCTTTAGTTTGCTCAAACCCTTTCCCTTCGCTATACCAATGGGTGTGATCCTTTTCTTACAAGTTTTCTCAAAATCAAAAATAGTTGAAAGATAACATATTGGTGATTAAGGTCTTGCTTTTAGTGTCAATTGTTCTAGGAACAAGATGCATTGGTGTATTCGGAGGATACACATCGCTCTAGGCATTTTCCTAAGGGAGGGTTCGTTACAACAAGATTCTCTCGCTTTTGCTTATCTAAATCCTTTTCGAACACTTGTTCGTGGGGTTAATAGAGTCCGAGGCTTAAACTTGTTCAAGGAGATCCAATTTTCTTTAGTGTAATTATGGGGTTTAATCGTTATGTTATTCTTTTACACTCGTGATCTTCTAACTTCTTATTCATTTTCTCCCTAGTGACTTCATCGATCTCTTATCTTCCTCGGTGCACTCAACGCAACTAGGTTTCGCCTAGGCTTAAGGATTTCATTACCATCATAAAGCACCTTATGAGCATTTCTAGCCTTTTAATTACCTCTGGATTTGGTTCCTCAACAAGGGAATGCTATGCTTATCGCTTAAGACTCGATGCTTAGTGATCATGTGAGCAGTTTGAATGGTATTCCTTGTACGTATAACTTATTTTCAAGCTTGTTTTTCAAATTTTTAGATTGGAAAAATCATTCAAAAGTTTTGATTCCTTAGCCTTGAATTCTTGCTTAAGCATTTTAACATTTTCTTGAAGTTCGTGTTTTTGCTTAGCGCTTTGGAAAGCTTTTCTTGTAAGGAGTTTAACTCTTGTTTTAATACTTCTTCTCTAAAATTACTTTTTCTAATAATTGTACACATTTGGATATCCATCTCCGCTCACGAGTGGTAAGTTCAAACTTAGCACGTTGTTCAGATATGGCAACTTGATCCTTATAGGTATTGAGTTCAGTGGTCAAGGAATCATCAGCACAAATGCACGGTGTACTCATGCAATTCATAATCATCATTTTGAGAAGAAGATGCATACCTAGGTACAAAGAGAAACTTTCATGCAACTTTCTCTGCATTAACGTGCACAAGTTGTGGCCGGTGCATCTCTATCTTAGGTACATCCAAGCTTCCATGGAGCGTTCCTTTGCATTATCTTGCACGGGTTGTGACTGGTGCACCTCTCTCTTGTGAACATGAGCATGAAGATTCTATTTTAGCATTGTCCGACTCATCATTATTAGTTTTCTAACATTCTCGCATTCAAGAACACCCGATTCTTCCACGGATACATTACCCAACTTATCACAACAATCTCTCAACCGCACCGACACTCATTCACTTTTTCATCCTTTTGTGCGCTTCCTCAATGTACTTTTTCACATTATCCATGAGTTGGATAAATGTCTCAATGAATTCTGAATTTCCATTCCAAGATGTTTTTGAAGGAAATTCCGGTCAAGTGTTGATCGAATCATCAATATTCCCACCGATGAATGGTCAAATTGTTTGTAGATTACTTGAAGAGTGACTGAACCATCTTTTGACCTTCTTCATTGGTAAGTTGCGCTTTAAATGCTCTAAGTTCAACAAAGAAGCTTCTTGTCAATGTAGGTAAGTCCGCGCGAAAAGAGCACTACATGTTCGATCCTGACTATGGATAACAACTTTATGAGGTGCAGATGAAGTAGTTGATAGGCTCAATGTCGCATTCCATTTGCATGGCATTCATGAAAGTGTGCAATTCATTGTACTCGTAATATGAAGATCTCACATCCTCGTTGTTTAATTCAAACATCTTTAATCGCTCGATGTAGCATCCATTATCATTATTATCCACAAAGATCATACAATTTAAGCACTTCAAATCACCGGGTCAAGAGAGTAAGACATGATGTGGTAGAATGCACGGATTTTACAAGTCTATGATTTAAACCGAGAAATAGAATCTTCGGGATTTTACTAAAATCAAGACTAAACCGTTAAGCAATGACGAATGGAATGATAGACAATTGTGTGTTAGGACATATGATTGTATGTAGGATTAGCAGAGATGTTGTTTGGTTGTGAATCGGATTGGTTTATGCCCGCTTTTCCGAGAAATTTAGGTCTAAAACTTAAAACCTCAATAACTTCGCTCGAGCGGATTTAGACCTCGAAATTGACCCGAATAAAAGTTTATTCGCGTGCCATTCTCCTCGTTCTCACGGTCGCTTTGATGGGTAGAATGAAAACGGAGTTACGGTTCAAAAGTTATGGCCGCTTGAAGTTTTGATCGAAAAATCAACCAAGTCGCTACGAATTCTTGAACCAAGTCGCTAACAACTAATTCGCTATACCACCAAGTCGCTAAAGTCCCAAGTCGCTAAGTAAAAGGTAAGTCGCTAAGTAGTAACTCGCTAAGCCTCAAGTCGCTAGCAAAATTTTGGCAAGAATTGCTACTCAAGTCGCTAGAGATACAAGTCGCTAAAGAGCAACTCGCTATGCACCAAGTCGCTACCACTGTCGCTACCCGTAGTGGAGAGTCCACTACTTGTACCGTTAATCGCTAGGTCTAAGTCGCTAGCTCCAAAACTGTAACTCGCTACAAAATTGTGAAGCAAGTCGCCACGAAGAAATAAACCGTATATCAAGTCGCTAGCAAGAAAACCACATAAACATCACTTTTAATCCAAAACAACCCAACCAAGATGATTAAAGCTACCAAATGAAAACCTACACACTTGTGATGATTCTAAACATAAAAGTACTAACAAAATCCAAACTTTAACACGAGAAATCAACCAAATGATGCAAAACCACTAAACTTTTCAAACTCAAAACCACCTAAAACCACTAGAAATCCAAAGATGTGCAAGATATGATCTAACCATGGCTCTTGATACCAATTGTAAGATATTAGTTTTCACATACACATCAAACCATAACAACAAGGTGGCGTATAAGTGGAATTCTAGAGAGAGAAAGTTAGAGGTTTAGGGAACTTAGTGAGAGAAAGTGAAAGATATTATTATGAGCTCCAACTCTCTACCTTGATGTATTTAAGCAAGAAATCACATTACGTGTGGGTAATGAAGCTGTCACCTTTAACCTTGATCAAACTTCGAGGTACTCCTCAAACTATGATGCTGAATCAGTTAATCAAATCGATTTAATTGATATTGCTTCAGAGGAGTACTCTCAAGAGTTTCTTGGTTATTTTCATAATTCTGTGAGTGGGGATCCCACCACATCTTCTCAACCAATTATTGCCGATTCTTCCCCCTCTTACTCCGCTTGAGGGAGGTGACTTCTTTGGAAGAGATCGATGAGTTTCTTGCTAATGATGAATCGATTCCACGGAATTGATGGTGTTTATGATTCGGAGGAGATATCCTTTATCTTGAGCAATTGTTAAACGAAGATCCATTACCGTCACTCCTCCGAAAGAGATCACGATTGAAGAAATCGATCCGCATAAACATCTATCAAGAATTTCCGAGGTTGAACTTAAGGACCTACCTCCTCATCTCGAGTATGCATTCTTGAAGGGTGATGATAAATTACCCGTCATAATTGCTAAAGACTTAACCGAGGAGGAGAAGACCGCTCTCATAAAGGTCTTGAAGTCACACAAGCATGCAATTGCTTGGAAACTCTCCGACATTAAGGGTATCAACCACGAGTTTTGTACTCACAAAATCTTGATGGAGGATGACTTCAAGCCGCCATCCAACATCGTAGAAGGTGAATCCTAAGATTCATGAGGTTATCAAACAGAGATTCTCAAACTTCTTGATGCCGGTTTAATTTACCCGATCTCGATAGTCCTTGGGTCAGTCCCATCCACCGTGTTCCAAAAAGGGTGGCATAATCATTGTCACAAATGAAGAAAATGAGTTAATTCCGACTCGATTGGTTACGGATGGCGAGTGTGTATTGACTATCGCAAGTTAAACGAAGCCACCCGAAGACCATTTTCCTCTACCCTTCATGGACCAAATGCTTGAGAGATTAGCAGGAACTAATACTATTGTTTCCTTGATGGTTTCTTGGGGTATTTTCAGATCCCCATTGATCCACAGGATCAAGAAAAGACCACATTCACCGCCCATACGGAACTTTTTCCTCTGCACGATGCCTTTTGGCCTATGTAACGCCCGGCACATTCCAACGATGTATGATGGCAATTTTCCACGACATGATCGGGGAAACAATGGAGGTGTTTATGGATGACTTCTCACCATTAGGGACTCATTTCAAACATGTCTCTCCCATTTAGAAAAATGCTAAACGGTGTGAAGACACCAATCTTTGTCTAAATTGGGAGAAGAGCCACTTTATGGTCAAAGAAGGCATAGTCCTTGGCTATAAGATTTCCAAAATGGGATTGAGGTTGATAGAGCAAAAGTCGATGTTATTGCCAAATTGCCTCATCCTACTACCGTCAAAGGTATTAGGAGTTTTCTAGGTCATGCCGGTTTTATCGTAGATTCATACAATATTTTTCTAAAATCGCCGCCTATGACCCATCTTCTTGAAAAGATGCTCCTTTTATCTTCTCACCGAGTGCATCAAGCTTTTGAAACATTAAAGAAAAAGCTTACGGAAGCACCCATTCTAGTTGCCCCGATCGATTTACCTTTGAACTCATGTGCGATGCAAGTGATTTTGCTATCGGTCACGATCCGGGCAACGTAAAACCAAGCATTTTCACCTATCCACTACGCGAGTAAGACTATGATCAAGCTCAAACCCATTACACCACTACGGAAAAGAATTATTAGTTGTGGTGTGTGCGCTTGAAAAGTTTTGGCCATACCTAATCTTGACCAAATGCGTGGTGTATACGGATCACTCGGCTCTCAAATATCTCTTTGCAAAACAAGATGCAAAGCCGAGATTGCTCCGCTGGGTTCTCCTCCTGCAAGAATTTGATATCATTATACGTGATAAAAAGGAGCCGAGAACCGGATGTCGATCATCTGTCCTGCCTAGAAAACCCTCACCGAATGTGTTCGAGAAAAGGAAATAAACGAAACATTTCCTCTCGAAACACTCAATGTGGTTTCTTTTCGTGGAGACTCTTCTACCCCATGGTTTCTTGACTTTGCAAATTACCATGCGGGTAACTTTGTGGTGAAAGGGATGTCGTCCCAACAGAAAAACAAATTCTTTAAAGATGTAAAACATTACTGGGACGACCCTACTTATTCAAAATTTGCACGGATCAAGTCATCGCGATGTGTGTATGGTCGAAGCCAATGACATTCTCAAGGCTTGCCATTCGACCTCTTGGGGACATCATAGTCCCAACTACACCGCCAAGAAGGTGTTTGATTCGGATTTTATTGGCCCACGATTTACAAGGATGCCCACGAATTTGTCAAAACCGTGACGCTTGTCAACGTCACGGAAATATCTCAAAGAAATGAAATGCCGCAAAACGGCATTCAAGTGTGTGAGATTTTTGACATATGGGGCATTGACTTTATGGGGCCATTTCCTTCATCTCGAGGTAATAAATACATACTCGTGGCCGTTGACTTTTTGTCAAAATGGGTTGAAGCGAAAGCTTTGCCTACCAACGATGCCCGAGTTGTTGTTAAATTCTTAAAATCTCTTTTGCTAGGTTTGGAACTCCACGAGCTATAATCGATGAATCGTGGTACGATTTCGCAATGACCGCTTGATAGAGTCATGCAAAAGTATGGTGTAACTCACCGCCTCTACTACGCACCACCCCAAACAAGTGGGCAAGTGGAAGTTTCCAACCGAGGGATTAAAAGAATTCGGAAAGGACAAGAGGCGAAAACCGTGCCTCTTGGTCGGATAAGCTAGATGACGACTGGCCTTCCGTGCGACTTATAAAACACCCATCGGTGTACTCCATACAAGCTAGTGTACGGAAGGCGTGTCATTTGCCGATTAAGCTTGAGCACAAGGCATACTGGGCCTTGAAACATGCCAACTTCGATATTCAGACAATGGTGATCACCGGAAAGTTCAAATGAATGAATTAAATGAACTCCGTGATCAAGCATACGAGAACTATTTGATCTACAAAGAAAAGACAAAGAAGATTCATGACTCAAAATCAAAACCGCGTTTTCAACGCCGGTGATCGAGTCCTTCTTTTCAATTCAAGATTGAAGATTTTCTCAGAAAACTAAAATCCCACCGGTCCGGACCATTCACCATCACTAAAGTATTTCCTTATGGAACTATTGAGTTATCTCAACCCGATGGTCCAAATTTTAAAGTGAATGGTCATCGATTGAAACACTATTTTGGAGAGGACATTCCTCCTGTGGTTGTCCCGGATCTACAAACTTTCCCATGAACCAATGAATGCGGGATCGAGTCAAGCTAGCGACTCGGAATCAAAAACAATAGCACACCATATGGGTTTTCACCCATATTTCGACTTCTTTCTACTTTCTACCACCCCAGTGTGGGGAATCGCCCCACCATTGTATATAAATTTCAAAAAAAAAAAAATCTTTCAAAATAATGGCCGTAGTATTTCCTTTTACGTTCTATGTTTCGCATAACCGCGGTACTTTGAATATTGAGGGCAATATTCATTTCTAGTGTGGGGGAATTCTCACAAATTTTATCATGTAATTATACCACCCAATTCCCCATTTTTGGCCAAATTTTTTGGAGTAAGTATTTTGCACTTACTCGACTTATGGTTATCATCCGCCATGTCTAATAAACAAAAGGATTGGCTAATCCAGAGCAAACGGCTCTTGGTAAAGATATCTCAAATCCGTTGACGGCTTGCAATTTGCCCAAAATTGTATGGTGTTCATTTCACCATATCTTTAATTAGTGAAGAGTTGGCTAGCCCACAAGTTTATGGCTTGTGGTAAAGGCGCTTGGAAAACCATAATTGGTAATCACCACCAAAGATAGTATATATTATCTAAGAGTTATTAGTCCGAAGCAAACGGCTTCGTAAAGACAAATCAAACCGTTGAAAGTCGGTGATTTGCTCAAAATCATTTGGTTATCATTGTACCAAGGTTCTTACTTGAATGAAACAATTGGCTACTCGTAAGTAAGGGCTTTTGGTAAAGAGATTCAAATCCATTAAGTTTTTCAAAAGATTGCTAGGGACTAGCAATAGTTTAGTGTGGGGATTGATGAATGTGTAAATACTCATCATTTTGGTCAAATCTGAATCGCAAAACATTTAAAAACGCCGAAATGCATCAAAATACCGAAAATATCTCAAAATTGTATTTTATATGTTTCGGATGCAAAATGTTTAAAATCGATGAAAATCGAGCTAAGTTTGCATAATTGGCGTTTCAGTCCCGACTTTCAAAAATTGGCGAAATAGTCCCCGAGCACTTATTTTAAAAGAAAAGTCACCAAAGGTCCTTTTGTAATCATAAGTTGTCATAATTAATCCTTTGGTGAAAAGTTTCAATAATTTACAAGTTTGGTCCTTCAAGTTTTAAAATTGGCAAAAATAGTCCTTGGAAGTTTAAAAATTTCTTTAATGGTCCTTGTACTATTGAAACTTGTCATAATTGGTCCCTATGATAAATTTTGCAAAATGGCAGATTTGGTCCCTTGGTTTTTGGTGAATTGCAAGTTTGGTCCTTATGTATTAATAAACAAATCACCCTTGAACCCCCTTTTGAACCTTGACCCCTGCCATATCACCTTTGACCCCCTGTTTTGACCCCCTGCCTTAATAATACAACCCCCGGTCAAAATAGTCAAATCCCGCCCAAATCCATCCTCCTGTCTTCCTCACCCACTGCCTGCAAAACACACCCATCACCATGCTTCCAGCTCAACATACACCACCCTTATCACTCCACCTCACCCAACAATCCAAGAAACATTAAATGTTTCTCCTTCCTTGCACTCAAACCTCCCCCCAGTTGATATATCTTTTTGGCGCCAAAACTCATCAATGGCCAAAAATAAGTCAAGTGATCCAATGGTCCAGAAAAGAAGTGGGATTTGCTCAGAGGAGAGAGGGGAGCACTTTTGGTGAATAAATAGAGGAAGAGAAGGAGAGAAGAAGAGTAGCTTTTAGTTTTAATTTTCATGTATGTCGTTTTTAATTAAATTGTCTTAATTAGTTTCTAAAACTGTAATCTTAAGCTTTCCTGTAGTGAACTAAAGTTGTTTAATCATTGTAATCTACTTTCAAGTATCAATTCAAGGTTTTTATCATAGTTTCATGTTTTTATGTTTCCTGTTATAAGTACAGTTTACATGTTCTTAAATCCAAGGCTCCAAAGAGCTTATTTCTAAACTCAAACAAGCCCACTGAAGCTGTTGATAGCTTTCAGTGAGCTTTAGAAACAGGTACAAGCAAATTCTTCACTTGGTCAACAAAAGTCAACTATGGAAAAATTTTGGTTAAGCAGTTATGGAGTTGGATATGGGTTGATTCTGAGTTGGATATGGGTTGAGATAAGTTAGGATAGTGGTACCTTTTGAGCTCATACGCAAACCATAGTGGTTGGACCTTTTGTGAGTTTTTACTCTTTCTCCTTTTTCAATCTGCTTAACTCTTGTTCTATTTGATCAAATCTGTTTCTGTGTGTTTTTACTGTTTAAATTCACTCACATAGATCACCATTAGTCATAGGAATTGGAATTGAGTTCTGTGATAGAGTATTATGGGATTTAATTTGCATTTTAGTATCTGAACTAGTGTTTGGATCAGTGGGTGAATTGAGTTGGAGGCTTGGTTTGTGCTCATGATCAGTTAACTTGGCCTCATTTAGGATCATTGGACTTAATTCAGTGGTCAGATTGCACCTTAGAACACTCAAAGTCAAAATCACCTTCAATCAGTTCTAAGTTGCATAACTGTTGGAATTTTTATAGATCAAAAGCTTGTTTTATGATTAGATAATGTTAGAGTAGCCTAATATAACTTCTATTTAGCCTATAACATCATAATCAGTTCATAAATTGGTTTCAAATCTCACATTGGTCAAAGTTTCATTTCATTCTCAAAAAGTCAAAAGTGAAATTCACAAGTTTTGCAAAACTTTATTAAGTTGTCACAGATTCATCTTTGGTTCAATTCTAGTGACATTTTGGAATTAACAAGTTCAGTTGGCCTATTTTTGAAATCTGATTCTTGCTGAATTTTCTCAAGTCTTTACAAGCTCCTAATCAGCTGTCTAATAAGCACCCATCTCCCCTGTTCACACTCAGCATACTGAGTGTGAACCAGGCCTTATTGCAGACCTTGCACAGGTTTGATTTTAGCTCCTTAGGGTTTGAAATTCAGTTTAGTTATAGTCTGGCTGGTGGACTTGAGGTCTACAGTTCTGGTTTTCACATTGGTTCATTGGGTAGCTTATTATTGTCGCAAATAAGGTGGTTGAGGCTGTTTGGCTTCTTGATAATTCATTAAGTCAAATCATTGTAATCATAGTTTTAGATGATTAGGATAGTTGAAACTAGTTAGGTTTGAGTTGTTTTAGCATATTATAGCTTCTGCTTTCATTTGGTTCTCATTTCCAGCTTATAGCTTATTACAAGTGCTTATTTATAAGCACTTTTCACTACAAAACCTGAATCCTTCACATAAGCCCTAGTTTTTATAATTTTCATAAATTTAGAATATAATTTTAGACTTTTCCTGAATTTTTCGTAATTTTTCATCACTGTTTGCTATTTTCCCTATTTAAAACAATTTTTAGGACTTTTTAAATAGCTTTTAATCCAATTAAATCAGAAAAACTTCAAAAAAGTAAGTTTTCAATTTTCATAGGTTAAGATAAATATAAAAAACAAAAAAAATAATTTTTCCAGATTTTTCTTAGTTAAATTTGTAATTTTTAGCCATTTAATTAGTTTTAAATAGTTTTTAATTCATAGAAAATAGAAAAATACAAAATTAGTTTTGAAAATTCTCTTTAGTTATTTTAGATTTTTGAAAAATAGTTTCACAATTTTCCTCTTTATTTTCATAATTTTTAGTATTTAATTTAGTTTTAAAAGTTAAAATTAGTTTTTAATTCAAATTTATAAAAGAAAAATCAAGAAAATCCAATTTTAAAAATAGTGATAGCGTTTATTTAATATAATCTAGCTTTTTAATTTTCTTTAATTTGCATTTAAGCCCCTGTAATTTACAAACTTTTTCTTTAGGTATAATTATTCAAAATCATTACCCCTTTCTTGTTCAATATCACCCGATCACTACATCGTTTCATTATTCAACAGACATGACTCGCTGGGACTTAACGACGGGAAACACTATACTCTCTCGGACTTAATTGCATTGCGCTCTCAAGTCGTCGGCTTTTATTACGGTTGACCATTCACAAGTGGTTGACTTGTGTAATAAACCGACTGTTTGGGAGCCAATCGGTTTTCTAGCCACCGATAAGATTTTTAACCGGTCAAAATAGATTTTACAAGTATGACTGGCAATGTAAAGAGTTCAACAAAATTTTAATGTATCCAAGGTTTGTGCAAGCGAAGCTAAATGAGTTTCAACTGCAACCCCATACAAGAACTTATAAAATCCGTTGCCTTAAGCCTAAAGTTTTTCAATATATGAATAAAGATGGCAATATGGATTTTACACCTCTCTTCCTCAAATGCTTGCAAAGATTTCACAAGTACAAACTACACCCATAATCACTGCTCCACACATTGATTATACTCCACCGATTCTCACACCTATGAGAGGAGGTCAAAACGCCCAACTTCTCCCATTACAACACAAAGATGTACCGATCCTTTTGGTTTAGGCACAAGCGGTGGTGGTCCTGTGCTTCAATATAGTCCAACTAGGGAGGAACCTGAACCAATGCCCTATGATTCACCTCTCCCAACAGGTCACACAGTTGGAAGTGTTGAGGGCAGTGGGCAACAAATGGAATTGATGGTTTTGTGTACCAAATTAGCCAAGCAGGTTGAATCTCTACAACAAGACCTGACACAAGTTAAGAAACAACATGCCAAGGACATTACACACTTAAAAGAGGAGATTCAGACCTTGAAAGAAGAGTTGCATGGGTTGAAAAAGAAAAAGAAAACTGCAAAGATAGTGATCTCATCTTCATCCTCACCTGATGATGGTGATTCAGCAGATTTTAATAAAGATTTGGGAAATTCTCCCAAACAGGGGACGAAAACAGATGCTGAAACTCAGGGGAGGAGATTTGATTTTGAAGATGAAGGTGTTTTTAGTAAAGGTGCAGAGGAAGCTGATACTCAAGGAGAGCAACTAGAGCAAATATTTTTAGTACTGCAACTACAGATTTTACCATTGATCAAATTTCCACTGCAGAGCCAAATATTCCCACTGCTGGACATGATATTGCCACTGCAAGTGAAGAAATTGATAAACAAAAGAAAGACAAAGGTAAAGCTGTTATGCAAAGCAAGGAGCAAACAAGAAGAAATATTTCAAAGAAAGAACAAGTTCATATTGCTCTTGATAGAGAAATTGCTAAAAAGATTACTAAAGAACAAGTTGCTGAGAAGAAAAAGCTTGAAGAATTGGAGATTGCAAGCTTTATGGAGGCTAAAAGGTGGATAGAATGGAAGATCCACTTTCCAATCGCTCAACCTACAATATTCGAGAGAAGACTCGGAGTTCACTATGTACCTCTGTAAGAAGAAATAGAGTTCTTGATTGCACATGATCCAAGAATCAAGAAGAAGGCAATTGACCTTGTAGTTGATAAATCTTTAAGCGAAGAACAAAGAACATCTCGCTTAAAGGACTTTATTCAGATGAAGAATAATCAAGCACTTCAAGAGGTAATTGGTTCGATCGTAAAAGGTCAAAAGAAACCAAGGCAACTAACTAAAGCACACGTTATTGCATACATGAAGACTTATTGTTGCAATGTTGGTGGTCGGAAAAGACATCAATTCAAAGGAATGCCCGATGATAAAGTTGAAAGTATCTACTGAGTTCAAAGACAAGATAAAGATTTCATTCCAATGGACTCAAGAAGAAGCAATAAGGTATCCTGGTTTGAAGAGAAAGGCCAAAGACAATGATTCTCGATCGCTAAGAAGACAAATTTTGTCAAGAACAATAAGTTCAAACTGAGAAATTCATCAAGAACAATCGATCGATATGATTGTGATTAAAGAAGAAGATTTTTATCCAGAACCACTGCAAGTCAGACATCCTATCATTGATTGGGAAGTATACACTGCTAGCAATTTTGCTCCAACATGGAAGATCACAAGGCTAGGTGGTGAAACTCAATCATTTATTCAATTTGAAGATCTCATCAAAGCTTTTGACATAGATGATCTTGACAAATTATGGAAATTAGTTCAAGAAAGGTTTGATGCTGAAGATCTCAAAGATATGAAGGAGATGCAGTTATGGGTTAATCTTAGAAGGCTCTATGAACCAGATGTTAATGATGATTTCTGGAAATTCTCATGTTCATGTCCTGGTACTAAATGGTTCTACTATGATTCATGTGAAGTTCATCATGTTTCTACATCAAATGGAGTAGATGCATTCATGCTTGCTAAGAAAGAATATCCACTCAGAGCTGGAACTCTCACAATGATGTTATGTACAACAATAAGAGTTCATGAAGAAAATGAGAAGGTCAGAGCATTGTTACTTAGGCTTCAAGATCAATGTTCAAGAGCTATTCAGAATTTAAGGAAGAAGTGAAGTGTTTGAAAGAATTCCCCAAATCCTTGCAAATAATGAAGATTGAAGAAACTTATTGATTTGCAGAGAAATCATAAGTTTAGGGGAGGATTGTTGGGAATAATGTTACCACCGATAGTGTGAAAGACACGCTAAGTATTGCACTAGCGTTGAAAACGATACCACCGCTACGACACATTATTACCACTGCTATTAGATAATTGTTAGGAAAACGTGTTTAGATAAGTATAGAAAAGATCTTGTGTATATTCTATATTGTTAGCTTTATACTTATCTTGTAAAGGACTCCTTGTACTATAAAAGGAGGTCCTAGGTCATTGTCTTATGTACGTACTTACATACATATCATTCACATAAGCTTCAAGGTGTAACCCTAGTGATAAGCAAGATCACTCGTATTATTCATTAATAATATTGGAGCTTAGTTTTGTGTTTAATCTGTGTTCACTTACAATACATCATATAATCTGTCTTCTAAGTATTACTAAGTAAATTCCGCGTGCTTATTAATATAATACAAAATATCACTGACACAAGGTGTGTGTGCAGATCCATAAAAAAATGGACCATTTGAGGGTAATGGAGAAAAAGATACGGGTGCTAGTGTTGTTTCAACACCAAAGTTCTGGTGAGGAGGTTGTTGTTGCACCATTTTCTCAATTGAGGAAAATGTTGTCAATGGTGGTGGATGAGATAGCCTAGGGGCAAGTCCTCTAAGTTGTAAAGGTGTGGGGATGAGAGTGAAGTGGTGAAAGAGATAGCTCTAGGCACTAGAGGTGATGGTTTAGTGGAAGTAGAGGTGTTTGGTTTAGGAGGTATAGTAGTGTTTGGAAAGGTTTGTCTTGTGGGAACAATCCTGTTGGTAATTGGTTTGATTGGTAGAGTTGGTTGTGAGGGAGTTCTAGTATTTGAGGCTTTCACAGGTGATGATTCGATTGAAGAGATTTCATGAATCACCCGAGCAATTTTCTTGGGAGGTCCTTTAGTAGATGAGTTAACACTAGGAGCTTTCCTCCTGTTGAAATGGTAGAAAGGGAAGGTGTGAAAGGAGAGCTTTAGCTACTGAGAATGATTGTGTGAATGTTGACTTGGAAGTTCTAACACAAAAGGTTTATAAAGAGAAAGATTTGGTAAGTGAATTAATACTTAAGCCACTAAAATCCTTCAAATTGCAATGATTTGCATGCATAAGAGTTGACTACAGAGCTGCACTATTTTAGGAGGTCAATTAAGACAATGTGGAGTGTTCACATTAACAAAGAGGGTTTGAAATGATTGTTTTAAGTAGGATTAGCTTAGTCTGTGCAGCCGGTTCCAACGGATCCCTTACATGAGGGATCCGTCTAGGCTAAACCTAGGGATCCGGCTCTCAGGAGCCAAAGAAAGAAAAATGATGTTTTTGTAAGGTCTAGTACATACATATCTTGAGTGTTTCAGTCTCCTCAAGTGTCTTAAATGATATAAGACTTAAATGATCAAGTCTCCTCAAGTTTTTATGAACACCAATGGGTGATCAAAGATGACACTAATATTTTGAGGGTGTCAAGTGGAGTCAAAAATGAACCTAGAGATCAGATGATGATCTAAGGAAAATTTAGAAAATTTCTTAAAAATTATAAGAAATGAAAAACTAGTTTTTAGCATATTTTGAGATAAAGATGACTAAAATCAATTTGCTAAAATTGAGAGAAATATCAAATTAGGTATTTTAGGATGAGAGGAACAATGTGTAAACATTGGAGCAAAAATATGGTGAGTTTTGAAGTGAAGATAAATCAAAAAGTACCTTAAATATGATCCTAAGTTATTTATGAGTGAATGTGAGATCAATTGAGCTTGAGGAAGACTTAAGTGATCCTAAAATATCATGTTTAACTAGTCTAATAAGGTCTGGAAGATTGGATTGATGTGAAGATGTTTAAAAAAATTAGCTTTACTGTTTGCCCGGATCCCACAAATCCCTTATTTGAGGGATCCGACTAGTTATAAGCCAGAGATCCGACATCTGGGACAGATTACTCAACCGTGAACGTGCAATATTTTGTTCTAGGTGTCGAGTTTTGAAATTAATGATTTTCACAGTAACTAGACATGTATACAAGCAAGACATGGTAAGAGTGGCATGTAAGAACATCAAATGATCAACAATTGATTTATTTCATAGGTATGATCAAGTTACAAAGGTAGATAAAAGGCATAGCCTAAGGATTGATTCTATTAAAGAAAATACTATTTTTCTCATGCGTTTTCGTTTGATGGGTCGTCGAGTGGGTTGTGAGTAGTTGATGATTGAGGAACAAAGATTGAAGTGATGAGAGATATGTTTAAAGGTTCCATCATTTTGTTCACAGGTATATATTGAGGGCTTTGAAATTGAGGGTGATAGTACATGACATGATGATAAAGGCATGTTAGGAACATCCCATATGGAATTAGTTGTCCTTGTTGCCTTGGAGGTTTACAATTCACCTTGCGAAGAAGTAGGCAAGATTTTATGGTTGTTGAGTTACGAGACAGTAAATCAAGTGAGCACAACATGCGGGAAGTATCTCACGATTTCCTGTAAGACTCCAAACATTTTCACGTATAATGACTGCGAGAGGTTTGAGCTCATCTCGGAGATCACGTGTATAAATTATGTTTGGATTTGAGTAATTGGATTGAGGAGTGTATAGAAGTTGAGTTATCACTTGAGGAGTGCATAGAAGTTTAGTTATCACTTGAGAAGAGGGTATGTATGAACAATATGGATTGTCTTTTTCACGATAGTTAAAGAGAGAATCAAGTGACTAATCTTCGGTGAAGGCACATTGTCCATAATTTGGAATTCGGAGAATATGAGCAAATTGCTCAAGAGTCAAAACAAACTTTTGGTTTTTGATCCAAAACCATAGCGAGAGAGAATGATCCTCGTTACGAACGAGTTCAACTTGACGGAAGAATTCCAAAACAAACAGCGGACAAATTTTCTCGTTGATTTCGAGAAGACCTTCTAGTCCTATGGTGCGAAATGAAGTGTTGATACCTTCTTGGAAGATTAAAGATGAGTCAACAATACGTCCTTCATGAAAGTGACGAGTTTCGAGATTGTTGAACCCACGAACATGATTGCCCGGTGTGTTAGGCTCAAGAGATATATTTGGAATGTACACATAAGTGAGTTGATGATCGAAGTCATACTCATGAGACATGGTGAAACCTATAGACATGGAACGGATATTTTACATGAGTATGTTAGAACATAGTAAAACTTCAAGAGTGAGAACGTTTTTGATTGGTGATACTTTTAAGTTGTTTAATCCTTCTTTTGAATATTGTTGAAATGATATGATCTCCTAATGTTTTTATTGACTATTCTATTTTTATTAAAAATGACATTTAACTTACTTTGTTTTAATATTATAGTAAGATTTTTCCTTTTATGGTAAGTTTTATGAAACGGTTTTTATGTTGCATGAGTGTCTGTCACCAGATCCACGGTTCTGCCGGTTCCCTTTTAAAAGAGATCCGGCTAGTTAAAACTCAGGGATCCGGGGATTTGCAGTTTTGACAGAAAAAGAGTTTTGACGTAGAATCGATTTTTGAAACTTTTATGTTATAAAGTGAAATGTGTTTTAGCCAATGTCAATTCTTAAGCATGTATTAATGATTTCAAAATATGTCAAGGTTTGAAATGTGCGAAAGAAAAAAATATAAGAACACATTATGCGAGAAATAAACGAGATAAACTATGACATTAATTATATTTCATTTCAACGCTTAGCGCAATACAAAGGATCGGATGGATGATACAAGTGTAGATCAATAAGACAAAGTACATGTCTCCGTGAGAAAATTTGATGATGGGATACACGAGAGCGATGAGCGAGATGATGATGAGCACGAGGGCGATGTAAACCATGACGATGGGGATCTTTCTTGGTTTTGATTTCTCAAGGCGAGATTATGAAGAAGATTAAGTTTAAATGTGAGGTATTTTTAAAGTGGAAGATTTGAAAAATGGGGTTTGTTGGTGAGAGTTGACGATCGGAGGGGATTTTATGGGGAAGGAGGAATTTTTGAGATTTGTGTTTGGTTTTATTTGTATTTAGAAAGATCTGATTTTCAGGAATTAGGTTAAGACAACACATATTGGTATACCTAGGTTTAGACGGATGATAACACGTATGTACAAAGGTTTTCTAATGAAGCCACGTGTGGAAAACTAGAAGGGGGGGGGGTGCTGAATAGTTTTGCCAATTTTAAGTTAGTTTCTAAAAACTTTAGATTCGATGTTATGTGAAATCGTATGGATGAAGAGAAAGTATAGATCTAAGAGTAATGCAAGTAAAGAAAGTAAAGTAAGGGATAGAAATGACACAACCTATTTATAGTGGTTCGGCTACAAGGACACCTTCCTTGCCCTACTCCACTCCCTGAGTCGCCTACTCGAGATTTCAAGCACTATGTCAACAAACTCCTTCAACTTGGCGGAGAAGCCTTCACAACGTTGCTTACACATTTTTCCGGTACAAATCTAAATACCGAGTCCGTAACACGGAGGACCAAACCAACACGACTGTTACACAACAAATATGTGAAATATGAAGTACAAGATCTTTGCTACAGAAATCTTGTGGAGGAACAAATCAATCAAGGACCCCTTGCTTGGATGACTTGTAGAATGCTCGTGATCTCGCCTTAGAGAAGGACCTATATGAGAATCATAATAGAAGAAAGAAGAACAACTCTCTAGATCAAGTGATCTTTTGTTAGAAGAGTGTAAGAGTATATGAGAGAGTTAGTAAGAAGAGGGTGAGTAAAAATGAAGAAATGACTCTCATTTATAGGCAAATTCTTGCCATCATTGCACGGATCCCACGGATCCCTTGCTTAAGGGATCCGTCTAGTGTAACTGTGGATCTGTAGGACGCTCCTCTTTGCCCATGGGTTTTTGGGTTATGGGTTGATTCGTCTAATGTAGTAGGCTTAGGGTATTTGTGTATGGATAAAACCTCAATATCGATATCAAAAATAATCACGAAGATAGATTCAAAATTCCTTTAGGAAAAAGAATATTAAATCAAATCCCGTGTGTGATCGTTGATACGGATTAGTCAACCCGAATCGTTTCCCAACGAGGCGTGAATTGCCAACGTCGTTTTTGGTTTGGAATTTAATGCTCGATGTTTTGGATTAATGATTTGATTTTATTAAACTACGGGAGAAGGGAAAGTAGTTAAGGGAAATCTAATCTACGGGAAATCCTAAGTGCAAGATTAACTAAAACGTAATGCAACTACGTCTAATCCTAAAAATGACCTAAAATTATTTTTACTCTAAAATGCAATTTGAAAACTATTTATGAATTAAAACTAATTTTTAGGATTTTTCTGGAATTTATTAGGATTAAAAACTAATTTTTAACTTTTAAAACTAATTTAAAATACTAAAAATTATGAAAATTAAAGTGAAAATTATGAAACTATTTTTTAAAAATCTAAAATAACTAAAGAGAATTTTCAAAACTAATTTTGTATTTTTCTGATGATTTTTTTATTTTCTACGAATTTAAAACTATTTAAATCTAATTAAATGGCTAAAAATTACAAAATGAGCTAGGAAAAATCTAGAAAAATTATTTTTTTTGCTTTTTGTATTTATCTTAATCTATGAAAATTGAAAATTTATTTTTTTGAAGTTTTTCTGATTTAATTGTAATAAAAGCTATTTAAAAAGGCCTAAAAACTGTTTTAAATTGGGAAAAATATTAAACAGTGATGAAAAATTATGAAAAATTCAGTAAAAGTCTAAAATATTATTCTAATTTTATGAAAAATATAAAAACTATGGCTTATGTGTAAGATTTAGAAGTCGATGTAAACCGAATTCAAATAAGCTATTAAGAATAAGCTAAAGGCACTATAAGCTACCAAACTATAATGAAGCTAATTTATACTAAAAGACCTAGAAGCAACTAATTACGCCTACTCCTAACCTCTAATAAGCAATCTACCAAGTTTTGAGCTAATTAACTACTAAGGCCAAACAGACCTGAGGAGCTACTTTGCAGCTTATTTACAAGCTTATCTAATAAGCCAAAGTGAAATCCAGAAATGTGGAACTCAAGTCTACCAAGCAAAGAGCTACTAAACCAAATTTCAGGCTCTAACTATCTAGAATGAGCCCTGTACCAAGTCTGCAAGTGAGCCTGATTCACACTCAGTTATGCCGAGTGTGATAGAACAAATCATTGTTTTGGACGACTTATTTAGTGCTTAAGACGATTTCTAAAAATTTGACAAAGATCAGATTTCAAAACTTGACCAATTGAAGTTATAAATCCCAAAGTTTCAAAAGCTTTAGATCAGAAATGAGCTTATGAAACTTCTACAAAGTTTTGTAAAAACTGACTTGAACAATTTTGACTTTGAACTCAGAAATGAAATTTTGACTTTTAAGAGATTTGAATCAAATTTCTGGATTGATTATGTAAAAATAAGATGAAGTAGAACTGAATTAAGCTAGCTTATACAAATCTAAACCTAAATGCATATAATCACTACTCAAATCCTAACAGATATGAATTTAAGGCATATTAAAATTGATTTTGACTATAACTGATCTAATATGCAAATGAATCACTGATTTAAGCCTATATATCCTAACTGATGTAAATGTGACAGATCTTAACCATAAACTAAAACTCAAACTCAACAAAACAATTTAACCAAACACTAGTTAAGATGATAATTTGCAAATTAACTTCTACTGATTACTGATCTAATAACTATCTAAAACCTGATCATGTTGAAATAAGATTCTAACAATTAAATGATGCAATAATATCCACAATATCAATCTGCTAATAACCAAATAAGATCAAATGATGTAAAATGGATGAAACAGTAAACTTACAAAAGTCCTAGCCGCAATGGCTTGCCAATCAACACAAGTAACCACTATCCTAAACTAATTTCAACCCCAAATAAACAACATCAACCCATATCCATCACCATCTCAGCAACTCAGAAACAATAATAGCAGCAGTTTGACTTTTGTTGACCATGATTATTTTGAGAGTAATTTATTTGTAGAACTGAGTAGTAGACTAAACTAGCTCTGATTAAGCTATAGATGAGTTTAAGAGAGCTTTTAGAAACATAAACATAAGTCGATTTAAACTTATGAGCGATTGAGACTTTTTTATTTTTGAAATATTTTTCTTATTTTTTTGTGATTTTTGTTTGATAGAGTAAATAAGCTAAAACTGAGTTTATATAAGCTAAATTGAGTGACTGAGATACTATTAAGCTAATGAAATCAATGAAACAGTAATGGAAATTATTTGAAGACAAAAACTGAAATTACTTGAATTTATAGAACTTGAGATTACAATGGGATTGAAAAATTAAAAATATAGAAATGAAAATTAAGTATAAAACATTAATAAGCTAACTATTTCTACTCAAATTCTACATGAATACAATGGTGAAGTGAAGGGGTATTTATACACGAGCATGAGGCCTTGGAAGCATCTAGAAATCCCAAACTGTGCTTCTTTGAGTGCATTGGTAGCCCTTAGATCATTCTCCACGAATCCCATTTGATCTCAACCCTTGGATTGCACATGCCACTGTTTGGACCAATCAGAGATGAGATATTGAAATGTAGCACACGGATTGATGACATGGCACTGGGCACATGTCAGGGTGTCAGACGAAAGTACAAATATACCCTTAATTGCAGTTAATTTGACCAATTGAGTGAGAGGGTAATTTAGGGTTCATGCTCTGGGTAAAAGAGGGGTAAAAAATGGTGCGTTGGGTTTTTTTATTGTTTTTGAGTTTAGTTGACCGGGTTAAGTGAAAGTTGACCAGGGTCCAAGGTGGGTATACGGGTTGATAGTTTGGCTGGACCGGGTATTTTGTTTTGGGCCGCGGGTTTATGTTTGGGCCAAGTATTAGTGTATTGGATTTAGGACTAGTAATATGATCCATGGTGCAACTTAGGGACTAAACTTGGCAAAACTGATTTTTCAGGAACCATAAGTGTAAATCTGAAAATGTTATCCAAGGGTTATTCTTGGCAATCTTCAATAATCAAAGGGATGATTTTGCAACTTTTGAATCTTCAAGGGTCTATTCTGCCAAATGCTCAAAGTTCAAGGACTGATTCTTACAATTCTTCAAATTTGATCATATCTTCCAAAAATCATCCTTAGAGAATAAAACTCTTCACAAATGCACAATTTTGATCTTCCGGCTCAGCTTTAGCTCTCTTAATCTCTCGTGCTCGGATTTTCGTCTGATTTGGCTTCTTTTTGTGTGTTTTGATATATCCATTCCTGCACAAGCACAAACTCAAGAAAACAACGAATATTAGCAATAAACGGCTCTTTCTTGGTTATTTTGGGTTTTATTTGATAAAGAAATGATATGTGTTTTAGCACATATCAAAATACCCCAAACGAGACCATTGTCGTGTCCTCACGCAATGCAATCAACTCACGCTTCTAAAACCAAGGATTTCAATCTTTTTCTACTAAACCTATGAAGAAGTAGCAAAGATTCCTCAAAAGAGATTAAGAACCCTTAATTCACAAGTAGATATTACGATTAAGCACATTCCGATTATGAGTGACGGTTTGTTGAACTTTCATTTCGATCAATAACTCCAACATTTTTCAAACGACACGTTAGGATCACGGAGTAAGAAACACAACACAGCGTGAAGTGGCCGTATGGATAGAATACATCGTCCCTGATTTTTCACAAGTCCCCAAACTAAGCGTAAAATCGAAATCATTGTTAAATATGATTCTAGATGCTAACACTACCCATGGAAGTTACTTGTGTAAATACCGTTTGTTCCCATTTTCCTATTTTCCTCTAGATTTTTTTATTTTTGTGAGAAATGAATTTCTTCAAATTTCTCGTTTCGATAACTTTTATTCCGATAAAGATAAAAAGTTAAGTCGCTAATTAGTTATCCATCTTCTCTCAAGAACCATTGTCCCAAAAATGAGGTCCACATCAAGGAATTTTTATTCACTTATATTTTTGATTTTTCATCATTTTTTTTTTTTTTTTTTTTTTTTCATCATCATTTTTTTTGTGCACTTATACTTTTACTTATATGAGCTATGAACTACGGAGCTTCACGGGGTAATTCCAAGACTATAGGCTTCATGAAATGAGGATCGATGGGTTAGACCAAGACCTTACTCAATCCCGCTAAAGATCCAAGGGTCCGATCTCGACACCATGACTCATAACTTTATTTATTACTTATTAAGAGTCCTTGATGTGTACCCAATTTTTAAAACAAAGATTCTTTTAAGAAGATAAAGAACTAACTATCGCCAAAAACTCAACATCTCTAATTATTTATTTAACAGATATGGGGTGAAACAATTTTGTGGGAACAAAAAGCCATAAGTACCTTCGATGGGCTCTAAAGAGAACCAACTACTCCACGCTTAGCATCTAAACTCATAAGTAACTCTATCATTTCTCGATCTCCGCAAATTTAAAATCCCAAATAATGAGATCCATGGATGCTTAGCCGATAATTTTAGATTATCTATGGTTAAGGAACAAGCTAGGGCTCAACACGCCCGGTCAAGTCAGAATTCCATTCCTACTCTCACCAGCGGAAAGTCAACAAGGTGTCAAAACATATATTAACTTAGCAAATGCTTCGTCAAATAATCTCAAGTCTCGCATTTTTAAAGTCACTTATAAGAAACTAGCAACTTCTTGTTTAAGCTTCGCATATTTAAAATCACTTAGGGAGACTTGCAAATTCTTGGCCTTTTGAGGTAGAATCGCATTTTATAGCCTCTTGTCTAAGCAATTAGCAAAGGCTTTTTCAAGAAAAACGCATATTTAAAGTAACTTCTAAGAGACTAGCAAGAACTTTTCGATCATAAAACTAGCAAAAGCTTACAAAAATTTTAAATTTTCACATTTTGCACAATTTTTAATTTCTAAGGAAAACGGGTTGCAGAGTACGGCGAGAAAATAAGCAAGTGCGGTTAAATCAAATCGAAGATTACCCACCCCAGACTAAAACGAAACATTGTCCTCAATGTTTAAAGGCAAGGGTATCAACGAAAATCTAAAAGCCATTTATTAAGTATGCTCAAAGATAAACGTTAGTCGATAAGATTTCGGATATCGGATTTCCATCAGCGACGATCATGAAACTCGAGTGGAGAAAAGACAAACTTCGAGCACGAGAGTCTTCATATCGGGAAAATCCTAAACACAACATCACAAACAACCAAACACGAGAAATCGAAGAGGCTAACCCCTTCACGTCACTTATTAGAAAATAGAAAGAAGATAGAGATAAGCATGGGGTGCCTCCCACGAAGCGCTACTGTTTTTGGTCACCGAGTCGCTAGCCTGACTCGTCCCCGAATTCATTTGTCCTTGGGGAAACAAGCGGAAGGGATACCCGGATCGAAGATGGTATCCTCACTCCGGAGGGAAAGAGAATGGGTGGGTTGGGAGGGGAAGAAAATGTCGGGCTCAAGCACAAATGGTACATCATGAAAGAATGATCCATCATCCGGCGGTTTTGCGGGCGGACGAAGAGATGACGGATCAAAGAGAAAGGACTCCATAGAAGAAAGGAGTCCATGGTATAGAGAGGTGTTTCTTAAAGGCTCAATCATGAAGGCATCCAAGATAGGATCCTTTTTCCGGTTAACTTTTGTTTTATGAATGTCCTCTCCGATGAGTATCCCAGGGTTAAAAATCTTGTCCTCGGAAAGGAACGAAATCAACGTATCATCTACATGAAAATCCTCACGAGACAAGGCATCATTCTCGGATAAAAAATATTGTTGGACCTCTGTATCAACAAGTTCATCTGTCGAAAGCTTCACTTCCTTATCTTTCTTCGGGAAAAACGGATCATCGTATTCTTTTTCTTCATTCGTGAAAGGAATCGAGTCGGTGGGAGTGATGAGTGTGTAAATACTCATCATTTTTGGTCAAATCTGAACTGCAAAACATTTAAAAACGCTCAGAAATGCATCAAAATGCTGAAAATATCCCAAAAGTGTATTTTATACGTTTCAGATGCAAAATGTTTAAAATCAGATGAAAATTGAGCTAAGTTTGCATAATTGGCAGTTTCAGTCCCCCGACTTTCAAATCTTGTCAAAAATAGTCCCTAAGCACTTATTTTAAAAGAAAAGTCACCAAAGGCCCTTTTGAAATCATAAGTTGTCATAATTAGTCCTTTGGTGAAAAATGTCAAAAGTTTTGAGAAATTACAAGTTTAGTCCTTTAAGTTTCAAAACTGACAAGTTTGGTCCTTGGAATATTGGAGATTGTCAAGTTTAGCCCTTGGATTATAATTTCAGAATGTGCATTATTGGTCCCTGGAAAATTAGAATTGGCAGTTTTGGTCCTTGGTTTTTGAGGAATTGCAAAAAATGGTCCTTGTTTATTTAATACCAAACCATCTTGACCCTTGAACCCTTCCCATGACCTGTGACCCCCTGCCAAACCCACCTATGAGCCAGTCCAATAACACCTTTGACCCCCCCTGTCTAATATAACACCGGTCAAATAAGTCAAACTCACGGGTTTCCCTCTTCCTCATCATCACCTACGCTACGCCTGCAACTCCAACCCACACTCCATCATCATCACACCCACCTTATTCCTACCCTCCAAACACCCCAAGCCAAGATGCATTAAATGCTCCTTCCCCTGTCACAAGTTATCAGTCCCAACTGGCAATATCTCATTTTCCCGCCAAAAATGCCATTAACGGCTTTAATCCACTCAAGTGATCCAATGGTTCTGAAAGAAGGTGGGATTTGCTCAGAGTACAAGTGGGAGCATTTTTGCATATAAATAGAAGAAAGAGAAGCAAGAGAAAGAGTAGTCTTTAGTTAAAAATTTCATATATGTCGTTTTTATTTAAATTATCTTAGCTAGTTTCTAAAATTGTAATCTTAAGCTTTCTTGTATTGAACCTAAGCTATTTAGTCTATTGTAACTCATTTCAAGCATCAATTTCAAAGTTTTATCTAAGTTCATGTTTTTATGTCTACTGTTATAAAAACAGTTTTCATGATCTTATACTCAAGCTCCAAGTAGCTTAATTTCAATCCAAATAAGCTTACTGAAGCTTTCTATAGCTTTTAGTAAGCTCAATCTTAAGTTTAAGCGGTTTTACCTTTGGTCAACAAAAGTCAATGCTGGTGCTAATGGTGGAATGGTTACGAATTGCGATATGGAGTTGGATATGGGTTGATTTTGATCGATTTGGGTTGACATTCATTTGGAATTGGGATTAAAACGGTAATAGGATAGTGGGTCTTTGTTTGATTGATCTCAAGCCATTGTGGCTAGGACCTCATGTGAGTATCATTTTCTTGGGTCTGTTTAAATCCATGTTTTCTGTTAGTGAGCTTTAATCATCATTAACATTAGTATAATTTGGCTTAATATCACTAGTATAATTGATATTTTCAATTACGTACGTTTGAGTCATTTCGCATATCTGTCATAATAGGCGGTTGAGTTTTAGTGTTTAAGTATTGATAAGTTATCTTGATCTAGGTTTAATTTAGTCATCTGAATCTAGTTTAATGATTAGTCTAGCTTGGATTTGAGTTTGGCTTTGCAAAACAGTGAATCAGACATATATAAAGTTGTTTGGATTTCATAGCAAATCTGAGTTAGAGGGTTGTTCAGTAGTTAATGTCAGTTGTTTTACACTTATTTAGTTATTTGAGACTCATTCTAGTTCATACTTTGCTTCTGCATAAGCTCAAAGTCAAAATCACCATAAATCTGTCCTAATTTCATGTCTGTTAGAAATTTGTGAGATCATAAGCTTGATCTGTGTTCAGATATCATTAGAGTAGCTTGCATCAGTTTCATTTTACTATAAAACATCATAATCAGCTCATGAATTAAGATCAAATCTCAGTTTAGTCAACTTTCCATTTCTGAGTTAAAAGTCAAAATGTGAAAAACCAGTTTTTACCCACCCTTTGTTGATTTTTCATAGCTTCATTAATTGTTCAATTCAAGTGAAACTTTGGGTTTAAAAACTTCAGTTGGTCAAGAATTGAAAAGTGATTTTTGGAAATATTTTGTAAGTCCTTATAAGCTCCAAATCAGCTTGTCAATTTGGTCGAAAATGCCACATACTAATGACTCGCTTTTAGCGAGTGCACTTGCAAGTTTGTGCAGAGCTTGTCAAAAGCTCATTTGAGCTCATCTCGGGCTCATTTTGGTTTATAAGTTCTGGCCGGTCTACTTGAGGCTGTGACATCGGTTTTGAGTTTGACTTATTTGAGTAGCTTATTTTCAAGCTACAAAGTAGCAGCCTTAACCTGTTTTGGTTCTTAAGTGTAATTCACATCAAATACTTGTTTCCTGCTCCCCAGAGGTTTAGAGTAGTTAGTTTAGGTTGCTTTCTAGTAGTTTTAGCATAAGTTAGGTCATGTGATCAGTTGGTGCTCATTTGGTACCTTTAGCTTATTTTGAGTGCTTATTTATAAGCACTTTTCACTGCAGCCTCATATTCACACTCATAAGCCATAGTTTTTATATTTTTCTTAGATTCAGAATATTAATTTAGACTTTTCTTGAATTTTTCATAATTTTCTAGTTCTGTTTGCTATTTTTCTTTATTTTAATCAGTTTTTAGTACTTTTTAATTAGCCTTTATTGTAATTAAATCAGAAAAGCTTCAAAAAAAATAATTTTTCAATTTTCCTAGGTTAAGATAAATATAAAAAGTCAAAAAAAATATTTTTCCAAATTTTTCTTAGTTAAATTTGTAATTTTTAGCAATTTAATTAGTTTTAAATAGTTTTTAAATCATAGAAATTAGAATATAAATCAGAAAAATACAAAATTAGTTTTGAAAATTCTCTTTAGATATTTCAGATTTTTCTAAGTCATAATTTCATTTTTCTAGCTTTATTTCATATTTTCTTATATTTTAGGGTATTATTAAATAGGCAAAATAGTTTTAATTAATAATAATTAAATAAATAGTCATAAAAATAATTTTCTTTTTCTCAAAATTTTCTCTTATCATTAGGTTTGTAAAAGTTCATTTTATATTTTTAGGATTAATTTCATTTCAATTTCACATTTTCTTTTGTACGTTACGTAGTTTTTAATTTAAGTTTATAAAAGAAAAATCAAAAACATCATTTTAAAAATAGTGATAGCATTTATTTAATATAATTTAGTTTTTTAATTTTCTTTAATTTGCATTTAAGCCCCTGTAAGTTACCAACTTTCTCTTTAGTTATAATTATTCATAATCACAAACCTTTTCCCGTTCAAATTCACCCGATCACTATACGTTTGATTATTCGATTACCTGACTCGTTGGGACTTAACGACACGGGAAACACTAAACTCCTCTTGATCTTCATTGCATTGGTTTCTGAGCTGTTTGAAGTTTATTACGGTTGACCATTCACAAGTGGTTAGCTTGTGTGATAAAACTTAACGGTTTGGAACCGATCAGGGAGCAAGTTCATCGGTGAACTTCTCGAAATAAATCGACGGATCTTGATATAACAAATATTCAATTTCGCATAAGTAGGCTCTAAAATCAAAGACGTCATCCTCACTTCCCGGTGGAAGAGGATCCATGCGAGCGAGTTCATCGGCGAACTCCTCGAGAAGTAAATCAATGGAAGAATCCTTGAGCTTGGGCTCCGAAGGATTAGTAGACGGCTTGACTTCTTTAATTTCATTTTCTTTCGGAGAGAGTGAATAGAGCATTTCTTCGATTAAACGAATATCTCCTTCGATGTCGATGTCGGCGTTATCAATTTCCGGTGAAACTGAATCACTTTTTAAATAAGCCTCAATTTCTTTTATGATAGAATCATCCTCCTCAGATTGAGTGAGGGAAAAGGAAGAATCATAAATGATTTGTTTAGAAGAAAGTTCCATATTTTCAGAAGAAAGAGTGGAATTGCCACTCAAAGAAAGCTCGACGTTCTTAAGAACAAGATCAATCCGATACACAGAAAGCGGAGGTGGGACAAGTGGTGTGCTCTTAGAGCTAGCATTTTCCACCACAACCGTTGTAGTCTCCTTTTCTAATTTCTTCCTTTGCTCAGCACGTATCGTCGATAAACTCTTAACCGTAAAACGTGAAAGGCTCGGATCAATTCTTGATGTCTTAGGCCCAACTTTTTGAACAACCGGAGGTTGGACGTTTTTGGTACTTCCGTTATTAGTAGGAATTCCCGGGTCCTTTGTCACCTCAGTGTCATTAATTTTGGCCACATCATATTGGTAGGTTAAAGATTTAGAAGTATGGTTAACGTTAAACGTGACGGCTTCTTTTCCAACTCTTAAAGTGATTTCTCCTTCGTACACATCAATCAACGCATGGCCCATCCTTAAGAAACTCCTTTCGAGAATGAGGGGTACTCGAGGATCGGCATCAAAATCAACGACAACAAAATCTGCGGGGAAATCGAACTTCCCCACTTTAACAAAAACATCCTCGGCTATACCGATTGGTTTTGTCGTAGTACGGTCGGCTAGCTCGAGGGTCATACACGTTGGGGTAAGTGGGGGCAATGAAAGTTTATCGTAAATTGATTTCGGCATCAAATTGATACTCGCGCCAAGATCGGCCAAGGCGAACCTGAATAATTCCTTGAAAATCGCACGGAATGAGGAACTTGCCGGGTCACCTAACTTTCGGAAGTTTCTTGAGAATAACCATGAACAATTCTCATTCAAAGACGTTTTTGCCAAATCCACAATTTTCTCTTTGTTACTTAACAATCCTTTTAGGGTCGAAACAAACTTAGGCATGAGAATAAGAGCATCCGCGAAGCTAATTTCGAAGTGTAGATCTTGAAATATTTGAAAGAATTTTTCCATTTGAAGATTTGCTTGTTCACGTTGCTTTTGATCATTCATCCTTGACGGGTACGGAAGTGTTGTTTTTGGGTTAGTGTTTTCAGCACTAACCGGAGCATCCTTGGGCTCAGACGTCGGGACAACCGTGGGTTGGACATTCTCGGTACTCCCCTTATTAGTAGGAAGCACCGGGTCCTTTGTCACCCCGGTCTCACGGTCTACCATACGAGACGGAGAAGAAGAAATAGTGGTAGGAGCCGTGGGTCCATCGTAAGCAACACCACTTCGGGTAGTGATCGCTTTCATGTCACCTCTCGGGTTAGGAATCGTATTACTCAGAAGAGAACCGGAACCCGAGGGTTGAGAATAAGACGTAGAAGCTTGATTAGCTTGAAAGAAACTAGCCATCATATTCCTCATTTCACTCATCTGCTTGTTACTTGTAGCTTCCATTTCTATTTTAAAATCATTCCTAATGCTGGTGATTTGAGTTTGCAAACTTTTAATGGTGTTGTCAGAATTCTTCATGTAAGACAGAAATTCGTTGTTTGGAACAGCTTGATGAGGTGGTTGATAAGGTTGTTGATAAACTTGAGGTGGAGGAGCTTGGTAGTTTTGATTACCATGATTGAGATTAGCTCCTCGGTTTTGATTATAAGATTGGTTTGAATAACGGTTTTGGTTTTGTTGAGAGCAGTGCAAAACCGGGTGGTCCCATTGGTTGGTACGGTATCCTTGGTTTTGATTTTGAACCGGATTAGCGAGGCTACGGAAGCATTTCGGAGATCGCCATCGGTGGCTTGACAATTATAATACGGATGAGGACCACCGCAAATAACACATGTTTCGATGTGGCTTTGGTGGTTCGGATTTATGAATCTTAAACTCTCTCATCATAGAATTAATAGCATCAGTCAGCCCACTTAACTCACTTCTCTGGACGTAGTTGTCATTAGAAGCAATCTTAGAAACAACCGGACGGTTTCTAGACGAAGAAACTTTTGACTTATTTTCGATAATCGTTCTAATATCGGTGGGCATACGACTCAAGATATTACCACCAGCGGCCGCGTTAAGCGAATCTTGATCGGACGGAGTAAGAGCATTATAGAACGTATCAATCTGATGAAGATCGGTAAAACCATGATTTGGGCATTTTCGCAAAAGTTCTTTAAATCTATCCCATGCTTCTCCAAAACTTTCGTCAAATTTTGTTGAAAATTAATGATTTGATTTCGTAACATTGTTATTTTTGACGGAGGAAAGAATTGGTTCACAAATTTCTTAGAAAGATCTTCCCATGTTGTAATCGAATGAGGGGTTCTTTTTCTAGCCAAGTCCGGCTGCCCCTCAAGGAAAATGGAAACAATCTCAACTTAATCGACTCATGAGAGGCGCCCGAAAGTTAATTGTAGAAGCAACTTGATTAAACCAACGGAGGTGTGCGTGGGGCTCCTCATGATCTAAACCACAAAAGGTTTATTAGACACCAATTGTATTAAATTTGTTTTTAGTTCGAAATTTTCGGTGTTAATTGGTGGAAGTACGATAGCATCACCGTAGCCGTCTACGGGAGCTTGAAGTAACTCGTTCATCGTTCGAGTATCTGCCATAACGACGGGTTCTTCAACGATAGTACGTAACTCGGGTACGTCTATTCTTCGATTACGATTACGTCGTGACTGAGAGTGAGTGCGCATGCACTTTAAAAAACAAGGCAATCAAAATGAGACCGGTATTCGAAAACACAGTGAACTTAACCAATAATCCCAAGTGAATAAATCACTTCTATAAGACAAACGCACAAGCGAGCGGATAAGCTTTTAGGTCGTGTGAAGCTTATTAAAAACCCGCTTCTTTTCACCGCAATTTAATGTTAGGCCGTCCTTATACCCACCACACAGTTTGTTTATCCGATAGAAATAAATCAATTCACAAGCGACACAAAGGCAAGTTTTTGATCTTTGGTTCGGGAACTTATTAATGATAACACCTCCGTTGAGAATGTTATATAATTGGTGGATTCTATTTAAGCTCAAAAACACAAGAAAAAATCTTTTTGTATTTTTAATATGATATATATATATAAAAGAAAAAGGAAAATATTTTTTACTTTTTTGATTTTTAGAAAAATAGTAACTTCACGAAGGAAGGATCTCGAGTCACTAATCGTCAAACCTCTAACGATATTGTCGCGACACAACCTCCCCGGCAGCGGCGCCAAAATTTGATTCGTCTAATGTAGTAGGCTTAGGGTATTTGTGTATGGATAAAACCTCAATATCGATATAAAAAATAATCACGAAGATAGATTCAAAATTCCTTTAGGAAAAAGAATATTAAATCAAATCCCGTGTGTGATCGTTGATACGGATTAGTCAACCCGAATCGTTTCCCAATGAGGCGTGAATTGCCAACGTCGTTTTGGTTTGGAATTTAATGCTCGATGTTTTGGATTAATGATTTGATTTTATTAAACTACGGGAGAAGGAAAGTAGTTAAGGAAATCTAATCTACGGAAATCTAAGTGCAAGATTAACTAAAACGTAATGCAACTACGTCTAATCCTAAAAATGACCTAAAATTATTTTTACTATAAAATGCAATTTGAAAACTATTTATGAATTAAAACTAATTTTTAGGATTTTTCTGGAATTTATTAGGATTAAAAACTAATTTTTAACTTTTAAAACTAATTTAAAATACTAAAAATTATGAAAATTAAAGTGAAAATTATGAAACTATTTTTTAAAAATCTAAAATAACTAAAGAGAATTTTCAAAACTAATTTTGTATTTTTCTGATGATTTTTTTATTTTCTACGAATTTAAAACTATTTAAATCTAATTAAATGGCTAAAAATTACAAAATGAGCTAGGAAAAATCTAGAAAAATTATTTTTTTTGCTTTTTGTATTTATCTTAATCTATAAAAATTAAAAATTTATTTTTTTGAAGTTTTTCTGATTTAATTGTAATAAAAGCTATTTAAAAAGGCCTAAAAACTGTTTTAAATTGGGAAAAATATTAAACAGTGATGAAAAATTATGAAAAATTCAGTAAAAGTCTAAAATATTATTCTAATTTTATGAAAAATATAAAAACTATGGCTTATGTGTAAGATTTAGAAGCTGATGTGTAAACTGAATTCAAATAAGCTATTAAGAATAAGCTAAAAGGCACTATAAGCTACCAAACTATAACAGAAGCTAATTTATACTAAAAAGACCTAGAAGCAACTAATTACAGCTACTCCTAACCTCTAATAAGCAATCTACCAAGTTTTGAGCTAATTAACTACTAAGGCCAAACAGACCTGAGGAGCTACTTTGCAGCTTATTTACAAGCTTATCTAATAAGCCAAAGTGAAATCCAGAAATGTGGAACTCAAGTCCACCAAGCAAAGAGCTACTAAACCAAATTTCAGGCTCTAACTATCTAGAATTGGCCCTGTACCAAGTGCTGCAGTGAGCACGATTCACCTCGATTATCTTTGAGTGTGAGCAGAACAAAATCATTGTTTTGGATGACTTATTTAGTCTTAAGACGATTTCTAAAAATTTGACAAAGATCGATTTCAAAACTTGACCAATTGAAGTTATAAATCCCAAAGTTTCAAAAGCTTTAGATCGAAATGAGCTTATGAAACTTCTACAAAGTTTTATAAAGCCGGCTTGAACAATTTTGACTTTGAACTCGAAATGAAATTTTGACTTTTAAGAGATTTGAATCAAATTTACGGATTGATTATGTAAAATAAGATGAAGTAGAACTGAATTAAGCTAGCTTATACAAATCTAAACCTAAATGCATATAATCACTACTCAAATCCTATGAGATATGAATTTAAAGCGATTAAAATTGATTTTGACTATAAGCGATCTAATATGCAAATGAATCACTGATTTAAGCCTATATATCCTAACTGATGTAAATGTGACAGATCTTAACCATAAACTAAAACTCAAACTCAACAAAACAATTTAACCAAACACTAGTTAAGATGATAATTTGCAAATTAACTTCTACCGATTACTGATCTAATAACTATCTAAAACTTGATCATGTTGAAATAAGATTCTAACAATTAAATGATGCAATAATATCCACAATATCAATCTGCTAATAACCAAATAAGATCAAATGATGTAAAATGGATGAAACGATAAACTTACAAAAGTCCTAGCATGATGGCTTGCCAATCAACACAAGTAACCACTATCCTAAACTAATTTCAACCCCGAATAAACAACATCAACCCATATCCATCACCATCTCAAGAACTCGAAACAATAATAGCGGTTTGACTTTTGTTGACCGGGATTATTTTGAGAGTAATTTATTTGTAGAGCGAGTAGTAGACTAAACTAGCTCTGATTAAGCTATAGATGAGTTTAAGAGAGCTTTTAGAAACATAAACATAAGTGATTGCGACTTATGAGCGATTGAGACTTTTTTTTAATTTTGAAATATTTTTCTTATTTTTTTGTGATTTTTGTTTGATAGAGTAAATAAGCTAAAACTGAGTTTATATAAGCTAAATTGAGTGACTGAGATACTATTAAGCTAATGAAATCAATGAAACAGTAATGGAAATTATTTGAAGACAAAAACTGAAATTACTTGAATTTATAAAACTTGAGATTACAATGGGATTGAAAAATTAAAAATACAGAAATGATAATTAAGTATAAAACATTAATAAGCTAACTATTTCTACTCAAATTCTACATGAATACAATGGTGAAGTGAAGGGGTATTTATACACGAGCATGAGGCCTTGGAAGCATCTAGAAATCCCAAACTGTGCTTCTTTGAGTGCATTGGTAGCCCTTAGATAATTCTCCACGAATCCCATTTGATCTCAACCCTTGGATTGCACATGCCACCTTGTTTGGACCAATCGAGATGAGATATTGAAATGTAGCACACGGATTGATGACATGGCTTGGGCACATGTCGAGTGTCGAGAAAGTACAAATATACCCTTAATTGCGATTAATTTGACCAATTGAGTGAGAGGGTAATTTAGGGTTCATGCTCTGGGTAAAAAAGGGGTAAAAAATGGCGCGTTGGGTTTTTTTATTGTTTTTCGAGTTTAGTTAACCGGGTTAAGTGAAAGTTGACCAGGGTCCAAGGTGGGTATACGGGTTGATAGTTTGGCTGGACCGGGTATTTTGTTTTGGGCCGTGGGTTTATGTTTGGGCCAAGTATTAGTGTATTGGATTTAGGACTAGTAATATGATCCATGGTGCAACTTAGGGACTAAACTTGGCAAAACTGATTTTTCAGGGACCATAAGTGTAAATTTGAAAATGTTATCCAAGGGTTATTCTTGGCAATCTTCAATAATCAAAGGATGATTTTGCAACTTTTGAATCTTCAAGGGTCTATTCGCGAATGCTCAAAGTTCAAGGACCGATTCGACAATTCTTCAAATTTGATCATATCTTCCAAAATCATCCTTAGAGAATAAAACTCTTCACAAATGCACAATTTTGATCTTCCGGCTCAGCTTTAGCTCTCTTAATCTCTCGTGCTCGAATTTTCGTCTGATTTGGCTTCTTTTTGTGTGTTTTGATATATCCATTCATGCACAAGCACAAACTCAAGAAAACAACGAATATTAGCAATAAACGGCTCTTTCTTGGTTATTTTGGGTTTTATTTGTTAAAGAAATGATATGTGTTTTAGCACATATCATGGGTCATGGGTCATGGGTTGGTCCATGGTTATTTATTTAGATATAATGTATCTAATAGATGCAATGCATCTATTCAATGGTTCATGGGTTAACACCATGGGTATGGGTCATGGGTTGTGGTTTTTACCCATCCTAATAAACTATTACAGCAAATGATTTATTACAACAATTTGTATTAAATGACTATATGTAAATGCTTTACAAAAATAACATGTATCCTTATAATTTTACTTATGATAACATTATATTTGTTATCAACAAAACACAAAGAGATCGCTAAATATTAATAAACGCTTTTACGGTTTATTTGTATTAACAATCTCCCCCTTTTTGTTGATGACAAAACATAATGTTATGATGAGTAAAACTTAAGATTAGATGTATGTTTTGAAAGCCTAAGTTTTACTTCTTCTCCCCCTTTTTGTCGAAACAAAATGTGTCCCTAATGAAGAAATAAAATGTGGAAAATTAGTCCACGTATCTCTAACTCCCCCTTGACGGTAGCTCCCCCTAGAATGGGGCGTCAAGTGAGAAAGAAAAAAAATCCTACAAAGAAAAGGTTAGTAACATGCATAAATAATCTTGTGATTGACGAGAATCAAGATTGTGTAACATATTGGATTTCACATACACATCAAACCACAAGCAAAGTAGGCGTAAACAATGAGTTTTAGAGAGAGAAAGTTAGAGGTTTGGGAACTTTAGTGAGAGAAAGAAAAATCTTATTATGAGCTCCAACTCTCTACCTTGGGAGGTAGAGAGTATTTATAGTCTTTACATAAATCGCCACCTATCGGGCTGTGGATCAGGCATACAGTGGGTAAAGACCCGTCCGTTCTCCACGGTGTTACTTAAACTAAATACTACTTAACTTATAATAATCTACGACTACGAGCTTACTAACGATTACATATACTTGAGGTGACCGACTCTTTAATACTTGGATTTACTAAATCCTAACAATCTCCCCAAGGAGCTCACCTCAACATATACTAAAATACATTGAATACAAACAGATATTACATTAAAATTGTTCTTGCATTCTTGATGTAGTACTTTGCTCAAGCTCGTAGTCATTGATTCTTCTCATTGCATGTTTGGTTAATCCAAGTGGAGGTCTTTTTACTAATCTACGTGATAATGAGTTTTGAGCCGTTTGAGATCATCGAGAAGCGTTAATCTCGACTCATCCATTGTGGTGTTGGTATTATGTGATGTTGTGACATACGGACCGACATGCTCACATTACGGATCATGATGTATTCTCATCGAGTAGCGGAAGCTTTATTGATTCATGATATTGGCGGACCGTAGCGAAGCATGGAGTGATAATATCGAGTCATTGATGCACTAATCATGATTTTCTTTGGAAATGAATGTGTTGTGTGAGCATGCGATTATGGATTGACCGCTCCATTACGATCACCGCAAACATAGGGTGTTCCTACATAAAGCGATTAGCAATAAAGCGCACAAGAGTGTCTTTGATCACTTTTGTTGAATTGAGGTACACGGCCCACGGTTCCCGTTGATCAAGACAAATCTTGCTGTGATCGGTATAATTCGAAGAATTTCCTTGACGGGGTTTCGCAATTGTTCTAGCCGTTTTCAAACCGGAACGTCTCAAAGAAGACAACACGGAGTGAGTGAACCCGGTAATTGAGATTCACCGATTGATGAAAAGAGATTTGAAAAGCAATCGTGTCTTGCTTAATAGAAATTGTTTTTGCAATACAACGAAGGTTTTGATGAAAATCAATTATCAATCATAAACACCTTTTATTTTGAAATATAAGTACACGATCGATGTGCTAAAGAAAAGAGTGTTTAGGCACAATGACTTTTTTTCAAAGGTATCCGTCAATCCATAACACGAACCGAGGATTGATTAGCCCCATTGTTTCATTCGGTTGTCACATGGTTGATCTATAGAATAGATCTCACATGCCACCCACCAGGAGCTTGTTTGATGTTGGCTCCAGAAGGCTTTCCATCTTCATTGTAAATATGTTTGCATATCACTCGGATGTTTTGGCAATACCACAAGGATAATGCGTAGGACTCAAGATATAATCTCTCTTTCCACATTGTGTGAAACAGAGAGTCTTCATTGAAAGTATCCTAATGAGATTTATTGATGATCTCGTGGCTCTAGACTCTATTTGTGGATATTTGGATCCTGTGCCGGAGACTAGGGAGAGGGTCTCCTTCTTCAATATCAACAATCTCTAAGAGAAAGTCGATAGATTATGTAGGTTCCCGTGAGAATGAAACAAGCCCTTTTAGAGGAACTTGAGTGGTTTGGGAAGATGTAGTGCGGTGCGTCCTTTGGGTCCATGACGTCTTGTCTTCAATCTTGATGTTGCCTTGGTAACCACCGTAGCATATGAATTGAACCGGTTTCGCCCTAAGGTTGAATAAATGGAGGCTATTTCTTTTCATCCTTTTCACATTCAATTCTTTTCATTCTTCAACCCCTTTAGTGCTTACCGAGACTTCATGACTAGAACCTTGTTGGGTTTATTCGATACTAGTTCGGTCTTAGTCCGCACTCTTCTCACATCTCATTTTCTCCTTTTTCCAATATACCTAAGGACTTCTACACTATCTAGTGGATTGTCCTGGGTAGATCCCTCCGGATTACGGCGGATCATGGGAACAAATACCTAACCTTATCATCCTTATATCACCATACATAAAGTAAAGTTTGTCGATCTATTTGGTATTGTTCATACGCCATTGGAACCAATTGAAAACCATTTGAAAATCAATCCGGATACTTAAGATATATTATCAAAGCATTTTGTACTGAATTGTTTTTGATATTTTTAGAACAAGAGCTCCCCTCAACATGTGCATCAAGTGAAATCGTTTTGCACACGGAGGCAAGAGAAAGAATTAACTTCTTTGATTACCATTTTCTAAAAGATATCAACATCACTTCCACGATCAAAACAAGTAGATAAAGCATATAAGGGAGGATGAGGTTTTCATAAGCTTGCTCCCCTCAATATGTGCCTTGAGGTTTGAAAGAGTTTTGCACATACAAGAGGAGCAGATCGAACATTGAAACAAATTGATCACGTTTGGATCTTTGTGGTTTAAGATAGATGCTCCCCTCAACTGTGCATGGAAAATTTGAAATAGTTTGGCACATGTGGGAAGGAGATCTTGTACATCCTTATAAAACCATTTACCGAATTATCGATTAAATCCAATTTAAATCACAAGTTCTCCCCGATCACAATTATCAAATCATTTGAGATTTGTGATCTCTGTAGATTTAAATTGATTTGGAAAGCTTTAAGGAGAATTGTGACTTGATTATGAAAGCGTTTTAAGCGATAAGGATCGATTTTGAGACTTTGGACTCCATTGATTAAACATGCATGATTATCTTTTGAAAACAATTGAATGACACATAACTTTTAATTTAATTGAAATCATTCTCCCCTCAATCAATGACCTAAGTTGTTGATTGAGAGATAGATATTTTGACACACTTTAAGTCCAAATGATTTCCAAAAATAGAGTCCGAGTTATTTTTCAAAGCAATTAGTTTTCATTAGATAGTAAGGATTTGTTTAAAGAATCGAGCATTAGATTTGAAAAACCAAGATAAAGCAAGGCTCGTTCTTTCTTTGAAAAGCGAGTTCTCTTGCGAAATGACAATAAACCATTGTTTTTCTTTCTCTCAATTTTTTTTAAACATTCGAACAACATCTAAAGTCCCGTGTCATTCTTTAAATGACAGCACAAAGACCGTAGATATTATCGAAACGAGGAAAACATGACAAAAAGACAATATTTTTGGAATTTTTTTTCAAGATTTTTCAATTTTTATGGATTTTTTAAAAGTTTTATATTTTTTTATTTGCTTTTTGAAAGTTTTGAAATTTTGTATTTTGTTTTTTTTGAATAGATATATACAAGAGATAGATGAAGAAAACCTTTTACTCCTCTTCTTCCTTTTGAAGACGTTTGAGTGTTTCCGGTTGTAGGCTCTTAAGACCAAGTCGTGGAATTATAAACTCAAAACGTTCTCTAGGAAGAGCTTTGGTGAAGATGTCTCGCTAGCGGTATTCGGTCCTCACAAAGTAAAGTTCCACCACACTGTTTTCAACTTGTTCCTAATGAAATGATGTCGAATGTCGATGTGCTTTGCTCTTGAGTGTTGTGCGTTGTTGCATGAGAGAGCAATAGCACTTTATTATCACAATGCAGAGGATTTTGTTGAATTCAAAGCCATAGTCGATAATCGGGATCTCATCCATAGGATTTGAGCACAAAAGATGACATGGCTATGTACTCACCTCTGTAGGAAATAGAAGTACTCATTTGCTTCTTTGAAGACCACTCACAAGCTTATCACCTAAAACCGAGCACCTCGAGACGTACTTGACGAGTATCTTGACATCTGCATGATCGGCATCTGCATAGGTTGTTAGTGACATACCGGTGTCCTTGGTACCAAAGTCCCATATTGATGGTTCCTTGGAGATACCGAAGACCCGTTTAACCGCTTTAAGTGCTTTTTAGTAGGCTTAGCACGGTATCTAGCACACATGCAAGCACAAACAATATGTCCGGTCTACTAGGCGTGAGATACATCGGGGATCCAATCATACTACGATATTTTGTTTGGTCTACCATGATCCCTGAGTGGTCCTCATATAGTTTAGTACGTTCAATCATGGGAGTGTCAACAGGTTCACTAGAATCAAATCCAAATTTCTTTAAAATCTCATTTGCATATTTAGATTGATTTATAAAAATGCCTCCGGGACTTTGTGAAATTTGTAATCCCAAGAAAAATGACATTTGTCCCATCATTGACATTTGTAATTTCGAACCCATTTCTTTTGAAAAATGGTCACACTCATTGGGGTCAGTCGAGGCAAAGATGATATCATCAACATAAATTTGAACGTGAATTAAATGTTTTCCTGACTTTCTGGTGAACAATGTAGGATCAACTGCTCCTTTGGTGAATCCAGTAGATAGAAGAAACTTTGATAGTGTATCATACCATGCCCTTGGAGCTTGCTTTAGACCGTCTGAGCCTTCTTCAAGCGATAAGCGTGAGTAGGATGCTCGGATTCACAAAGCCTTCGTGTTTTGGCGTGAGCGACTTCTTTAAGATCTCCGTTAAGAAATGCCGTATTTACATCCATCTGATAGACTACCATGTTCTTACTTGCAACATTAGCCAAGAAGATTCTGATTGCCTCGATACGAGCAGTAGGATGCTCCTCTTGACGGTATCCTTTTGCAACCAATCGAGCCTTGTTCTTTAACACATCACCATGCTCATCAAGTTTCACTTTGAAGATCCATTTTAGAGCAATGATCATAGCACAATCTGGAGCAGGTACTAATTCCCATACATCAAGTCGATCAAACTCATGAATTTCTTCTTGCATAGCATTGAACTAGTTGTCTTCATTCATGGCGGTTTTAACATCTTTTGGTTCGATCTTAGAGAGTACGGAGTTGAAGAAGCACCATAAGGCATCGGTTGCGAGTTGTTTCCGTGTAGAATCTTGGACGAGAGGATTTCCAATGATGTTGTCTAATGGATGATCGTGAGTCCATTTTACGAGGTGTTCATGTGGTTGTTGTTGAGGGACTGAAGTAGCAGTCGATGTCTCACGAAGAAGATGGTTACGATGATGATTCGGGAGAAAATATGTTTTCAAATGGAGCATCTTCAAGAGTAGCAAAGGATTAACTTCATCATTGATGCGAAGCAGTTCCATGATGTACATTTGAAGATTGATGATTTGTTGATGAGACAGAGTGATCGGCGAGATGCGCTTCTTGACTTAGTGATATTGAGGCGAAGGATTGACTTCATTCACGGGGATATGAGCACCTACATTGTGGGAATTGTGAGTTCATTAGCACTTGGCTCATAGTGTTCATCAAACATCGGATCAAACAATTTTTTAAATCATCTTGATTGGAGGTACATATGGAGTTGCTAGAGAGGAATTTGGTACAAGGATGAACCAATGGGACTGTTTTGAAGTGCGGGTCGGCTGGATTGTCCAGAGCCATTTGACCGGTCGACTCATCGAACGTAATGTGAATTGTTTCCATGATGTTTGGGTTCTCTTGTTGTAGATTCAGTAACCCTTTTGTTTGGTGCATAACCAACAAAACTCCAATATCTGCCTTTGCTCTTAATTTTCCTAAGTCTTGTTGTCATTCCTTGGATAGCACAAGGCACCAAACACACGAAGGTAGAGAGATCGGGGCTTTCGTTTATGAACAAGTTCATATGGAGTTTTTCCATGAGAGGTGTGTATAAGGGAGCGATTTTGGGTGTAGCAAGCGGTGGCAATGGCTTGACCCATAGAAACATTGGAACCTTTGAATAAATTAGCATTGTTCTTGCGGCTTCTACAAGAGTTTAATTTCGTCTTTCAACTACACCGTTCGTTGAGGAGTTCGAGAACACTTCTTTGAGGACCGATTCCAACATTTTCATAAAATTCATTGAGTACTTTATTAACAAACTCGGTTCCATTGTCGATTCGGATGATTCTAACTGTTTTGTTGAGTCGGATCGAAGTTGTTTAATGAGTTTAATGATGACATCCGGAGTTTAGTCCTTTGTTCTCAAAAACTTAACCCAAGTGAATCGGGAGTAGTCATTAACCACTACTAACACATATCTCTTCCCATTAATAGTTTGCACTCTCATTGGACCGCACAGATCCATATGAAGGGTATGAAGAACTTTCATTACATAGTTTGTGGGTTTTGGTTTGTGGGCATATTTCGTGCTTTTTCCAAATTGGCAAGTGAGCAAAGATGATCTTTTCATATTTTAACTGGGTAAACCTCGACAAGATCCTTTCGGAAAGGTTGTTTATGGTACCAAAGTTTAAGTGATTGAGACGACGATGCCATAACCAAGACTTTGTTTTAGAAGCCTTTGACAACAAGCAGTTGGAGAGGACTTCATCATGTCGTCGATAGAGATGGTGTATAGGTTTGAACCTCGAGTACCTCTTAATAATTCCACACCATCAAGTTCTCTAACGAAACATGAATGTTTTCTAAAAGCCACTTCTAGATCGGAATCACGAATTAACCAACAGAGAGCAGTTGTGACCAAGACCTTCCACATAATATACCGGAAATCACACTTTTACCAACCACATAATCACCATAACCCATAATAGCTCCAAAATGGTCGTTCCCGAATCTAATCGTCCCTATGAATTTACTCACGAAGTTCATGAGCGCGACGGTCTCCGGTCATATGCTTGGAACGACTGAGTCCGGTACCACGAGCGATTTGAGCGATCTGCGGTTGAACATGAGACAAGAATGGATAAGCGGATAATTGGGATCCCCATGCAAGAATGGGTTCCATTTGGTTAATAATGATGATTGGAACACCCACATGTAAATAGAAACATCCATATAAGAAATAGAAGCAATGGAATCATTATGAATAGATGCAAGTACTAGTGTCCGTATTTGCCCTATTCAAAGTATGTTCACTTCTTAAGGAATAGTTCTACCAAGAGGCATCCATTTTCTAGTGGGCATTGTCTCGATTAACCTTATGGCCAACGGTATCCATTGATAACCTATCTTACTAAATGTTCTTCTGTGGGTTTCACTATTTTCTAACTTTCTTTCGCCTTTGCCTTTTAGCCTTCTTAGAATGATTTTTGCATTAACAATATTAGCGGGGATTTGACCGCATTAGACAAAGCATTCACACCACATTCATGATTAGTAACAGAATTCACGCAGACATCATTACATGGTTTGCAAATAGTATTAGAATTCGAAGGCACATTAGTTGGTTTTGCTACTTTTTGCCTTTCCTGTTTTGATGTGCTGGGATGTGAACTATTCGAAGGCACATTGAGGTTCACTTTCTTAACACTAGAGGTGCTGGGATCTGAACTATTTGAAGGCATACTAAAGTTCACATTCATAACATTGGGCATTGAATGATTTGCATACTTGGCATTAGGCATAGAACAAGGTATCAAGGGGTTGACTTGCTCACCTAGGGATTTAGGGCATATTGTAATTAAGCATTCTAGAAGTTCTTGAGATCGTTTGGCATATAAGCATGCATGGCCAATTGCATTATCAAGTGGTTTCTCTAACTTATCCTCTTCTACAATCTCACGGAGACATTCTAGACTATCCTTAAGGTATGAAAAATATGTTTGAATGGCAAGTTTGTTATTCCTAAGGTGAGGAGGAACATATTTCACAGACAAAGCATATTTATTACAACCATGCACCTTTGATGGACCATTCTCCCCATTGGTCATTGGCATTTTCCCTTTTACCTGACTCTTCAGATTCTCAATTTCCTTTTGCAACGAAGTTATTTGTTCATTATTTTTATTACTAGTGACTTTTATTGACTCAAATAACTCATTGAAATGACGTTTAACCTTTTCATTTTCTTCTAGAAAACTCTCATTTTCCTTTTGAAAAGCATTGACCAAGTTTTGAAGATGAAAATTTTGAGAATTCCGAGAATCTAAAGGAGGAGGCATTTGGGAGCCAGTCACATTGTTCATTTCACCCTTTAATTGAGAAATTTGGGCTTTCAACTTTACGATCGTGTTACAATGAGCTTGAATCATTCATCACGTTTGCTAATTTCAAAAGCGCATCAAATTTAGGAACATCCAAGGATGTCTTGATATTTGAGGTTTTAACATTTTCTTTCGGATGTTGATATTTTAATTGCAAAGCAAGATGCTCAACTTCAATTTAGAAAACTGTTTTACGAGGTTATCATGATCATCTGTTCAACCTTATTATGCGGTTTAGAGTTAGTTTTTCAAGCTCAATGACACGATCATGGGAGACTTTCGAGCAATAGATAATTCATGAAATTGAGAAGCATTAATGGAACAATTTGTAGCGATGTAAAACACATCTTGAGCAATACATTCGAAATAAGATTCTCATTCAAGGTATGCAAGTTCTTCCTCTCAATCTCATTATATTTTAGTTCTCGCTCATAGTCACTAACCTCAACAATCATCACATCAAATTCCTTTTCCATTTCTTTAATATCTAAGTCCATCCCTTTTAAGACTCTCAAATTGACCTTTTAATTGTTTAAAGAAAGGCATGACCTCGGTTAAATAGCATTCTTTAGTTTGCTCAAACCCTTTCCCTTGATTATCCTAGTGGGTGTGATCCTTTTCTTACAAGTTTTCTCAAAATCAACAATAATTGAAATATGACATATTGGTGATTAAGGTCTTGATTTTAGTGGCAATAGTTCTAGGAACTATATGCATTGGTGTATTTGGAGGATACACATCGTCAAGGCGGTTTCCTAAGGGAGGGTTTGTAACAACAAGATTCTCGCTTTTGCTTATCTAAATCCTTTTCCGAACACTTGTTCGGGAGTTAACAATGTTTGAGGCTTAAACATGTTCAAGGAGATCAATTCTCCTTTTGTAATCATGGGGTGTGATAATTATTTTCTTCTCTTTACATTTAGGATCATCTAGTTTCTTGTTCATCTTCTCCTAGTGACTTCATCGATTTCTTATCTTCCTCTCGTGCACTCAACGCAACTAGGTTTCTGTCTAGGCTTAAGGATTTCATAACCATCATAAATTACCTTATGAGCACTTTTAGCCTTCTTAATGACCTCTGGATTTGGTTCCTCGACAAGGGAGTACTATGCTTATCACTTAAAACTCGTGCTTAGTGATTAAGTGAGTAGTCGAATGGTATTTCCTTGTACGTACAACTTATTTTCAAGCTTGTTTTTCAAGGTTTTAGATTAGAAAAATCATTCAAAAGTTTTGATTCCTTAGCCTTGAATTCTTGCTTAAGCATTTTAACATTTTCGGAAGTTCTTGTTTTTGCTTAGCGCTTTAGAAAGCTTTTCTTGTAAGGAGTTTAACTCTTGTTTCAATACTTCTTCTAAACTTACTTTGTCTAATAGTTATGCGCATTTGGTCATCCATCTCCGCTCACGAGTGGTTAACTCAAACTTAGCTCGTTGTTCATAAATAGCAACACGTTCTTTATAGGCATTAAGTTCGAGATAACCGACTCATCGAGGGCATGCATGGTGTATTCGTCAAAAGCATAGTCATCATTGATCGCATAAGATACATCACTTGGTACAATCTCACTTTCACTTTGTTTCACATATTGATCATATGGGACAACATTAACATTACCTATATTTTCAATATCTGATTCAATAATTACAGTTGATTGTACTTCATCATGTATCTTTTGCTCATCAACTTCATCGTATAGTTTTAGTACATCAGAAATGATTTTGTCTTTGGATGGACCAGTTTGTTGTGGTGGAGAGACCTTTGGAGAAACCATGGGTGAGATGCTAGCCATGAAGATTGTTTGAGCAGTAGGTTCATCATCGACATCAGAGTCAAATGCATCACAATCGACCACTTGAAAGGCATTCGATGATTATGACCTATCTCACGAATTGGTACATTCATCAACATCGACATCATAAGTCTTGGCATTCCTTGAGAAGAAACAATAACTCCTCTTCATCCAATCTTGCTCCATTATCACGAGCTTGAACAAGTAACATCTTATCCACAAGTACTCGGCATTACGAGGTCGTTTTGGCGATGTGCGTTCCTTGCAATATGTCCTCACCACCACGCTTGTAACACTTGATCGGCTTTACTTGTCCTTGATTTCCATTCCTTCCCTATTCGATTTGCAAGAAACCTCTACCAACTCCACCTCTTCCTTGTTCATACCGCCTTTCTTGAACCTGGTTGTACCATAACCTTTCCGTCTCGACGGTGGCTCGATTGTGTGGATTAGATGTCGTTACGAGGTTGTTGTTGGTGTGTGGGAGAGTGTTCATGTTTTGACCGATCATGAGAGCCGATTGATTAATGAAGTTTCCACGTGTGCATCAAGATCGACTTGTTTGAACATTGGGTGGGAATGAGTTTGTGATTACCATTACCCATGGGTATAACTTGAGATGCTTTGGTGGTAATTCCAATGTTTGAGTAGAAGGCGGTTGAATCATTTGATGAGCTTATCTCTCCTCGGTTTGTATTGAAGCGATTAAGAATCCTTTTTCAAACATAGCATGTCTCTCATTCGAAGAAGGAAGGCATAGAGTTGCTCATAGTTTGTATTCTTCAATCCTTTGGTTAGCTTCACGAGGTGACAAACTTGTGCCATTCGGGATTCATGTTGTTCACAAACTTTGAGTTTAGTGAATGTTTGGCATAGTCATTCGATGTTTCTCATATCATTCACAAGTTTGTGGAATCTCACGTAATACTCATAGACACTCTCATCTGGTTTCATCTTGAAGTGCTCAAATTCATAATAGAGTTGTGATTCTCTATCTTCCATAGTAAGTTCGAACACGAGAGAAGCATCTTGACATTATCCCACACCGCCTTGGCCGGTGTTGTGATTGATCGACTTGTAGATATCTTTTGGAAGACCTTGAAGTATGATGTTAGAAGCCACGATATCGACGATCGAATCTCTTTTCTCCTTATCATCGAGCTCATCATATGTCTTTGGTCTATCTATTCCATAGACCATTGTTCCATCTGCAGCTGTATCAATTAAGTCTCTTGTAGTCTCAATCTGATAAGGTCCTTCATCAATCGATTTGAGAATGTTGACCCCATTTTCCTTTCCAAGACAGTATAATCTGATTCTTTGAGCATCCTCGGCAACAGTGGAGATGATTGTAGGTACGTTGGTAGACATGTTAACAGATTAGACGGGATTTTATAACTCTATGATTAAACCGGGAAATAGATTCTTTCACGGGATTTTACTAAATCAAGAGAAAACCGTATTACAGAAAAAAAATCAACCAACTCGCTAAGTAACTTTAAACCAAGTCGCTAAGAACCAAGTCGCTAGCAAATTTTGACAGCAAGTCGCTAAGCACCAAGTCGCTAAGATGTCAAGTCGCTAAATAGCAACTCGCTAAGCATCAAGTCGCTAAGATGTCAAGTCGCTAAATAGCAACTCGCTAAGCACCAAATCGCTAATACCAAGTCGCTAACAAACTTAAGTACAAGTCGCTAAATTCACCAAGTCGCTACCCGTAGTGGAGAATCCACTAAGTGTACTGTTTGTCGGCTTGTCTCAATAGACAAGTCGCTAAGCACAACTCGCTAAGAACTTCTACTATAACTTGCTACTAACTTACAAAGCAAGTCGCTACCAAGACAAATTATCCGTAGCTCAAGTCGCTAGCTAGAAAATCAAACAAACACCACTTTTCAATCCAAAAACAACCCAACCACGATGATTCAAGCTTACCAAAGCAATACCCAAGCACATACAATGATTCTAAACACAAAAGTACACCCAAAATTCAAAGTTTGACACTAGAGATGATCCAAATGATGCAAAAACCACTAAACTTTTTCAAACTCAAAAACCATCTAAAAACCACTAGAAATCCAAGAATATGTAAGAGATGATAAAACCATGGCTCTTGATACCATTTGAACATATTGGATTTCACATACACATCAAACCACAAGCAAAGTAGGCGTACACAATGAGTTTTAGAGAGAGAAAGTTAGAGGTTTGGGAACTTTAGTGAGAGAAAGAAAAATCTTATTATGAGCTCCAACTCTCTACCTTGGGAGGTAGAGAGTATTTATAGTCTTTACATAAATCGCCACCTATCGGTGTGGATCAGGCATACAGTGGGTAAAGACCCGTCCGTCCTCCACGGTGTTACTTAAACTAAATACTACTTAACTTATAATAATCTACGATTACGAGCTTACTAACGATTACATATACTTGAGGTGACCGACTCTTTAATACTTAGATTTACTAAATACTAACAGATTGGGAGCCAAGGTATGTAAACAAGACCTTGTAATAAAACAACAAAATGTAGTGGTATTTATGCCACATACAAGTATGTAAAACTAAGAACAAGACTTGTTCTTAAAAATGACTCAAAAGAAAAGTATTAAAAGTAAGAAAAATGATTCCTTCCATGCTTGCATAAGGTTATGGATGGAAGTTTTGGTGAGTGATGATGTTGATGCGATCAAGGATGAGGTTAAGTATGACCCGTATTTCTTCCCTAATTTCTATTGCAAAATCCCTAGTGGATTGGCAATGTTCACAATGTAAGTGATGTGGGTAATGAGTGCGGAAGTTTTTCGGGTTATTTTGATTTGTGAGATGCGGAAGTTGTGGTGGAAAATACGGATCAAAATCTGGAATGTTTGGAAGTGGTGGTGGAAAAGAACCTAGATGTTCTTGTGACACAATGGGAGCTAAAGGTGGTGAGGTTTCAAGGTCTTTGAAGATTGTGTTTGGAGAAGTGGGAGGTGTCAAAAATATTAGTTCTTTTTGCTTGGTTTGTTGAGATCTTGTTGGGGTCTTAAGGAGTTCCAAAAGAGTGACCTTAGGTGGGGATTTGATTTGTGATGAAGTTGGTGTACCTGTTGGTGATGAAGGAGGTGCTATAATGGAAACATCTTGTGGTGAATGAGTGGTTGGTGATGAACCATTTGAAGATGGTTTTGCTAAGCAACAAGGCCGGATGCTAATCCGTGCGGTTTTTCTAGATTTGGGTGGTGGTACTTTGGAAGGTGGGAGGACAAAGTTTTGGATTTCTTGAGAGGGATTATTTGCACTAAGTGATTCATCTATATTGGAAGATCTTTTGGATGACATGATGATGTTAGTTTGTGAGGTTGAGAGTGATGAATATGCAAGCATTTTGGGAATCCTATTTATAGAAAAATAATGCATTGTAATGAATGCTTGACCCAAAATGTGGATTAAAATCTAATGATTTGATATGAATTTAAGGCATGTGATCATGAGAGCACAAGCATTAAGTAGCATACTCCAAAAATATGAAAAAAAAAATGATGAAAAATATTGAAGTTTTCATCCAAAGTGAAAAAAATAGAAGATAATTTAAGCTTCTGTCTCACGGATCCCACGGATCCTTCCCTTGAGGGAACCGTCCAGCATTAAGGTTGGGATCCGTGGTACTGGTGACTCAGTCAACTCAAAGTTTTCCTTATGGAAACATTTGTGCCTAGTGTGTGCCTATATGTAAACCATTTGGAGGTGCGGTTCTCTCGACTCCTAAAAAGAAAAGAAAAATAAACTAGAAGTGAAAAAGCACACTATTATGTGAGATAACTCGAATGCTCCTAATTCATTGTTGCTTAAATGAATGTACCCGAAAACACATATTAGTTATGTGTCCTCTTTAGCATTCAAAAGACATGAGATGCAATGAAAACGGGTTTTACTATGTATTAATAATGAAAAAGCGATTTGTCCTAGACGTGAGAAATGGCTTTCATGAAAGTGATACGGGAAGAGGTATCCTTTTAGAAAACATTTTGAAAAGAGCTTTCTTTGTGTGAATAAAACGTTTATTCTTGAAAAAAAATAGGTATGCAATTACGTGTTTGCAAAAGGTACTTGTCTTGAAAAATAAGAGAAAATTATGAAAGTACAAGTTATAAGTAAAAACTTATCTTGGGTTTTGAAAATTCCCGTATTGCTTGTGAGTTGTGCGTGAAATAGAGATCCTAGACTCAGAAAGAAGAAGGCTAGTGTTTACATACCTTGTAGAGTTTAAAAGCTAATTACGACGATTGTTCCATGAGACCAAGACCAAGACGAAGTAGGTTGAATTGTTCCCGCTTCAACGGTTTGGTGAGGACGTCGGCTATGTTGTCTTCGGACGCTACCTTCTCAATGGAGATGTTCCCCTTTTGAACATTGTCTCTTAAGAAGTGATGACGAATCTCTATATGCTTGATGCGAGAATGTAATACCGGATTCTTGCTTAAGTCGATGGCACCTTTGTTGTCACATAGAATGGCGATGTCACTTAGATGAATGTCGTAGTCAACTAACGCTTGTTTCATCCATAGTGCTTGTTGGCATGCTTTGCCGAGGAGACATATTAAACGGTTGTTGATATGGCCAATGCCGTTTGCTTCTTTGAGAACCAAGATGTTAAACAACATCCCATAAAAGTACATACCCCACTAGTACTTTTTCGGTCAACATAATCACCTGCATGATCAAAATCTGCATATACAATTGTTTCTACCCCCGTACCCTTAGGATACCACAATCCTAATTGAGTCGTACCCTTAATGTACCTAAAAATTCTTTTGACGGCTTCTAAATGTGATGTTTTAGGATCTTCTTGAAACCTAGCACATAGACAAACACTAAACATGATATCCGGCCGACTAGCCGTGAGGTAGAGAAGACTACCAATCATGCCACGTTATTTTGTGTTATCAACGGATTCGCCGTCTTCATCTTTTGTGAGTTTAGTGTCGGATTACATTGGTGTCCTTATGGGTTTTGACTCTTCTAAACCAAATTTTTTTTAACATTTCCTTAATGTATTTAGATTGATTAAATAAGATACTATCTTTTACTTGTTTGATTTGTAGACCAAGAAAGAAACTAAGTTCTCCTATCATACTCATCTCGAACTCGTCATGCATGATTTTAGAGAAATCATCACGCATGTCTTAACAAGTAGATCCGAATATAATATCATCTACATATATTTGAACAATGATTATATGTGACTCTCTTTTCTTAGTAAAAAGTGTGTTATCAACTAACCCCATGGTGTAGTTGTGATTGATTAAGAATGACTTGAGTCTATCATACCAAGCTTTTGGAGCTAGTTTAATACCATAAAGGGCTTTATTTAACTTATACACATGTTTAGGTTTTTCAAAATCGATGAAGCCCGAAGGTTGAGCTACATATACTTCTTCATTAATAAAACCATTTAGAAAAGCACTTTTGACATCCATTTGATAAAGCTTAAGATCATTAGCACAAGCATAAGCAAGAAGTATTCTTATAGACTCAAATCTAGCTACGGGGGCATAGGTCTCATCAAAGTCTATTCCTTCTTGTTGATTATACCCTTGGGCAACAAGTCTAGCTTTGTTTCTAGATACTACACCGTTTGCATCTAACTTGTTTTTATATACCCATTTGGTTCCTATTATGGTTTGATTACTAGGTGGAGGGACAAGTGTCCAAACATCGTTAGAAACAAATTGGCTTAACTCTTCTTGCATAGCCATTACCCAACTTTCATCTTTTATGGCTTCTTGTGTATTATTAGGTTCTATGGTTGAGACAAAACAAAATAGGTTACTTTGGTTTTGGACTTGAGACCTTAAGGTTCTTTCGTTTAACTTTCCTATGACCTTATCTACGGGGTGATCTTTGGACTCTTTAATATTTATGATTTCATCATTTAAAGTTTCTTCTTATTCGTTTATCTTTTTCTTTATCACAATAGCTTCACTCTCGACAATATCGTCATCGACAAGAGGTAGAGTAGGTTTGGGTGGACTCTCATCAAATTTTACGTTTAATGACTCTTCAACCTTCATTGTTTCTTTATTTAATATGACGTAAGCTTTGCTATTAGGAGAGTAACCTAAAAAGATACCTTCGGTTGATTTAGGCTCAAATTTTGTAAGGTAATTTTTGGTGTTAAGTAGAAAACATTTGCTACCAAAGACTCTAAAGTGATCTAACGTAGGCTTTTTGCCTCGAAGTAACTCGTATGGAGTTTTACCTAAAAATGGTCTAATTAAGACTCGATTAAGTATGTACGTTGAAGTATCAACGACATTAAACCAAAACTTTTGAGGTATGGATTGCTCATTTAGCATGGTGCGACTTAGTTCTTGTAGGGTTCTATTCTTTCTTTCAACTACCCCATTCGATTGTGGAGTGCGAGGAGCCGAGAAGTTGTGAGTAATACCATTAGCGTCACAAAAGGCTCCAAATTGCACTTCATTATCGAATTCCCTACCATGATCCGTTCTAATAGACACTATAGGACTTCCTAATTGTCTTTGGATTTTCTTACTTAATATTTCAAAGTGATTGAACATTTCAGTTTTGTTCTTTAAGTACTTAATCCATGTGTACCTAGAGTAATCATCCACTATAACCAAAGTGTAGTAGTTACCTCCATAACTTTGGATAGCGGATGGACCAAATAAATCCATGTGTAGTAACTCTAGACACTTAGTTGTAAAGACTATATTTTTAGCTTTGTGACTAGCATGGACTTGTTTTCCTACGTTACAAGCATCACAAAAGTGAAGTTCATATTTTAATTTTGGTAGATCTCTTACTAGATCTTTGGATGATAGCGATTGAAGAAGTCGCATATTGGCATGACCCAATCTTCGATGCCATAAGGTCGAAGTTTCATCCATAGAAGTAAGACAAAGTTTGTCTTTAGGTTCATTACTAATTTTAATGACATAGACTCCATGTTTCCTAATTCCTCTATCTATGGTGATACCGTTTTTCAATATCTTACTACCGGTTTCGTTAAAAAGTACGTTGCACCTTTTATCACATATTTTTCCTATACTTAAGAGGTTAAAGTTTAGGTTTTCTACGTGACACACATAGTTAATGGTTAGAGATTTGTTTGAAATCGTACCTTTACCGATGATTTTTCTTTTGCTATTTCCAAATACCACATTTCCTCCATTAAAGGATTCATATGTGGAGAATAAATCTTTATTGCCGGTCATGTGCCTTGTGCACCCGCTATCCTTGATCCACTCATCCGGATCTAGGTCGACCTTTAAGCACACCTAATAAAACAATTAACTTAAAAGTTTGGTCCCCATTTGTTCATGGGTCCATTAGTGTTAAACATTCCATTCATGTTAGACATATATGGATAAGGTGAGAATGTGTTCCATGGTGCAAAGTTTTGAAATGGAAAGCCATTTTGCATATTTGGATTCCATCCCATTTGATGGTTACTTCTCGGATAAACATTATTAGGTCTTCTAGATGTGTTTGGTTTTGAAAATGATGGACCTTTGTTTCTTGAGAAACTTTGATTTTGTCTTGGAGGTCGTTGTCTAATAGTAACATGGGTTGGTTTCTTCTTATTAATAATAACAAAATCAGTTCTAGACGAGGAAGCTATATTATTACCACTGTTTACTTCAGCAGACCCACGGATCCCTGGTTGTACACTAGCCAGTTCCCTTTTTGTGGGATCCGTGACTACAGTGGTTTGTTTCTAGTGCCTTTACGAATTGTGTTTCTTTGTTTTCACTAGTTGACGTATTAAGTTCCTGAAAACCTAGACCTTTTTGGTTGTTTCCTGTTTTAACACTATCCAATATCATATCTAAGGTATTAGTGTTCATTCTAGCAATCTTAGAGTCTATATGATCAACTAGTTTGAAGTTGAACGCAAAGTTCACATTCGCCACTTGCTATCTTCCCCTTTTCTAGACGTTTTAATTTTGCTTTTAACTCTATGACTTCCTTCTCTAAACGTTGGTTTTGGTTTTTCAAAAACTTGTTTTTGTTGATTACTTTTAAACTAATTTTGCAAAGTTTATCATATTCATTATGCAATGAGTCATCATCTAATGATGAGCTACTATAGTATTCGTGACATACCTCGTCATTTGCCATGAGACAAATTTTTTCGTCCTCCTCCTCGCTCATTCCCCACGAACTGCTCACGAATGTTTTTTGATCATCGCATTTGGGACACTTACTAATAAAGTGGTTTGGGTCCCCACATTTAAAGCAAGCACGATCATCCATTTCCTTCTCGTCCTCTTTGCTTTTCCGGAATCCTTTCTTGTCGTCATATGGTTGTTTGACGTATCTTCCCTTTCTTTTAAAGAACTTTTTGAAGTTCCTTACCGCCATGGCATACTCCTTGTTATCACTATCCGAAAAGGAGTTCTCTTCATCGCTTGAGACCTTCTTGGCTTTAAGGGCAAGAGATTTGTGCTTCTCTTTCACTTTTGAGGCCTCAGAATCTTTAGCAAGGACAAGCTCATAGACCTTTAAGTTGCCTATGAGTTCATCAAGGGTGAGGATTGTCAAGTCTTTTGATTCTTCGATTGCCGTCACCTTAGATCTCCACTTGGATGGAAGTGCCCTTAGATATTTCCTAACATGATTACGGCTAGAAAAAGATTCATCACGTGCTTCTAAAGATGTAATTATAGTATTAAAATTAGCAAAAGAATGATCTATAGTCTCCTCATCTGATATTGAAAATTGTTCATATTGTTGAACAAATAAATCTATTTTATTGTTTTTCACTTGTTGATTACCTTGATGAGTTACAACTAAAGAATTCCAAATTTCTTTAGAGGTTTTAAGCATGGAGATTCTTTCAAATTCATTTTTGGGTAAAGCATTATATAAAACCATTTTAGCTTCACTATTTTTGGAAAGTCTTTTTTTAATCTCATCGGTGAGTTTATCATGAGGTATGTTAACTAAATTTCTATTTTCATCTTTTGCAGTGGCTTCAAAATCGCCTTCAACAATGATGTACCAAAGATCAATATCTTTAGACTTCACATACGTTTCGAATCTATTTTACCAATATATAAAACCATTAGTTTCAAGTAGTGGAGGTCGTTGCATGGATTGCCCTTCCTTGTAATTTTCAGAAGCCATAGTGATCGAAAAGTTTTTAAAATACGGTTTACTTAAAAACTTTTATAAACTTAGCTCTCAATGCCAATTGTGGAAAACTAGAAGGGGGGGTTGAATAGTTTTGCCGATTTTAAGTTAGTTTTTAAAAACTTTAGATTCGATGTTATGTGAAATCGTATGGATGAAGAGAAAGTATAGATCTAAGAGTAATGCAAGTAAAGAAAGTAAAGTAAGGGATAGAAATGACACAACCGATTTATAGTGGTTCGGCTACAAGGACACCTTCCTTGCCCTACTCCACTCCCCGAGTCACCTACTTGAGAGTTCAAGCACTATGCCAACAAACTCCTTCAACTTGGCGGAGAAGCCTTCACAACGTTGCTTACACCTTTTTCCGGTACAAAGCTAAATACCGAGTCCGTAACACGGAGGACCAAACCAACACGACTATTACACAACAAATATGTGAAATATGAAGTACAAGATCTTTGCTACAGAAATCTTGTGGAGGAACAAATCAATCAAGGACCCCTTGCTTGGATGACTTGTAGAATGCTCGTGATCTCGCCTTAGAGAATGACCTATATGAGAATCACAATAGAAGAAAGAAGAACAACTCTCTAGATCAAGTGATCTTTTGTTAGAAGAGTGTAAGAGTATATGAGAGAGTTAGTAAGAAGAGGGGTGAGTAAAAATGAAGAAATGGCTCTCTATTTATAGGCAAATTCTTGCCACTGTTGCATGGATCCCACAGATCCCTTGCTTAAGGGATCCGTCTAGTGTAACTCCAGGGATCCGTGGGACGCTCCTCTTTGCCCATGGGTTTTTGGGTTATGGGTCATGGGTCATGGGTCACGGGTTATGGGTTGGTCCATGGTTATTTATTTAGATACAATGTATCTAATAGATGCAATGCATCTAGTCAATGGTTCATGGGTTAACACCATGGGTCATGGATATGCTCCATGGGTATGGGTCATGGGTTGTGGTTTTTACCCATCCTAATAAACTATTACAGCAAATGATTTATTACAACAATTTGTATTAAATAACTATATGTAAATGCTTTACAAAAATAACATGTATCCTTATAATTTTACTTATGATAACATTATATTTGTTATCAACAAAACACAAAGAGATCGCTCAATATTAATAAACGTTTTTACGGTTTATTTGTATTAACACCACGTATATCACATAAATATGCTTTGGATATTTAAATAAATGAAAAAGAAATATAAACATATAAGTTTCCATTTAGTGACATGCAAGCATACTCATACTTAGTTAATGTTACTTAGAGATAAGTCTTATGAAAGTCATACCTCTATTGCAATTTGAGTGTCCCTTACTTTTGACAAATTGTATCAATGGACAACTCCGGTTTCTTCGAGATCTAATTGGTAATATGTCTAGACAACTTTTTGAAAAGGTTATCTTATTACCAAGGAATCTTGATGGCTTGCTTATTATGAGATTAGCTAAACAAAATGACAAGAAAGGTTAGTGCATTTTGTAATAGGATGTAAGAAAATTAATGTTGTCATCTAATCAACATCCAGCAAGAGTATTCTTAAAACATAGTATTTTGTTTTAGAAAGTTTCCTTATTTGTAGTTTTCAAACATACACGGATCGTATCAAGTTTTTAAAGTACACTATACTTTAAGAAACTTGATAACGAAGCTCTGATACCAATTGTAAAAAACTAGAAGGGGGGGGGGGTTGAATAGTTTTACCGATTAAAACTTCGTTTTAAACTATTTAGATAGACTTATATCAATCTATTTGATATGTGTGTTGGATAATGATAGATAAGCATATAAGTAAGTAATGCAAAGATAAAGAGTAAAGAAACACAAAACCACGATACGAGTATTTATAGTGGTTCGGCTACAAGGAAACATTCCTTGCCCTACTCCACTCCTCGAGTACCCCACTCGAGAGTTTTTAAGCACTACACAACACAAGATACTTAATGTGGCGAAGAAGCCTTCACAACGTCGCCTACTCTTTATCCGGTACTAGGCTAGACACTGGTTTCTTCCACGAGGTAGAACCAAACCTATCACAACGTTGCCTACACTTTATCTGGTACAAGGCTAGATACCGAGTTCTATTATAAAGGAGGAACTACTACCCAACACTACACCACAATACAGCTACCTCAAAGGAGACACACTCCTTGTTACAACACTAGAAGGATATCAATATCTTTTAACCCAACTATCTATCTTGTACATCGATGCACCATATCGAATGTACACCCTTGGTACCTTTCACTAATGCCTTTGACACGACCCTTCGACACCTTTCACTAATGCCTTCAACACGACCCTTCAGCACTTTTCACTAATGCCTTCAATACAACACTTCTATGGAGGGAGGAAAGAACTATCAACAAGATAAACTTCAGTGGTCTTGATGATGACGAAGTTTAGCAACTCATGACCTTGAGCTTGCACGTTTTCAAGAGGTGGTGCTCTCGCCTTTAAGAGGAACCTAGAGAATCACACAAACATAAAACTACATAGAATGATCCTTTGGATAAGAGGTTAGAGATGTTACAATACTAAGAGAGAGTATGTGTAAAAGTGGTGGTGAGCAAGAGAGAAATGGCTCACTATTTATAGACAAACTTGTCTACTGTCCTACGGTTCCCACGGATCCGTCCCCAGAGGGATCCGGCTAGTGCAAACCTGGGGATCCGGCTATTGGGTCAGTTTATTCCGGATTTCGGGTTGCAAACCGGGTTATGGGTTATGGGTTATGAACCATGGGTTATGGGTAATGGATTTTGGATACCCAACAAGATGCAATGTACCTAGACATTGGGTTATGGATCTTGGGTTATGGGTCATGGACTTTGGGTCATGGATCATAGATAATACCTAACATGACTTCATGCATGATGTCATGCAATGGGTCATGGGTTATGGATCATGCTCCATGGTTATGGGTTATGGACTTTGGTTTTTACCCAACAACATTCATTGTACCTAGTCAATGGATTATGGGTCATGGACTTTGGTTTTTACCCATTACATTACCCATTACAATATATACAAAGTATATATGTACATTTCTATATTATGTAAACACTAGTTGTTATACATATGCATTTCTATAAGATGTAAACAATATTACTTGTTTTAGTGTTTATAAAAATGTCTTTTGTTTTATATAACTTATTTACTAAACATGTTTTGATATGGTTTTAATATGTTTAGTAAAAGTGTGTTAGTAAACTATTGGCTCAAACTTTTTACGTAATTTATTTATTTTGTTAAAATGATTTTATGTTTGTTATCGACAAAACATTAGAAGATCGTAAAATATAAATAAACATTTTTATGGTTTATTTGTATTAACAATACTGTTCAAAAATAAGGATCTGAGACGTGGAAAATATCTTGAATTTTCTGTTTCAAAGTGTCACAAGAATGAATAAGTATCATACTTAAAATCCATGAAGATTGACCTTGAAAGGTATGAAAAATTGTTGCCTTCAGAAGTAACCAAGATGAGTAAAGATGATTCATGAATTAAAAGATGAGGCAATAGAGATGATTCAGTGGGAACATCTGGGGAAGGATGGTATTGTCTTCAGAATATGCTCAAAACGGCATCAGGGAGTACTTATTGGATGAAGTATCCTCTATGGAACTTCAGTGAAAAAAAGAGCAACAAAGTATCAAGCTTTCTTTTTTATTATTATTTTTTTAATACTTTGTTGTATATGGGTTTGTAAGTAGAAGCTGTTATGCTCACTTACAAACCAGTTTAAGTTACGCTATTCCCATATTTTAACGGTAGGAGACTGTTGGCTAAGAAAAATGGCCAAACGGTCTCTGATTTACTTAGAAATGCCTATTTAAAAAAAAGTGTTGAGCCACATGTGACTCAGGATATCTGAATAAAAGAAGTTCAAGACCTAAGAGTCAATAACATGGTCAACTTCAATAAGGATTTAGAAAATAACTAAATTGTTATATATTCCTTATTGTAAACTCAGTATGTAAGAAGAAGCCGTTATGCTCACTTACTATTGATAATTAGTCTATTTGTATATTTAAATATGGGGAGATTGTTGGGTCTGAAATTGACCCAAATTGTCTCTGATAAATATTTAAACATAAAATAGCCTAATACACCATCTGAAGGTCAGTGAGCATAAGTCGATAAAGATCAGAGAGAGAGTGTCACTTCATAACTATCAATGTGAACATATAGTTATCAGAAGTGAGATACTCCCTAATAGTTATCAGAAAACACGTCTCCCTAATTATTATTCAGAAGGTGTTGCTCACTGAGAAAAGAAATCAACGAGTGTTGTATAAAGCTCAACCAACTATCTAGCTTCAGGGACGTCAAAGACCAGTTGAAGAAAACACTTCACAAACTAATGCGATGTCAGGGAGTGATTTACAAGGAGCTAAAAAAAACACTAGAGTCACTGAGATATGAAAAATGTTTCTCTGACTCTGAAGACTTAATTTAGTTTTTACAAACTTAGCCTCTGAATGCATGGGTGGGAAACTTATTGAATAAGATAAGTTCAAGTACTTATTGATATACAAGAAACAGGTATTAGGTCTATAATTTGTCAAATGGGTATGCCAAAATACGCTCAAGACTAGCTTACTAGGCACGTGACTATCTATTGTAAGTTGGCAAGTTAATGTGCACCTATGTGCATCCACTGTTTCCATTCCTATATAAACCAAAGGTTGTAATTGAGTTAATTAGAGATCAAACATAGAAAATAATACATAGTATTATAGTAGGATCCTCCTCTCCAAGGAACAACAAAGCAAAGCTAGTTGCCTTTTGTTGTTTGATTTTGTAGAGTTAATCTGTCATCAACCGGGATAGTTTTTCGTAGGCTATCCCTTGTAAATCTTTGATTAGTTGATGTTCATCAGTTTTTGTCACTTGTTTAAACAGTTGTTCTTATCTTTTATGGTTTGTGTGATCGTGCCGGACCCAACACCCTCACACCAACATCAAAACCACGACACAAAATCAGAATCCAAATATCAATAACCCAAATGCACCACTGTTACACCAAAATAGCCAACATACAACAACAAAAACCAAAACCGAGGAGAATACACATTAAGAATGTTTGTTAGTATTTAAAGCATCCAATTTATATCAACAATCAAGCATACGGGGTAGATCAATAGTAACAAAGGAAAACATACAACCTGATGTAATCAAACCCTAAAATCATTTAAACCCTAATCAATCAGAAACCTAACGATTAAAACTAATAAATAAGGGATTAAGGTCGACTTAGTGCAAGAATAATCAGATCGAGACAATTAATATCTAAATAATGATGATTAAGGAAGAAAAATGATTGAAAATTGGAGGTTGTTAGGGTTTTGCCGTTTTTCTCCTTGATCGCCACTTAAAGAGAGAGTTTTCTAATATCTAAAATTTAAAACCATTAAAATTAACATATTAAAATTGAAAAGCTATTTTAGGCAAAACACATTACTCACTTTTAAGTCATTTTAAGTTTCAAGAATAAACATACACTCTGTATATAATTTTCACGATTGCTTTATATTGAAGAGTAGTTGCTTACAAAGCTTGCTTTATATTTGTCATAATAAATGAATGACCTTTCATATATATATATATATATATATATATATATATATATATATATATATATATATATATATATATATATATATATATATATATATATATATATATATATATCACATTGGATATTGAACCATATATATTGCTTTAGCTAGGGACATCAATAAAGTGATGACGATACATAATGTTGAGTCAATATTTGATCCAAATGTTCCTCACAAGTATTTGAACATAAAATAGCCAAGTCACTCACTGATAAAATTAGTGAGCACACTGATAAATCAGGGAGTAGCTCAAACAACATGCTTCAAGAATATCAAAGACGAACTGAAGATTCACTGTACTTCGCTGATGCTGTATCAGCAAGTAACGTACCTGAGCAACACCAGAGTCGTGAGATCTGACAAATATCTCACCGACTCTGAAGACTTATCTCTGAAGAAACAAATACGAAATATGGGCGGAAACTTTCTTGGGAAGACAAGCTACAAGCATGCACAAGAAAGTCAAAAAAAGACAGTAATTTTAGTACTTTGATACTTTAATACTTTAGTACTTAATATTTTACTAAAGCTTCTCTAGGAAGCTTCACTTTTCCCAAGCCTTTATATATATATGTAATTTGTAATAGAGAAAAGTAAGTGACTCCATTGTCAAGATGATACTAAGTATCATAGAGTCCTCATCTCACTGAATCACAAGCAAAGCTTGGATCAATGAGTGTTTTATTTGTCACTCATGGGGATAGTATTCTGCAACTATCCTCTTGAAGAAGCTGAAGATGTTATTAGTATGTCAAATTGGTATTGAATAAACATGTTCTTATTATTCTACATATTCATGGTTTATTCAATTGTATCTGGACCAACAAGTGGTATCAGAGCGGGTGGATCAATTCATGATTTGGATCCGTTCTAGTTGACTTCTAATAACATTTGAAGAAGTAAAAAAGGTGTGTAAAACCTTTAAAAACTGCTTCTGCTATTATAGTTTTTGAAGGAGATAATGCACTAGTTTTTACTAAAAGCAAATAAAAAAGCACTAGTACCGAACACTACCTACCACAAATATCTTATCCACACAAAACCCATATACTCACAAAAGGGTTATTATACAAAAAAGTCACTAAAGATTGCGAGAAATTTGACGTAAGTCACTAAGTTTAAAAGTTGTCATTCAAGTTACTCAACTTTGTGTGACCGGTTATATTTGTGTGACAACTGGAAATTAGGGAGCCCTTTTAGGTAACCGCATTACGCTAAGTTAGACCGAGTAGTTGCCTTTAGGAGCTATTCCGGTTAACCATGACTTGTTTTGATATCGTTATTGGTTTTTATGATTTATTTTATTATCGTATGAGTTATAGCCCGTTGTGATAGGCACTATTTGATTCGGCACAATAAAATCCTATAACGAGAGATAACGTAACTTTTAAACCGTAACACGAAACGTGATGCGTAAATAATCAAAATTTGTGGAAAACGTAATTAAAAACAATGGAAAGATGAATAAAAGTCGTTAGACACTCGTAGGGTAAAATATGAGCTCGGGAGAGGTAAAACGGGATAGTGTATAAAAATTGCGGGAACGACCCCTCTTTTTTGCTATGGTCGGCCACCCCCCCCCCCTTCCTTTTTCCTTTATTATTTAGTCCCTAGCTCCACCTATATATACCACTCACCCTACACACACACACACACGCACACACACACTTTTCTTTCTCTCACTAAAAACACACACACACACACACACACTCTTTCTTTCTTTAACCTCTCTCTAAACCAAAACCATAACCCTAGTTTCCGGCCACCGCCCCTTTTTGGCCGTTTTCTCGGCCGCCACAGCGCGTCACCACTCACCACCACCACCATCACGTAGATCTCCTTCTCCTCTTTCTATCCATATAGGGCACGCGCTCTAGAACTCCCGTTCGAACCTCCAAAACGTCTAAAAACCTCGCGTGAATTTGGGTTTTCATATTATTTTTGTAGATCGGGTTTGATAAAGGTAAAAGAAGGCAAGAAACGACTTGTTTGAGTCTTGGGGAGCCACGAACGAGACCTTTTGTCTCGTATATGTGAGTTCCATGGTTGGGTTTTGATGAACACGGGTCTAAAACGAGTTTAAAACTAATAAAACATGTAAACTAGTGTGTTGGTATCGTGTGTTGTGTCATGTTCATGTGTTTTTGCGTTTTTATCATTTTTATGAGTGTTTGGTTATAACTAGTTGATGGGTTTTGATGTTTGATGGTGTTTGGGAATTGAAAGAGCCATTTGGGAGTGTTTGGATGGAGATGGGAATGTGGAACGAGCCACATGGACCACTAGGGTCCGTGATGGTGGCGTTAAGATGTGAATGAGACCCTCATAGACCCATGGGTCCGGTTCGGGTCGTTGTGGTAACATATTGGTTGTTGTTGTTGGAGTTTGGATGAGACGCGGGGAGCCAAAGAGCTTTTAGAGCTTGTTTGGTTCACGTGGTCTTAATCGGGACCGTGTCAAGACCATTAGGGTCGTGACATTGGTTACGGGTATGTTTGGTAGTTTGTTTGGATGGCGAGATTGATATGAGGTTGGTTGGAGTTGTGGAGTTGTTTATTTTGGACTTAATAATATATATGTCAACTTTGCGCAACGTCGGTGTTATCGTGACTTTTTAGTCTCGATTGACCCCGACAACGCCGTAACATGGACTTTAGTATTTATTGGACAATATGACGTGTAAAAGCCGAGAGTCATGACTCGGACTTGTGAACTCGAAACGGATAATGACTCGAAACTTATATTGAAACTTGACGTAATATATATATAAACAAGTAAATAAAACTAGAAAATATAGATAATAAATGGTTTTATACTAAAAATAGAAATGTTTTGTAATAGAAATGTCTAAAAATAGAAATGTTTTGTAATTAATGAGTTATTAAATGTTTCGATGGCACGTTTCTCGAAATGTGTCATTTATGAGTATTTAATATCATTTATGTGGGTTACGGATGACCTAACATTAATAGCGTCAATCCACGTGGATAGCGGACTTATTAGGTTGACGAATCTAATAAGTTCCCGTTATGTACGTAGGATAACGTTATTAATGGGTGAATTATCCTTATGACTCGTTAGGATGTGACTGGTTTTTGGGATAATAAGCGTCATGAATAATTGGTTGAATTTATCGAGTTGACGAATTCGTTAAGATCTAACTATTTATTTTGAAACTTATTAAACTATAAAGCTTATCGCTTAGACGTCTCATTGTGTCCTTATGAGTCGCATTGTGGTCTATTGAGTGCATTCATGGTGTCTTGTCTGGTCGATACCACACACACGATGATACCAAATGCTAGTAACTAAATGGTAAAACGAAATATTTTTGAGATAAGAAAAGGAGTATATTTGGGGTAGATAATATTGAAGTTGGGAATATATATTAAGAGTTGGTTTATATTAATAGGTTGTGCGGAGTCAGTAGTTGCTGAGCCGAGTTAGCGGTTATCTGCGTTGCTAGTGATTGTTTGTGCTTTGCTTGTTTGAGGTGAGTTTCATAGCCCCACTTTTATCTATGTTTTTAACTAAATTGGGGTGAGAAATCATGCTACTCTTTTGGACCTTCTTAAACTCTTTTGAATTGCTTATGTGTTGACTAGTTTAGATAGATATGTGGTAGATGTTGCCTTAGTCTAGGGTAGCAATCTTTTGCTATGACACTGTTGCCTAGCTAAGAATAGATATCTACTCCGACCTAATCCAGGGTAGCATTTGTTCTAGGCCTTGCTACGACTGTGTTGGCTAGAGTCGCTTGGGGCCCTGCTGTGATCTTGTTTGTGTTGTTGATATGTGATTGGTATGTTCATTATGTATCTATCTTGGTCTCGCATAGCAAATAAACTCTTACAGGTCCACTATTGAATTTATACTTAAACCTATGAACTCACCAGCGTTAGCTGACATTTTAGCATGTTTTTCTCAGGTAATTAAGTTGATGTTTGGAATGCTCGTTCTGTGGAGGCTTGGAAATGAGGCATGGTTAAAGGATCATATTTAAACTCTGATAATATTATGCAGACCTATTTTATAATCTATGTTAGGCCTTATATTTGACTATTTTGGGATGATTGTATTTGGATAATTAATTATGGGATTGGTTTTTGAACTATAGTTATGACTATCTTGTTTGCTATACTTGTGTGATGTGCCAATCCAGTAACGCCCCGAAAACTTGTTTAAGTCTTCCGCTGTACCGAGATTTGGGGGTGTTACAATTTGTTACTCTCTTTTTGGTAACCTAGAATTACCGATAATAATCCTACGTGGCTTTAATAATTCATTTATGTTATTTTATAACCAACCTGTATAATTTTATAAACATAAAATGTTTCTTTAATAATCCCAACTACACACACACACTTCCCAAACCATTTTCTCTCCTAATCACACACAGATCCCAAACCCTAAATAAAAATTGTGGAAATAGAGTTTGATTAGGGTTGTTATCTTCTCCAAAAAGGTAACCTGAATTTCTGATTACTTAATTTTTTTTGTTTCAACAATCATATAAGGTTTATAAATTAGGGTTTTGTTTGTAAAATTAGGGTTTTCTGCAATTAACAATTTTTATTGTTTTATCTTGTTTCGATGGCATCACCATCCCAATCATCCACGTTTTTGATAAAATATCATCGTGGTGGTTGATAAGGTTTTAAAAGGTACCATTTTGAGGGGTCGTTTAAGTCCTTATTTGATCACTTTTGTATCCGTTATTGCTTAATATCGTTCCTTTTCACCTTTTAGGTCTCTTGAAGGCAAAATGCTGGAATGGCACTTATTTGGACGAAAAGGCGCGAATATATGAAGAAAATGGCCAAAGTCGAATCGAGACACTCAAAGTCATTGAAATGTAAGGCTGACGGCGCCGGTGTTAATGCGACGCCGTCGGAGGATTTTTGTGACGATCAAGAGCTAAATTGCTTTTTACACTTGACGGCGTCGAAAGCGACGACGTCACAACCACAAGGTGACGCCGTCACAAGGTGATCAAGACTATCACGACATGCGCCAAGTAGTTGATATTGTTTTGGCCATAACTTTTGCATACGAACTCGGATTTAGGTGGTTCAAAAGCCCACGCGACCGGAACGAGAAAATCTACAATTTGTTGAAATGGTCGTGACGTCGTCACTCTATAAGTGTGACGCCGTCACTCTTTGCCGACGTAAAATCGCCTATAAATATAACATTATAACTTCACTTTTGTAAGCCCTAAACCCTAAGTCCGATTCGTGGTTTAGGTAGGTGTTTTTCCAGCTACTTAAAGGGTTTCAAACACTCTATAAACATCGTAATGGTTTGTTTGTTAATCCAATCCTATGGTATGTCTTCAATTATCATAATTGTTGCTTGCTCTTCATTAATTATGCTTGGCTAATTCACCTTGTGTTTGCTTATGATTGTATGAAACTTGTATATAATTAATTAGATCTTATTGATTTCTTAGTGATGCTTGTGTCTATCTTCATCATTAGGGGTGTGACAATTTCAATGAGTCTAATTGGTTTAGTTTATAATTCTTGCACCCTACTGTCTCTTGTTTGATTGGTTGTCTCTTATCTTAATTGTAATTAGCTTAGGAGTGCGACTAGGCTATCATTGTGTTTAATACTTGATAAATCTTTGATAGTTTATGAATGACTTGGTGGATTTCGTTTACTAAACCAAAGATAACCTTAAAGTTAGTTTATGAATGACTTAGTGGATTTTGTTTACTACACTTAAAGGTGACTTTAAAGAGTTAGGAATGCACACCTTACGACCTTAGAAAACACAACGCGTTAAGAATAAGGACGTGACAATTCAACCATCAATAGGATGTGACAATTCAAGAGGTAGAATTGGATAGCTAGCAAGGAGTAATACATCATAAGTAGATACGCTTCACGTTACTAGTAGACCCATAATTTAGTTAGTATCTTTTGGGATAGTTGACTAGCAACTAATTCCACCCTCCCTCCAAAACCGAGATTCATAAAATATAAAATACAAAATAATCATCCTCATCTTTAGACTTAAATCGACATATACTTCACCTAACGACACTATTCCCCTAGAGAACGATATCAATACCCGTGGCTTACCCTCATTACTACACTACAACGATTAGGTTCACCGCCTAGGTGTTATAAAACTTGCTCAAGAAAAGGAAGTTTCCTTGACCCCGAACGACGCGTGTAGCGTTATCAAGTTTTTGGCGCTACCTGCCGGAATAGTTATTGTTTAGGCTTGATTTCTATCTCGTTTAGGTCTACTCACAAGATTCCTATCAAGTGAGATTTTTTCTTTTATTAGCTTCCTTGTAGTCTATCCCCTTCTTTGTGCCTTTGTTCGTAAAACTTGTCCATTGACTCTTCCGTTCACCATTATGGAGAACGCGAATCCACTATATTCGCGATTAGGTTTTTCATAAGAAATTATGATATTACTAAAGCGGATTATTCAAGATGGTGGGAAGAAAGTAACCAAGTCCATAAACCTTTTGAGGGTTTCACCATTCCATCAAGCCCACAAAACACCTCATCTAGTGAAACCTATGCTTCGTATGAGCCTTCACCTAGGATAGACTTTCGTGAACAACCTCCATGTTTAGAAACTATTGTTAGTAAGGCCCTTAGGAGAACTGACCAAATTTGTGAAAATATTATGGAAATCAACCAAGCATTAAACCATAAGTTGGATCAATTACTAAGTTTGGTTTCATCACGACCTAAGGAAATAGCACATGATGAGCATATAGATGATGTAGATGTGATTGAGGATGAGGTGAAAGTCTAGACCCACAAGGTATCCCACAAGTCCCACCATCATTTAAGGCATACACACCGCACGTGACTTACCCGTAAGTAGTAGAAGAGACTTTAGGAATCCCGAAGGAGATAGAACATTTGAACCAAACGCAACTAGAGAATATAGGTTTGAATACTTGTAGTCTCAGTCTTACTCTTAGTTCTAGGGAATTTCCTAGTGTTGATGAACCGGAACCTCAATCTTTACTTCCATCCTTAGATAAACGAGGAACCGACCTACCCATCAACCAATTTAGTCCGGGTAGTTTTAGGATGAAGGAAGCCATTCACACACCCCCTTCACCTCACGTGGCATATTTCCACCCTAAGGGTGTGTATCGCTACTATCACCCGCACTTAAACTTAAGTGTAGGGAAAACTTCCCTTTATCTCGCTAAATAAGGGTAGAGTCGCTCGTGACTCGAACAAAACAAGCGCTTCTTGGGAGGCAACCCATGTGTATTTGTTTTTCATTTTATTTGTGTGTCGATATCTTTTATTGATTGTTTATTCTCATGTTTGAATTTGTAAAATGCTTTATTTTGTCTTTAACCTCGCCTTAATTACATATAAAGGTATTTTACATAAGGGATAAGTGTAGGAGGATTACACACGTTTTCAAAAGAAACGTGAACATGAGAATTACAATTATTTAAAAGATATACATGTGTTCGTTCGAGTCAAATGCTTGTATCGAGTCATAATGGATGTTATTGCAGAATTTTTCCAGATTTTAAAGATATAAATTTTCCGTAATTTTTTTCGTAAAATCGCAGACCGGTTCTGTTATGATAACCTGACGGCGTCGAGGTCTCAACTGACGGCGGCCGGAGGAGTAGAAATTGCTTACTACTTTTTATCGTTTTCTGTGCTACTTATAAATTTTTGGAATTTTCCAGGTCTCAATTTTCTAGAAAATCTGCAAACATCCATTCCACAAGCATTATATCTTACTTAAGTCTGGAATTACATCTTGTTGAGATTTTTGTTTGTTCGGTTTGATGCGTTGGGTTGTCTGTTTTCTTAAAGTGTGCATGTTTTATTTATCAAGAAGAAGATATATAAGATTGGAAGGAGCTTTTCACGCATACATTCTTCTTGGAAAGGATTTAACCACTACTTCACACACGGATCCTACCGAGCTAATCAGGGGAGTATTAGTTTCTTTCGTTTTTAATTACCTTCCATTATCATAACTTTGATACTTTCGGGGAACATTGGGGACAATGTTCAGTTTAAGTGTAGGGAGGGAAAATAAAATGGGAACTTTGAAACTATGCTTATCCTTGATTATTTGCTTTGTCCAATTGCATTTGCGTAATAAACCATGAGAAAATGTCGGTTAGGGTATAGTAGGAATTAAAGCATTCATCTTCAATGCTTAGAGTGTGAGCGGTAGTATATTAGATTCTAGAACTTGTTTTGTGATGCATTCGAGATCATAAGTGAGGCTACACTTGTGTAGTTAGGAATAACTAAATGATAAGAGGCATTAGGATAAACCCTTGTTTGATATCCGTAATATAATTACTTCTTCCATATCGGTTGAGTAATTCCCCACACCCTGCGTTGTACTCATCTTTAGTACGATACCCTAGTTAACCCCTCGAGCCTATCCTTTTCGCGGTTCTCGTGATGTTTGGTTTTCGAATATCAATGAAAACATTGTTTACACCACCCCAAATAT